>JAWNOR010000424.1:2035000-2482500 GCA_035045885.1 Drosophila borealis | reverse complement strand
ATAGATATAGAGATATAGATATATAGATATAGATATAGATATAGATATAGATATAGATATAGATATAGATATAGATATAGATATAGATATAGATATAGATATAGATATAGATATAGATATAGATATAGATATAGATATAGATATAGATATAGATATAGATATAGATATAGATATAGATATAGAGATATAGATATAGATATATAGATATAGATATAGATATAGATATAGATATAGATATAGATATAGATATAGATATAGATATAGATATAGATATAGATATAGATATAGATATAGATATAGATATAGATATAGATATAGATATAGATATAGATATAGATATAGATATAGATATAGATATAGATATAGATATAGATATAGATATAGATATAGATATAGATATAGATATAGATATAGATATAGATATAGATATAGATATATAGATATAGATACAGATATAGATATAGATATAGATATAGATATAGATATATAGATATAGATATAGATATAGATATAGATATAGATATAGATATAGATATAGATATAGATATAGATATATAGATATAGATATAGATATAGATATAGATATAGATATAGATATAGATATAGATATAGATATAGATATAGATATAGATATAGATATAGATATAGATATAGATATAGATATATAGATATAGATATAGATATAGATATAGATATATATATAGATATAGATATATATATAGATATAGATATATATATAGATATAGATATAGATATATAGATATAGATATAGATATAGATATAGATATAGATATAGATATAGATATAGATATAGATATAGATATAGATATAGATATAGATATATAGATATAGATATAGATATAGATATAGATATAGATATAGATATAGATATAGATATAGATATAGATATAGATATAGATATAGATATAGATATAGATATAGATATAGATATAGATATAGATATATAGATATAGATACAGATATAGATATAGATATAGATATAGATATAGATATAGATATATAGATATAGATATAGATATAGATATAGATATAGATATAGATATAGATATAGATATAGATATAGATATAGATATAGATATAGATATAGATATAGATATAGATATAGATATAGATATAGATATAGATATAGATATAGATATAGATATAGATATAGATATAGATATAGATATAGATATAGATAGAGATAGAGATAGAGATAGAGATATGTTACAGGGTCTGGGTTGAGGGTATCTCGCGGTCGGGCACACCCGACTAGAGCAGCTCTTGTTTATTGTTGTCGCTGTCACACGCAATGCTGCTGCTGCTGTTTTGATCGCTGTTGTTGCTGTTGTGGTTGTTGTTGTTGCTGTTGTTTCCGCGGTTGTTGCTGTTTATGTAACATAGTTGAATTCTGCGCTGGGCAGGCATTTCACCTAGCTGGGTGGATTGCTTGCAGTCGTCCATTACGAGTATTCGTCCACAGCTGAAATGTTTGCAAATACTTAACTGTAACAAGGGAGCTCGAGTGCTCTTGGTCTTGTTGTTTAGGGCTTTAACAACAGACGCCAACAACAGTTAACAATAACAAATTTTTACTTTCGTTTCATTTCACTTTAATTTTTGCAACAATTTTCTGGCTCTCTGTGTGTGTGTGTGTGTGTGTGTGGGCTGTGTTCCCGCATAGCTGTCCAAGTGGACTCAAAAGTGCAGTCACTTTTTGTCTTAGCCCCACTCTGCGTGGCTATTCACGGTGTTTAAGTAATAACCACATTGACTTTAGCCACACTTACGAACGCCCAGCAACGGGGAAGCTGTGGCTGCCTTCAATTTGAATTTGGCAACTTAGCCACAGTTGGGCCAACGCTTGCCACACACACACAATGTGGGCGCACAGTGGTGCGAAAGGCGTCCAAAAGCCACACAACACACTTGAGTCCGCCCTCAAACCGCAGCAGCTTATTGAGTTGCGAAACTTGAGCAGCTCCTTTAAATCTATTCAGTGTTTCCAACACTGTTTAAGCTTATATTTACACGTTAACTAACACTACAAATTTCCGTAACTTGTTTATGTGACATTTATTTGAATATAAAAGGATTTTTTAATATATTGTTTACAAGTTGACGTTTTTCCAACACTGTTAAAGCTTATATTTACTAGTTAACTAACACTACAAATTTCCGTAAGTTGTTTATGTTACATTTATTTGAATATAAAAGGATTTTTCAATATATTGTTTACAAGTTGACGTTTTTCCAACACTGTTTAAGCTTATATTTACACGTTAACTAACACTACAAATTTCCGTAACATGTTTATGTGACATTTATTTGAATATAAAAGGATTTTTGAATATATTGTTTACAATTTGACGTTTTTCCAACACTGTTAAAGCTTATATTTACAAGCTAACTAACACTACAAATTTCCGTAACTTGTTTATGTGACATTTATTTGAATATAAAAGGATTTTTTCATATATTGTTTACAAGTTGACGTTTTTCAACACTGTTAAAGCTTATATTTAGAAGTTAACCAACACGACAACATGACAAGTTTCTGTCTGTGACATTAATTTGCATTGATAATGTGTTTTTGGTGCTGATTTATTTTTTTAATTAACTTCACTTTTTAACACTATTGAGGCTTGTTTGTCACTTTCATTTTGTGGCCTTAAAACACTAGAAGTCAAGCTAGCTTGTGGCTCTTCTCAACACTGTTCCAGCTTGTTATAGTTCACGACTCAGGCAAGTAAACCGTACTAAATGCTGCTTAAGTCAGACTACTTGGCTCTTTCGAGCCTTTCATTGTTGGTCTTTAACCGTTTATCAACACTGAAATGCGCTCTTTGCAACAGTTAAACACGCGACAAGTGTCGCAAAGCTTGAGTCTTCATTAGAAATTATATTTTTTTTTTATTTGAAACAAACAAATCCAAAGCCTGATCGAACTAAGAATTTGTTATTGTAAAGATTTATGGAGGAGCAACATTTCATACGGAGGAATATCTATAGCACAGCATAAGGCTCTATGTAAAGAATCAGTCGATAAAACAAATAATAATCTGAAGTTATCTCTCATTGAAAATGGAAAATGGAAAATGGAGCAGACATTGCAAAACCCATTTTCCAAGCGTTTGGCTCGTGGCAATGATGCATGCGCTGTGTCCGGGGAGCTGCAGGGCAACTGCTGCACATGCGCCACATGCAGTGGCTACCAGTTCAAGAAGAAGAACAAGAACATGAAGAAGAAGAAGCAGAAGAAGCAGAACTGTGTCTGGGCTCAGAACATTAATCTTGAGACTTTGCTGGAAATTAAAAATAATAAAGCACTAAATAGAAAATGAAGCGACGCAAGCGGCAACAGGTTACACCAGAGGGAAGGTAGAGGCGGAGGGGAAGGGGGCTGCAGAACTGGAACTGGCGGGAGACACAGAGCAGCAGGAGAGGCGAGAGGCGAGGCGCGGGGCCAACTCTTAATTGAGCATCGTGAACGCAAATGCAGCAATTCGTCGTGCTTGGCCGGCTGCGGCACGTTTGCCGGGGCGGATGGTGGATGGGGGGGGGGATGGGGTGGAAAGGGGAACAAGGAGAGCGGTCTAAGATAGGTTTGGTTTGGGTTTGGGCCAACATTCTTGTGCTGCTGTAGCTGTTGCGTGCGCTTCAGTTGATTTCCTGGCCTGGCCACCGCACGGTGGGCGTCTTCTGGCCCACGTGCCGCTCAGCCGCTGAGCCGCTGCATCCAGCCACTGACCACAGACGCCGCCGCCGTCGCCAAGCGTAACAATTGGGCGGCGGCAACAGCTACCAGGTAGATACCCCATTAACAGGCGGAGCTGCTGGCTGGCCGGTTCAGCCCGTGCCAAAAGCCGTTTCCTCATTGTCTAATTAAATGTTTCTGCAGTCATAGGCACAATTTGATTAGTTAACTGTTAACTGGGCATTCAGAGTGCTTAGCCTAACCTCAACGAGTTGAGCAGCGCGTACAACAGGTGGCGCCACGCACACAATGAGCTTGCAAACGATTGGAATCTCAAGCAATGTGCATAATAAAAGGGGAACACTAAAAACAGTTAACTGCAAGCCACAAAGCGACTATTGTTGTGAAGAACATAACCTCAAAGTCTAACGTCATGTAAGTGTGGTTAGGAATGACTGGAAATGAAACATTGGCCACAAACACATGTTGCTTGTGTTAGAGTACACTTATGATTTGGCAGACGGCAGGTGGCGCCACACAGAAGGTGTCGTTAGGAATGATTGGAATTGCAATCAATATTAATACTTTACTGCGAGTTAATTTGGCGTCTTTTAGGTTAGGAATGACTGGAAATGAAACATTGGCCAGAAACACATGTTGCTTGTGTTAGAGTACACTTATGATTTGGCAGACGTCAGGTGGCGCCACACAGAAGTTGTCGTTAGGAATGATTGGAATTGCAATCAATATTAATACTTTACTGCGAGTTGATTTGGCGTCTTTTGTAGTGAAGAACATAACCTCAAAGAGTGAGCGTTAGAAACGTCTAACGTCATGTAAGTGAGGTTAGGAATGACTGGAAAAGAAACATTGGCCACAAACACATGCTGCTTGTGTAAGAGCACACTTATGATGTGGCAACTAGTTGCAAGGCATTCAAAGAGCTTAACATAAGCTTAAATAGAGCAGACAGCAGGTGGCGCCACACAGAAGTTGAGGTTAGGAACGAATGGAATCGCAATTTGACTGCCTTGTTACATTTATCTACCTACAACATGATAAGATAAATGCGTGACAGGCAGCTAAGCCTTATTTTGATGATTCAGGCATTATGTGCGACAGGTGGCGCCACGCAGAAGTTGAGGTTAGGAACGAATGGAATCGCAATTTGACTGCCTTGTTAAATTTATCTACCTACAATATGATTAGATAAATGCCTGACAGCACACTCAGCCAGCTAAGCCTTATTTTGATGATTCAGGCGTTCTGTGCGACAGGTGGCGCCACGCAGAAGTTGAGGTTAGGAATGAATGGAATCGCAATTTGACTGCCTTGTTACATTTATCTACCTACAATATGATTAGATAAATGCCTGACAGGCAGCTAAGCCTTATTTTGATAATTCAGGCATTATGTGCGACAGGTGGCGCCACACAAAGAATAAGGTTAAAAACGAACCAAGTCATAGTTTTTTTTTTTTTTGTCAAACTTGAACACCGAAATAGAGCAGCTGCTGCGCCCAGTTCTATTGGCAGTTGACAACTTGATGAGTGGCTGCTGGCTAAACAAAATGTTGCAATCAGCGTGCTTGTTGTTGCCGCTGTCATCACTTGCGGCAACGTTGTCATTGTTTTTGCCGCTGCAGCAGCATTTAAAACTGGGTTAAAAGCACAAACAGCACGCAAAAATGTGATGACAATTCGCCAAGCCAATGCTCCAAAAGCGAACCGAGTAAAGCACATCCAAGCACATCCAAGCAACAACAAACTCATTTACTTGACGCAAATGTCTGTAACCAAATGATCATTCGCCTGGCCAATTATGATGTTCATTCCTCTCGCCAGAACAGATCCAGTACAGAACCAACGCTCAGCCCATAAACCAAACTACCTTGTGCACAATGGCTCAATCACATGACAGCTGATCTTCATGTGGAACGACTCAGAGCTTGGCTAAGGAAGTGCCAGTCAATTTCGGATTTAAGTACAGTGTAATATACAATATAGCCGTAGTATTATCAGCTCCATTGGGGCCTGAATTTCATTAATCATTACATAAGAGAGAAACGAATTAAATATTCTAACTTGTAAACTGACTTGTAAAGTTCATTGCAAATGCTCCCAGAGCTTGGCAATGGAAGTAAATTTCAAAATTAAATATAGTATTGGGGCCTGCATTTCATTAACTTAACAGAACAAACTATTAGAAGCTTTGGCTTGTAAACTGACTTGTAAAGCTCATTGCAAATGCTCCCGGAGCTTGGCAATAAATTTCGGTATTAAATATAGTAGCTGCTGTACAATGTGCTCTTTTGAGGCCTCATTAAATACATCAGCGAAAACCAATTAAATATTCTAACTTGTAAACTGACTTGTAAAGCTCATTGCAAATGATCCCAGAGCTTGGCAATGGAAGTAAATTTCAAAATTAAATATAGTTTTGAGGCCTGCATTTCATTAACATTCAGGAGAACAAACTATTAGAAGGGGTGGCTTGTAAACTGACTTGTAAAGCTCATTGCAAATGCTCCCGGAGCTTGGCATTAAATTTCGGTATTAAATATAGTAGCTGCTGTACAATGTGCTCTTTTGAGGACTTATTAAATACATAAGCGAAAACCAATTAAATATTCTAACTTGTAAACTGACTTGTAAAGTTCATTGCAAATGCTCCCAGAGCTTGGCAATGGAAGTAAATTTCAAAATTAAATATAGTATTGAGGCCTGCATTTCATTAACACTCAGGAGAACAAACTATTAGAAGGGGTGGCTTGTAAACTGACTTGTAAAGCTCATTGCAAATGCTCCCGGAGCTTGGCAGTAAGTTTCGGTATTAAATATAGTAGCTGCTGTACAATGTGCTCTTTTGAGGCCTTATTAAATACATAAGCGAAAACCAATTAAATATTCTAACTTGTAAACCGACTTGTAAAGTTCATTACAAATGCTCCCGGAGCTTGGCAGTGAATTTCGGTATTAAATATAGTAGCTGCTGTACAATGTGGTCTTTTGAGGCCTTATTAAATACATAAGCGAAAACCAATTAAATATTCTAACTTGTAAACTGACTTGTAAAGTTCATTGCAAATGCTCCCAGAGCTTGGCAATGGAAGTAAATTTCAAAATTAAATATAGTATTGAGGCCTGCATTTCATTAACACTCAGGAGAACAAACTATTAGAAGGGGTGGCTTGTAAACTGACTTGTAAAGCTCATTGCAAATGCTCCCGGAGCTTGGCAGTAAGTTTCGGTATTAAATATAGTAGCTGCTGTACAATGTGCTCTTTTGAGGCCTTATTAAATACATAAGCGAAAACCAATTAAATATTCTTACTTGTAAACTGACTTGTAAAGTTCATTACAAATGCTTTAAGAGCTTGGCAATGGATGTAAATATTGGAATCAATTCAATTGTGCACTATGAACCTGTAAAATTCATTGTAAATAGGTTGCCAAGTTTTCAAGTCCTAGACTTCCAACCTACAAACTTATACAGTAAAGGTAGCGCTTGGTTTATCCTCAAGATAGTTTCAACATAAAATTTTTGGAAATTGTTTCCTCTGCTCTCATCGGAACATTGGAACTTGTACATATTAAATTTGAATTTCGATTCCCTATAATTATATCACGTTCCATTAAATGGGTGTACAAAAAGTGGCTAACCAAGTTTTTGACTAGGTTTTTGTGTATCATAATCAGCCTGTTCAAAGTTCTAAGCGGCTCGCATTGCCGCATTTTAGCCTTAAAAGGCAACAAGAACAGCCAAATTCCAAGCCTGGCTGGCAACATTTGGCGGCCTCTCCGCGGGCAGCCAGGCATACCCGATATGGGGCATGCGAATCACAGATGTCACCGCCGGCTTGTTAGCATATTCTTTTGGGGAGGGAAGCCTTTGCGGGTCTTGCATTTTGGCCCAAATGTGCCACACACAAATTGTGCGTTGGCCGGTTTTTTTTTTTTTATTTTGTGGTGGCAGCAACTGCTCCAAATGCTGGCATCGATGGCTGCTCCAATTTGCTGACCATTTGGCATACTTAAAGCTGTTGCTGTGGCATGCAAATGCTTGTGCAACGGCATCGTTCGCGGGCAGCAAGTCCACAACTTGCCACAAAGAATTATTTGTGCTGCGGCTGCAATTTGGTGCAGTGGCCAGCGCACTTGGCCAGCAGTTGCCACAGTTGCATAACCTGTATTAGTTGTTATTACCGTTTACCGTGGCATCCACAGCGCGACGGCGAGTGGCAACTTTCTTGGGCAGCGCGAACCGGCCAACAATTTGCCATTGATCGATAGACCAAACGCATCGAAAGCCCTAAGCTTCAGCTGCGCAAGCTTTGTCCACTTGCCAAAAGCGCAGCAAGTGACTGCGCAGCAGGCAGCGCAGCGCGCAGCGCGCAACCAGTACGCATGCAGCGCTGCGACGCTGACAGCTTACAAGACGCACAACGCGTCGACACGAACTTTCAGTTGCTTTCGAGCTGCACGAGACGACGGTTGGTTTTTTGACCACAGCTGCAAGAGCAAGAACAACATTCAACAGAGAGAAAGAGCGAGAGAGCGCCTGTGCGCATGCCAAACGTGTGAAAAGTGAAAGAAAACGTCTTCGTATTGCTTCGGCTGCGCGTGCGTCTTCGTGTCGTTGAGACTGTGTTAGAGAGAGAGAGAGAGAGCGAGCGTCGAGGCGAGGCGAGGCGACGTCGCTTTAAGCTCGACTTGGCGAACGGCCACGAATTCAGTTGCCGTGCTGAACGCCAAGCGAACGGAACTGTGCGCTGCGCGACGCGTCTTAAAATTTATTTTTTTGCCCCAACCATTTCGAACGCGACTTTTCACGTCTAACGGTCTGACGCGACCTAACGGTACGCGCCTGGTGCTCGAGAAATTGTGCGCATTTATTTTTTTGCTTGTTTGTTTTTTTTTTTTTTTGGTTTTTTTTGTCAAATATTTTTTTGTTGTGTGCAAAGGATAAACAAGTTGGGCTCGGCTGACACACTTTCCAGGCGCACCTGTTGCCCAGCTGCCCGCAACGTAAATCGCAAAAGATTTCTGCACAATAATTTGCCTAATTTGTTGTATTTTCTTCTAATTCTGCTGTCGAGAAACATTCATAACTTTTGCTCATTAAAAGAAAACAAGAAACGTGTAAACAAAGGCAAAGAGCAAAGCAAAAATAGTGTGAAAACAAATTGCAAATTCTAAGAAAAAAACAAAACCAAAAAAAAAAAAAAAAAAACCAACAACCTAGAGGAGAAAAGTTTCCAAAAAGTAAAACAAACAAACAAAGAGGAAGAACAAGAAACAGCAGCAGAAGATCAACAAGTGAGCGACAAAATGCAACGCACGCAGTCGCTGCTGCTGCCGCTGCCGCTGCTGCTGCCGCTGCTGCTGCTGCTGGCGTCAGCGCAGAAACAGACGCAGGCGCAGAATATAGGTGAGTGTGTCAAGCGAAAGACGAAATGCTGCGAAGCAGAAGGCAAACACAAATTTTCTCTCGCTGCCTGCCTTGTGGCTTGTTATTTATAATTCATTTTTGTTTTTGGTATTTGTTTTTTTTTTTTTTCGGGGCGCATTTTTTGCATACACTTTTGTCGCTGGCTTTTGATTTCCGGTTCTCTGTGAAACAAAAGCGACGCGCGGCCTGTGCACTTTTTTCCCACGTTCATAAAGCGACAACAACAACAACAACAACAACAACAGCCACGACAGGGTCCAGCTTCTAGTCAAGTGCCGGCAACTGGTCAACTTGTTGTTGTTGTTGCTGTTCACTTTATATCGGTCAGCTTTTGTGCTCGTTAATTGTTTCGTGGGATACGCGCGACAAATGAAACGAAGCCGTGCTCATATGCATATTGCAGGTACAGTGAGCACACGCTAGCGTCAACTGGCAGCAATTGCAAATATCTTGACAAACTCTATATGCTTATATGTATGCCCAATATCCATATACATATATTCATAATCAGTTAGAATAAACTGGCGAGTATAATGTTGGCATTATACTCTATACTCATTTGGTAATATTGTTTGACATGCAACCCTGTTATGGCGAATTCATCGTCGAATTGAGTTTGAGCTTGAGAGTCAATGTGGAATACATACATATACATACATATGTCAATTCGCTGTTGCTCGTTGTTTTTCGAATATTGGAAAATGTAAAATAATTAACAGTTCACTTTCATTGCTTATGAAATCTATCGAATGGTCATCCCTACATATAGTAAACTGTTTGTCCTGACTGACTGCCCAATTAACGGACTGCCTAATTGAGTAACTGATTGATTGACTGACTGAATGATTAAAGCTGAAGGCACAGCTCAGGCCATAGTCTAGTTTATTACATAAAAATATCATTGCTATTAAAGGGATTACGCAATTCTGACGACTTAATCGAGCGAGTTGCAAAGGAACCGTCTTATGATCTAGTTCCGAACCTGTTCACGACTTAGCTCTAATTTATCGATTTTAGATGGTATATCACTTCGATAAGACTAACTTAGGTGCATCAATGTTTACTGTACTTACCACAAGTCACGTTATTGATGTACGCTTAGACGAGGTTTCTGGAGAATTCCACCCACAAGTGTGGAAATTTCGTGGAAAAGAAAAACAAGCTTTTTTTTTATGGGCATTTGTGAACGTGTTTTCCACTTAACGCCAAATTCAGCTCTCCTCAGTGGAACCAACCACAGGGAATCAAACTTATTAATTTATAGAAATTTGTGAAAATGTGTTTCATACTTTTCGTCAAATATTACATGTGTTAAGTTTATAATAGTTATCCGTAATATCATTGTGTTTTCTATACAGTCTAAACAGTACAGTGCGCGCTAATTATAGTGAACTGGCTAAGGATAAAACACAACAAATATTATATAAAAACTTTCTAGAAATAAAACCCATTTATATAGGACACAACAAATCAGTTAAGCCGCAAATTTCAGTTATTTTCATAGCTTGCCATCTTGTACGCCTTAGCGAGCGTGCACTGTGCACACTTTGATATGGGTTTGTTCAGCCAGTGGGCGTGTCAGTCCGTGTTGACCGCAGGAAACGGATGTTTGTTTGGGTCAGCAGCAGCTCGAGTGAGCGCCAAATGTGTCACAAAAACAAAAAACAAAAAAAAAAAACAGAGGAAAAGCAAACAAATGACTTAAGCAACAAACTTGCTAGCTGCACGTGGCAGCGACAACAGGCGCAACCTGTTGTGCCGTTCTTGTCTCCAATTACCAAACCGAGCTGCTGCACGTGGCAACAGATTGGTTTACATTTAAGACAGGTGCTAGCTGCAGGGGCAGGTGGCAGGTGGCAGGGGCAGAACAACAACAACAACAACAACGCCTTGAACTTGAGAACAAAGACAACCTTTAAGTGGGGGCCATATTCTCGACTTTTTACTGTTAGCAAACTGTTTTGTTTCGTTGTTTGAGTTGCATCCATGAATAAAGCTCAATTCGTGTCGCGCATAAAAGGAAAATTAACGCACCTTGCCAAGGAATCGAACGCATCAATCTTGTAAAAGTGTCCACAAAGCCAAGTCCGAGAAAAAAGGGCCGTTAGAGTCCGAGCAGCAATAAATTAAAGCTGCTTTGTAGGAAATTAATTTAAATTACAAATCAACAAAACGATAAACCGAAAAACCGAAAAAAAACGGGCTGGAAAAACTGAATAGAAAAGGAAAAACCAGCCGAAAAATGTGCTCAAGAGCGGCAGATAAGAGCGTTAATCATAATAATAGCAACAAGAAATTGTACAAGAAATTCAAATAAAAATTAACGAGCAGCTGGAAAAAATTTCACAGCAAGCGTTGCCAGCTTGTTTTTATTCCAAAGCTCTTTTCTTCGTTTGGGAAAGTTTTTAATATATATAGCAGTTGTTTTATTTTTTTTCGTTTTTTCGGTCTACACAATTGTATTTCATATTTGTTGACAATAAGAAAAGTAAAAGTGCAAACACAAGCGACGCGACGAGCATTGCAAACAGGCTGGCAACGCCAGCAGCCAAAAGGTGGCCGGGAGGACACACATACATAATATAATATAATATACATATATCTATATATATATATATACGATAATGACCAGGGCTGTGGCATGATCTTTGCCATAGCGCAAACATCATTAACGTCGCGTTGATGATCATCAAATGGCTCATTGCACTGCGGAAGCTGCGCGATTTTAATTGCAATGCGAAACTGCGAATCGAGCGCGCATCCAACAGATACAAAGATACATACATAACTCACGGCTGCTGCTGCTGCTGCTGCTGCTGCTGTTATTATGATGCCCATGTCGATGCCACGGCTCATTTGTGCAACCACACAAAATGTTGCGAGGCATGCGGCATTTGTTTAAGGCGTGGCACACTGTGCGCGCATGCGTGCAAACATCAGTTGTCTTTCTCTCTCTATTTTCTTCGCTTTTCGAGGCGGTGGCTGCCCGCCCGCCCTTACATAATCGCCGATAAGCAAAACTGGCTAAAACAAGGAAGTCCACAGTTGAGGAAGCCAAAAAGGCGGCTGCCGTAGGCGTGTATCACGCACTTCAGACAACGACTTCAGACAACCGCACTCGAGTCTCTCGTTTGTGACACCGCAAGTGTGACACCAAGTGTTTAAGTATCCTTTTTTCCCCCAACATCCATTACGAACTAGTTGCTTGCATAACTCAATGTTCAAATATGCAGAATAGTGTGAATTTGTTGAAAAATATATATATATATTAATTCACTTTGCAAATGTTCGAATTTTGGGAACATTTCAATATATCCTATCAAAGGGATATGGTCATACTAAATTCCATAACTGTAACTTTCATAGAACCACAGCTCAATGGGCACAAACATTTCTATTTATCGAAGTATGCCCCGAATTCAAGCTCAATTCGAAGCATCAAGCATAGAGTACGCATACCAAGTGTCTATTGCTTTGAGTCTTTCAGTTCGTTGAGAACAAGAATTGTTTATATTTAATCTCGGGTATGACTTAAATTTTAACCATATATTTCACATAAGCTTCCACATACCAAATTTCATAGCTGTAGCTCCAACAGATCCTCAGTTCCATGAGAACCTAAAGGTGTACAAAAAAAAAACTGATTGAACTTTTAACCATGTCTCCTAATGGAATAATTACATTCCAAGTTTTGGAGCATTAGCTCTTACAGGTTCTGAGTTACATGAGTACATTTGGTATTTTTATTCAAAATCGGGCGTATATTCAGATGTAGTTGTTAAGTGATGAACATTTTAACAATGTCTATTAATAGAGACATTACATACCAAATTTTGGAGCCTTAGCTCTTACAGGTCCCGAGTTACATGGGAACAATTGCTATTCTTATTGAAAAATGGGCGTATAATGAAAGATACTGATTAAGTGATGAACATTTTAACTAAATCTCTTAACAGAGCTTTGACATACCAAATTTCAGAGTTCTATCTTTAACAGATCCTGAGTTCCATTAGAACGTTTGGTATATTTCTTGAGAAACTTGCGTTTAGTAAAAGGCACTATTCAAGTGATGCACATTTTAACTATATCTTTTAATAGAGACATTACATACCAAATTTTGGAGCCTTAGCTCTTACAGGTTCCGAGTTGCATGAGAACATATGGTATTCTTATTGAAAAGCGGGCGTATAATCAGGTGTACAAATATACTGATTGAAATTTAAACTATATCTCTTAAAGAAGTCAGCACATACCAAATTTCAAAGCTCTAACCTTTATAGATCCTGAGTTCCATGAGAACTTTTAGTATTTTTATTGACAAGTCAAGGAATATCATGTGTACTAATTAGGTGATTGTAATTTTAACTATAAATCATAGTAGAGTATTCACATATCAAATTTGAGAGCTCGAACCTTAACAGATCCCGAGCTCCATGGGAACGTTTATCCTATTAATGGACAAATGGAAGTATAATCATATATACAATTTAAGTGATGGCAATTTTAACTATATCTCTTAACAGAGCTCTTACACACCAATTTTCATATCTCTAACTCGACGAGTTCCCGAGTTACATGAGTAAAAAAAATTACCTTCAGCTGTGTCTTTGCACAACATTTTAATGGTCTGCTCTGGCAGTTGCGATAATCGCAGCGATAAGCAGCGTTTAATGAATTTGAATTTGATTTGTCTCTGCATTGATAATGAGCCCATTTTGGGAGAGGGTGTGACAATTGTCGAGGGCAAATGTCACAAAGTTTGCGCAATTGTCGCGCACTTGTGCACCGTCCGAACCAGACGGAATGGAATGCGCACTCAACACTCTCGTATATTATTTGGCCTCACAACTTTACGCAATTCGAGCTAAAGTTGTTGTCGCTCTTCGAATAAATTTAAGGTGCAATCTTCATCGAGTGGATGCCGCCTTGGCACGTTTCGAGGCAGTGGGCCAGTCTCTGTGTGCGGAATGGAATTGGAATTGGAAATGGAAATGAGCCACTGAGCCGCTTGCGCAAGCTGCTAAATGGCCTTGCCAGATAGTCCACAAAAAAGTCACTTATTTGGCTGACAGTTTGCGTTGGCGTCCGAGTTTGATAGAAATTATAGGAGAGCAAGAGCCAGAGACAGGGAGACGAAGTGAGTGGGCACAGATTCAGGCAGGCTCTGAGATTAAGACAAGAGATGGCAGCAGGTTTGGCTGGTGGATTAGAGAAACAAGTTCGCAGCACATAACCCAAATAAAAAATGCTCCAAAACTGCAAATTTTCACAAAAAAAAAAAAAAAGTTAACAAGAATATGAAAAGAAAATGCCTCAGACAGCAAAAAGTCGACTTGTTGTAAGAGAAATTTTTGTGTTTATTAAAAAAAAATATCAAAGATCAGTAGCTCGCATTTGGCTTTTGCATTAATTACGCCCAAGCTCAGCACAGAGATCAATGTTCAGATCATATCAGAATAAGCATTTCTCATGAGTCGGGCCTCGTCAATTAAGGATCAATTAAGCCCATGAAAAGCAAAGCTCAAAATAATGAAAATTGTGGCACTTGTGGAAAAACCTCCATTGATCGCAAAGCTGAAAGATCAGAAGACTCACGATCAGTCTGTAATGTTCGGGGAAAAACATGCGCTTTAAACAAAAGACGCGCAGAGAAATGCGCTAACAAATGAAAACTCGAGCACTTACACAAAAGGTGTCATTGTTTATGTGGTTCAAAGATCAGCTACGATCAATCTTATGGAGTAATGTTTTATTGGGCAAGCAAAAGAGTGAGGCAAGCGCTTTGTGTGAAGGCATTACAGATATATTAATATACTAGTCTTGATGCCAAACTCAGTGAAGATTTCAAAAAGGAAACATTTTACTCATGAAGATCGGATATTGCTAGATTATGGCGAAGATCGATAGATCGCCAAATAAAATGTTAATAATATATTGTAAGAGATCGGAAATATCAGATTTTATTAGATTGCGAAGAGGATCGAAAGATCAGATAATCAGATTTTATTGTCAGAAAAAGTCTATGAAGCAGATCTCATGATCAGATATTTATTAGATATGAAGAAGATCGAGAGATACTTTAAAGTAGATCAGAATATGAAATCATTCGATTTTATTATAAGAATAGGAAGAATATCGGGAAAAGATTGTTATAAAGATGATCGATTATCAGATTACAAAGAGAATCGGAAGATCAGATATTCGATTTTTCATTATTATTATTTTCATTAGAGTTCATACGGCAAAAGATCGGAGGATCAGTTATTATTGCAAATATGAAGAAGATTGTGCAGAAGATCGATCTCATTATCACATGATCTCATATTAATCTAATGATGGAAAGATTAGATATTATTAAACTGTAGAGCAGATCAGAGGATTAAATATTATTCAATCTTATTAACACCAGAAGTTTTCATAATGAAAAAGATCGGAAGATCAAAAACTATTCGATCGTGGAGCAGTTTAGATATTATTTGATTTTATTATGTTAAAAAGTTTTCATCAAGATGGGTAAATTATATTATTTTTATCATAAAGAAGATTAGTTTATGGAATATGATCAGAATTAAGTCTTACAGATAGAGTTTGTTGATGCAGCTTGGCGAAGGCAACAACTATGTAAGATGAATAAAATAGATGTCTGAATACACTTACGTCAACTGACAATAAAAGATGATCCAATGCACAGACTTTGGCTGCCATAAAGCTGCCTATACATAGACATATATATGCATTTAAATGTATATATATATATATATATATACATATATATATGCATTTCTGATGGCAGTCATTGGAGTCTTGAGTTTTATTTTTCTGGGTGCAGCTCATTTGTATGGAATGCTCATTATATATTAAATATCAGCTGCAGTTGAATATTTATTTTACTCACACACACACACATGCATACGCACGCACACGCACATGGAAATTTCTTATAACTTTCGCGTTCGTTGCCTAAGTCATTCGTTTGGCGTTGCAAAGAAATTGTAATGTGTGTCGCAGTGAAATGCGCGGAAAGTGAAACTAAGCGTCTAATAAATAAATGAAATTGTTTGCTATTAGTAGCGCATTTAAATGACAACAACAACAACAACAACAGCAACAACAACAACAACGACAACAACAGCAATAACCAGTGCTGACAGCATGAAAGCTGAAAGGCAAAAAGGCGTAGCTAATGTCTGGACGACAGAATTTATGCGCTTTTTAATTTAATTAATTGTAATGAATGTGCGACGCGTTGCTGCTGCCTCTGCCTCCGCTGCTGCCCCCTGCTGCTGCTGCTGCTGCTTGCCACTTGTTGTTGCCATTTGCCAATCGGCTGACTGACTGAGTGAGTAGTGGCACCTGATTCACGACTCGTTTTGCGGCTATCAATGCCACAAGGCGAACGCCATCGAAAATGGTTATAAATAATTGCCTTTTGTTAATAACTTTAAACGCTTCGTGTGTGCGTTTCGTCACTGGCCCACAAACAAAGCAAAACAAAACAAAACATAACAAAACAAAAAAGCTGTTGCAATCCAAATGAATGCCTTTAAATCGACTGCCAAACGCGCACTTGCCGCTGGCCAAACATCTATCGATATATATCGATTTTGGATGGAATAAAAACTTAATAATAACAATAATAATACTAATTGTAGTAATAATGATAATGATATTGATATTGATAATGGTTATGATAAAGATAGTAAAAATAATAAAAACTTAATAATAATAATAATACTAATCATAGTAATAATGATAATGATAATGATAATGATTTAGATATTGATAATGGTTATGATAAAGATAGTGAAAATAATAAAAACAATAATAATAATAATACTAATCATAGTAATAATGATATTGATATAGATATTGATAATGCTTATGATAAAGATAGTAAAAATAATAAAAGCTTAATAATAATAATACTAATTATAGTAATAATGATAATGATATTGATAATGGTTATGATTGAGATAGAAAAATAATAAAAACTTAATAATAATAATAATAATACTAACTATAGTAATAATGATAATGGTATTGATATTGATAATAGTTATGATAGAGAACGTATAAATAATAATGAAAACAATGATTTAATGTTTTAATGAGAAAATTTTATCATTGATTCATTTAGGTTTTTTTTTTTATTATAATTATTAATCTCGTAATCATTAGTTGCATTATTTTTGTACTATTTTATTTTTATTATTTTAAGTTTTATAACCACAAGTGCTTTCATTATCAATATTTTCATTATTCGACTTAATCAAAGCAAATTTAGACTTAAAAACTGAATTAAAGATTGAGCGTAAGGTTTGGGAACAGAAAAAGCGGCAGGTAGACAGACATGGCTTATGAAGAATATATGTATATCGAATGCGATTGAAGATGTCTTCTTTTTGGGCCTCGAACAATTCATAATAAAATCGAATTTCTTGATGAAAATTATGAAATAATAATGAATATACAACTCGCATTGCTAAATATTCAAATTTTCAAGCCTAGCAACTTTTTGCTGTCTAGAGTTTAGCTGCGCATAGCTAAGATCTTTGGGTAACGCAACTTTCACGGCAGCAGGTAGCAAAAAAAGAAGAAGAAAATGGCAAAACAATGCGCTGCCAAGCGCCCACACACACACACACACACACACACACACACGCGCACACACACACTCGAGGCAAAAGAATGTTGGGCCGCACTTGATGTGGGTGAAAGCCAAGCCCATGCTTACCAGACAGACACACACACGCACATATTGCCATGGCCATAACTTGATCAAACCTAAGCCAGCTGACTTTGAACCACGGTGCAGCAGTTGCTGCTGCTGCTGCATTGCGAGCATTTGCAATAACAATAGCAATTGCCGTAGATTAGCGCCTGAATGCCTGGAACTTTGCCTTATGCCAGCAAGAAATATGTACATATGCATGTATTTATATATATATACATAGATATATGCATGCATATATGTCCAAGATCTGTGGGCTTCAGCTAATTGCTAACATGTACTTGCACTTGGACTCTGGACATTGCTGATGCGGCTAATGCATGGCAAATGCTGAGCAATTGCTTTTGTGCCGCAACCAAGCTGGCGCCGTCATCATCAGCAACAACAACAACATCATCATCGTCATCATCGTCATCGTCATTATCATCAGACTGGGAGAAGTTCAATGGCCGTTTGGCTAGCTTATCCGCAGCAATCGGAAGTATGGATGACGCTGCGCTTAAAATGCGCCGCGATGGCCAATCAATAAACGCCGCAGCAACAACAACAGCAACAGCAACACTTGCCACACAAGAGCAATTGTTGCTGCCGTTGTTATTAGGCGTTTATGTTGCACGTTGCTGCTCGCTGGTTTCTTGTCTGTCCGGCTGCAGCCTCTGATTTCATAATGTTGCTGTTGCTGCTGCTGCTGCTGCCGCTGGCAACTGTCTAGCGGTAAAAAGCGAGCAATTGGAATGCCAGCAACAACAACAGCAGCAGAGCCACAAAACTGAGGCACCAGCAACAACAGCTACAGCAGCAGCAGCAGCAGCCACATTTATTTTATAATCAAGGCACGCCAGCAACAACAAGCAGCACGAGAACAACAACAACAGCAGCAGCAGCAGCGACTAAAGTGAAATTTTCATAATAATAAAAGACGCTGCCCAACGACAGCTAAACTGCTTCTAATTTTCACTCCGAGTTGTTGTTGCTGTTGCTGTTGCTGTCACTATTCATTTGCATAGCACGCGATGACGCGTTGACAAAAGTTGTATATTTCTGAACTTTGTTCAGGAGAAAGGCCAAAAGCAGCAGCAGCTGCAACAACAACAGCAACAACAACAACAGCAACTACATTCGTCTTATTTATGTTGCTTACATGTTGCTGTTGTTATTGTTGTCATTTTTAATGCCTGTTGCTTGGCTTTTATGCAAATTATTATCATAAGCTTCTAGCCCAAAAGAGTCTTTATTTATTGCTGCTGCTGCTGCTGTTGTTGTTGTTCTCGTACAGCCAGAAAAATGTGACCACAATTTGTAGTTGTGTGGCGGCTGCCAAACAAAGTATTCAGCAAATCGCCGCAAAGCCACAAAAATGCCATCAAAATAAAACGTATAAAAAAAAAAAAATCAAGAGTTAACCAAAAAAAGATGCCAAGCAGCGACAACCACAACAACAACGACAACAATAAAAATATATTTTGAGCGTGTGCAACAAATTAGGCACAAACCAAAAATAAATGCAAAAATAGCAGCAACACGTAATGAAAAATTGCTAGCGAGCAGCAGCAGCAACAACAAGACACACACACACACACACACTAACAATTGCAACGAGAACGCTTCTCAACACACACACACGCACACACACACACACACATATGCAGCGCACGACCCGCGAAGCGAGCTATTGCTGCCGTGCCGCCGCGCATGTTGCTGTCGTGCGCTGCACTTGCAGGTGTTTTCGCAGCTGCTGCTATCACAGCACACACAGCACACACAGCACACACACACACACACGCACACACTCACATTTGGGCTCGTCTTGACCCAGTTTGTGTCCACACAGGCAGAGAAGGACGACGACAACAGCAACAGTTGATGCTGCTGCCGTTGCTGCTGCTGCTGCTGCTGCTGCTGCCAACACCTTTCTTTCTACGCTTGCACATTGATTTGTTGACTTGACTTGGAATGCGGTCAACTGGCAAACGGCTGCAGGCAGAACCACAGCAGCAGCAGCAGCATCGCTTTGGTCAATGTCTCTGCTAACGATTGCTGTTGCTGTTGTTGTTGCTGTTGCTGTTGCTGTTGTTGTTGCCGTTGCCGTTGCTTGGCCTTGCTTTGCTTTAGCGGCAATCAAGCGTTTCCTTTGGCGGCAAAAGTGCCGCAAAATCGTATCGAACCTGTTATAAGCTAGCTCTGCTCTAAGTCCCCACTCTCTCCCGCCCTCTCTTACTGCTGGCTCCACTTTTGAGCGAGACCTTGTCAACAGTTGGCGCAGGTGAAAGATGTTGCTGCTGTGCCTCCGATGCTGTCATTGTCTATTGCTAGCTGTTGTTAGCTAGTTCTTAGTTCATCTCTCTCTCGCTCTCTCTCTCTCTCTCTGTGTGCGTTTTATATAACTGTTTAAGCTTGAAATATTTATTGTTGTTAACTTCGTCTGGCCGCCTATGTTGCTGCTGTGCGTACCGTTACATAAATGCCAGCGAGTAGACAACAGACAACAAACAAGAGAAGACACATGCGGTCGCGACAAGTCAGCGCATGTTTATTTAATGCGCTTAACAGCTTTTAGCCGGACAACGACTCGCAGACCCCCCCCCCCCCCCAGCCCTGCTTCTCCCACACTGGATGTCTCAATTCAGAACTTGAGCGGAAGCACAAATCAAAAGACTTGGGCAACGAACTTGCAACTGCTGCAAGTTGCACACTGAAAAACCAAAAAAGCCGCTTGCGAAATGCTTTTTAACAAGCTGCCGCTAATTTTTCGCCCGCCAGGCCAAATGCAGCAGCAACATGAGCAGCAGCAGCAGCAGCAGCAGCAACTTCTAACTGGGTCAGGCAGCGTCTGCTTCAAGAGGCGGCTTAAATGAAATTCTCAAAAACCGGCCAAGTGAGGCAACGCGCCAATTTATGTAAATCCAAAACCAATCAGCCTCAACAACGGCAACAACGGCAACAACAACCGCTGCCCCATCATTATGATCATTATGAGCGCTGATAGGCTAACGGTTTAAACCGTTTCTGATTTGACAAACAACAGCAGAAGGGGCATGAGCCAGGGGCAGGGGCAGGGGGGACGCAGTGTGTAGCTTAGAGTTAGCTTTACAAAATTGTTTTTTATATATGTACATATGTTTTTGTTTTTTATATATGTACATACCCTGTATTGAGAAAACGTCTAAAACAAAGGGTATATGCAAAACAGCAGCCATTCCAAAAAAAATTCCCAAATAGTTTGAACTTTGCACAAAGAATCTTTTGCCTAAATAAAAGCCCAAAAACTAAGCTTTGTTATACGAGAGGCTTATCCTGAAACTTAACTAAATCATTTGCATTAGCTTTTTATGAGAATGATAGAAAACGGAAATGAAATCAAGAGGTATCTGGTCGGGTATGCCTGACTATGAGACGAGACCAAGCCTGACGTTAGAACTATTTTGGGCTTGCCTGCATATTTGCTTAGTTGTCGGTATTTATAGTCCGATTTGTTTTTTTTTTTCATTATTTATTTTAATAAATTTTACTTAACTTTTACATTGTGTAGCTTAGAGTTAGCTTTACAAAATTGTTTTTTATATATGTATATACATACCCTGTATTGAGAAAACGTCTAAAACAAAGGGTATATGCAAAACGGCAGCCATTCCAAAAAGAATTCCCAAATAATTTGAACTTTGCACAAAGAATCTTTTGCCTAAATAAAAGCCTAAAAACTAAGCTTTGTTATACGAGAGGCTTAGCCTGAAACTTAACTAAATCATTTGCATTAGCTTTTTATGAGAATGATGGAAAACGGAAATGAAATCAAGAGGTATCTGGTCGGGTATGCCTGACTATGAGATGAGACCAAGCCTGACGTTTTAAGTATTTTGGGCTTGCCTGCATATTTGCTTAGTTGTCGGTATTTATAGTCCGATTTGTTTTTTATTTTCATTATTTATTTTAAGAAATTTTACTTTTACTTAACTTTTACATTTTTCTTTCTTTTCGATTTTGACAGAAATTTACTTTAGTAAATGCAACACAAATATGCTAGCTTTCTGCGTTTTAGCTTCGGTACTTATAGTCCGATCTTTATTTCATTTTATTTTTACATATTTTGTCTTTACTTCACTATTGAATATTATTTTCAATTATGCGGAACATTTATTCAAAACTATTTTGGGTTAAAAATAACCGAAAGTAAAATAGTTTAAATAATTACGAGAATCTTAAACCCAAGCTTGGTGCTTCGAGCACTTTTAAATTGTGGGCAAGCTTGGATCTAGTATCTATTATACTATAATCTATACTTTTTTATAGACATAAAATGAATATATATCGCAAATATTTCAATTCTTGCCATAGAGACAGTTAGATTGAGACTTGACTTGATAGTCGACTCAGCTCGTCATGTTTATCAAGAATATATATAGCTAATGGACTTGCGGCTGCTATCTTCAGCCCGTTGCACGCTTTCCACGGTTTAAGCAGGTTTTGTTTAAAATATCTGTATTGACATACAGGGTATCTACTAGTCGGGCTTGCTACGCTTTTGTGTGGCGGCAATGCGCCCGCTCAGCACGATATCTAAAAATAAGCTGGCCCATGAATCATTGCGGCGAACTAGTAAAGACCCCCCCCACCCGTTGCTGCCCGCCCCCCCCCCTTGCTGCCCCCTACCCCCTGCTGCTGCCCAGAAAAAAAAAAAGGGAAAACCTTTGTAATGGGCGCATCTTTTGGACACGCTGCGCTTTTCACTCGCTGCTGCTGCTTGTTGTTGTTGTTGCTGTTGTTGATGTTGCTGCTTGTTGTTGTTGTTGCTGTTGTTGTTGCTGTTGTTGTTGTTGTTGCTGTTGTTGTTGTTGTTGCTGAACTATCTCAATTGGGTCATCAGCCAAGGCAAATGTTTGCTTTCCTTCTTGCCGCACTTGCACTTTTCAATTTCGTAATTGAACCAGCAGCCAAAGCAAATGAAGAAGCGGAACTTCTTCATCTTCTTCTGCTTCTTCTTCGGCTTCTTCTTCTGCTTCTTCTTCTGCTTCTGCTTCTGCTTCTTGTTGTTTTGCAGCAGCAACCGAAGCGTGGGCGTTGAGCAATCAGCGCATGACGCGACCTACTGCAACTCGCACAGCTGCTGCCCAGCCCGATCCGATCCGACCCGCCCCGCCCCCCTTCCCATCCGAAACAAACTCCTGCCCCGTCTACCCTGCTAAAGGGGCATATCTAATTAGACGTAGAGTTGAGTGAAGTTGGGCGGGGTCAAATGCTGCGCCCAAAACGAGCTGACAAATTCTCACGCAAACTGAAGACCAGAGAGCAACAAAAAAAAAAAAAGAAGCTAATTGCGGGGCAGCTGGCAACAAGAGACCCTTCCACAGCCCCCCCCCCCCTTTGACCCCTCCTCCTCTAGAGGCAATTAGGCTGCATTTCTCTAATTGTTGTTGTTGTTGCACTTGTTGTGCATTTAAAATGATATTAAGCGGCAAACGCAAATTGTTGTCGCCGTGGAATGCGAATTGTTTTCCGACTCTTGCCCTCAAGTTGCGTCTCACAATTTTGGTTGCAAGTAGAAAGCGACCTGCAACCGGCAATTAGTGTGTCAGGTGAGGGGCACCACGGACAGGGGGGGGGGGGAGGAAGCTTGGGCTCAAGCCAAGCAGCTGCTTATTAGAGTCTAGTCCATTCACAAATAATGCTGCATGGGCAGCATTGGCTCCTCCGACTAGTTCGTCGGCTCATTCGGTTCATTAGCTTCTAGCTTTATTTGCCATTTTGCAACTAGTTCTTTAGCTGAACTTTGTATTTCGGAACTAGTCCCTTTCTTGTATACATTATTAGTTTAAAGATCCGAGGTTGTTCCTCAGTTAATTTCGCTTCCGGCTTCAGTAACTACCTCGGAACTAGTTCTTTAGCTTTGGAACTAGTTAGCTTGGAGCTAATTATTGCTTGTTTTACTGTCAATTGCGCATTTATATAATTCTTCTGTTTTGTAGCTACCCTTAGTGCTGCTGAACTAGTTCATTTGAACAATTCGTGTTGCTCTTTATCACTTGTCACTTGTTTTTCAGCCTTTTTTAGCTACATTTGCTGCTTGGATAGCGCAAGCCTTTGCCTGAACTTAGTGCCCGTGAACTAGTTCCCCTGAACCGAACTAGTTCTTCCGAATCGCACTAGTTCATCTTGCTGGAGTTCAACTGGCGCCTAATGACGTTTAAATCATTGAACCAGTTTTGGCTGCTCGCACAGTTCATTGAACTAGTTCCACACTAATTGACTGATCAGCGCCCATTCAATTCACATGCAATTAACATTTCACCTGCGCTCGCGAAAAGCGCACAACACAGCAACAATACAAGCTGCCTGCCAGCACACCCTGGCCCTCGCTTCACCCTCCCATCTCCCCCCCCCCTGGTGCACGTGCCCCCGCACCCTACAGCAGCTCGGCGCATTGTTGGTGGCCTTGCTGACCCGGCTGGACGGCTGTGCGAAGCTTTCGCTTTTTGTGTGTGTGTGTGTGTGTGTGTGTGTGTTTTCTTAGCTCGATGAATGCTTTTTATCTGTAAGTTGTTTACCTAACCCCCCCCCCCCCCTCCCACCCCTGCTGCTGTGGCGTGCTCTTTGCCCAGTCTTTGTGTAAACAATTCGATTTCTGCGTTGATGGGCAATTTGTAGCAGCAACAACAAACGCAACAGCTGACTGCAAATTATTACTGTTATTTTATGGCTCATTACAATTATGAACATTATTATGTTTATTATAAATTATATTCGATGATTTTTAATGCCGTGCACACAATGCATATGCCAAGCTACAAAAATGTTGCTGCGTCTTTTGAACAAATTGCTCTGCTTGTCACTGGCAGCAAGTGTGTGCGCGTGTGTGCGTGTGTGTGTGTGTGTGTGTGTGTGCATACATATAGTTATAGCTTTATATGCGGGGTATCACTTTCACTAGGTTGGCGCACGTAGAAAGCCAAATGAAAGCAAAGCAAAGGCAAAAAAAAAAAAAAAAACGAAAAGCAAACAACAACAGCAACAAAAAGCTGACAAACAAAACGTTGCACGTTGCGGCAGGTAACAACAACAACATATGCTTATACCCTATATAGCATATATATATATATATATATAGATATATATGCATATATGTAGTCAGCTAGGCGACCCGCACACAATTTCCATGCTTGGCTGAACCTTTTCCTTGACTCTCTTCGGGCTCGCCAGAGCTCGCCAGTTCCAGTTCCAGTTCCAATTTCTTTTTCGGCTCGTCTCAGCGCACAGCGTGGGAGTACACCTCACCTTACCTCACCTCACCGCACCTCACCTCACCGCACCCCTTTCTCCTACCACTCTCTGTTTCGCACCGCACTGAAACTGAAATTGAAAATTTTCATGAACTTGATTTCTTAATTTCTGTCTCCGTCAATTGCAATTGTCTCCGTTATATACATATATATATATATATAAATTTTCTTTCTTTCCTGCTTGATTTTCTGCTTTATTTATTTTCATTCTGTGTGATGAATTTAAATTTGGCTGCACTAATTTGATTAGTGCCGGCCGCAGCAATTTGTAGCCAAGAGCAGAGGCAGCAGCAACATGGGGCAGCAGCAACATGGGGCAGCAGGCAACGGGTAACCGTTATGATGAAATTGCTCGACATTGATTGTATAAGCAGCGGCTGTCTGCCACTTGCAACTGGCCATAACACGCCAGCAATTGTTGCCGTTGTTGCTGCCGTTGTTGCAGCTGCAGGCTCTGCTTGGAGTTGCTTGGAAAGTTGCATTGGTCAAATGATGCTGCAGTTATTCGAGCATTTATGGCATGACTGAATGCCCAAGACTGTGCACAGTCTATAAAGCAAGCGCTGCCTAATGATCTGCCAGCTGTGTGCAGCATGAAATGACATACATAACAACAACAACAGCAGCAGCAACAACAGCAGCAACAGCTCAGAACCCAAGCTCAGAGTCTGTGTCTGGGGAATGATAATGTTTAGCTTGGAATTTGCTGCCGACACGACAGCAACAGGCGGCAGCAACATCGAACTGACTCACATATGGAGCAGCAGCAACAGCAACAGCTACAGCAGCAACATCATGATCTATGGCCAGCGGTCAGCAGCAATTCACATCCGAATGATGAACAGACGCCGCAGTCGCCGTCGCCGTCGCCGTCGCATGACATGCAAATGCGCCTGGGAACTAGCTAAATTGAAAATATAATCACTGAAAGGCAGCAGCAACAATTGCCAGACATTTGATTTTGCATACGATACGTAGTTTGCAAATCTCACAGATTTAAAGATATTCAGTTACCTTAAGGTTGCAGCGAGGTGCTAGCAAACTAGCAACAATCGTTGCCATGAATTTTAGCCAGAAATACCCTCTATATACATATATGTTCATATCGAAAACTGTTTGTGATAATTGCTTGATTTAGCACTCAACAGAAAGCACCACAGAAACAGGTTAAGTTTACAAAAAAAAAGTTTCACTTTTTGCAAGTAAAACAAAGACAAATTCCACAACAAAGTGTGGAATTTGGGTGGAAAACTATTTTATGCGTAATTCACAGCTTCGATATTTGCCGCCATATACCTAAAATCGATATATATGTCGATTTTACATTCATGTTTTTTTTTTGAGCATGGCAAATACTTATGAAATTATTCATATGAACTAGGGACTAAAATTTAATATATTTATTCGATATTTGCCAATATGTTGCTTGATATCGATAAATACCGGTTTATAAGCAAGGTTTCTCAAGCATATTTTGTAAATACTTAGGGAATGTGGCTGGTAAAAACTAACTATATGAACTCTTGAATTACAATTTGAATTATTAAGTCGATATTTGCCACTATATACATACTTATCGATAAATATCGATGCAATTGCAAGCATTTTGGGCATATCTTGAAAATATAAACTGGTAGAAACTATTTATATAAACTAGAGACTACAATTTAAAATATGTTTTTTCGAAAATTGCCGATTTGTTGCCTTAATTCGATAAATATCGCTTCTACAAAAAGATTTCTTAAGCATATCAGGTAAATATTAAAAGAATAAGGCGAATGAAAATTACTCATATGAACTAAAGACTTGGAGTTTGAAGTATTTATTTATTTGATAGCTGCCACTTTGTACATTTAAATCGATAAGTATCGATTACACAAAAAATGTATTAAGCATATTTAGCAAATATTTATGTAATATAGCTAGTGAAAACTTTTCCAAAGACTTCAAATTTGAAGTATACTTTCGATATTTTCCATTGTGATGCTTAAAATCGATAAATATCGATTTATCAGCCAGGTTTTTTTTGGGCATATCTCGCACAATATAAGAACTAGATGCACACAATTTGTTATGTACGCTCTCTCTTAAAGGTCCTGATGCCATCTCCCCTATTTGCCTTGGTACGACCTTCTCACACACTCCCTCAAATATGTGGCTCAAGGCAGAGTGTTGTATTAAAGGAAGTGCCACGCCACGCCCACTGACGCCCTGGTCGTAACAAATACATAAAGTTTTTGGTACCAGCCCGAGCAGAGTATCGCACAATTGGAAGCATTTTGTTGTCCCATGCTCGACAGCAATAGTAGTCGATGCTGTTGTTGTTGTTGCTGTTGTGGACTTTTTCTCACGCTTTGCATTGACAGCAATTGCAGGCAACAACAACAACAACAGAGGCTGAGAACATTTTGCAATGCCGAATGCTTGGAATTTTTGAGGCGTTTTAGCCAAGCTAACAACCGAGCCAACAGCTTGGTGTCCAGCGTGCAAATGCAAACTGGAACGGAACTTGCTTAATTGCCCAGTTGGCCAGTTGACTTGGGAATTTGACAGGTTGTTGGCCGACAACATGTCGACATTGCCGCATATTATGAGTTGTCCGCCAGAGAGTTGCCCGTAGGATTCGAATTGAATTGCGCGTTTTTCTTTTGAGCAACTGCAATCATAATTTCCGCCTCGAAAGCTGCTCCAATGTATTTCTTAATCTCCATCGAAAAGTTACTTCATTGCGAATTTCGAAAATGTCGCATGTAAGCTGAGCCCTAAGGCTGCCTTTTTTTTCACTTGAGTTTCAGCTTCTGATTTTTATAAAAAGTTCAAGTATATTTCTTGAATTCAATCAACAATCAATTCACCCATTTTCCACACTGGGGATTTAGCAAAAAATTGCCGAAACACGCATTTTTTATAAATTGTCTACAAATTGTACTTTCGCCCATGCATGGAAAACCATTTACACTCAAAGACGTGGATTTACAGTACTCGTGAAAAAAACTGTGTTTTGATGTGAAAATCTCTGGAAATAAGTTGAAGTCCTAGTATATCTTAAGAATTTCAGTACAGCCCGGCCTGGAATTGGAGACTGGAAATCGGGGACTCGAACTTGGGGCAAACTCTTTCAGCTCGAATTGATGCATGCCTGGAGAGGTAGTTCAATTTGGATGCTTTGGCTCTACACGAGGCTCAACCAATCAGCCAAATTAAGAACTCACTCAGTCGTTGGATATAAATTTAAATGTCTGGCCCGAGGCCAATTCGCAGCGCTGATTATTGATGAATTTTTAATAGGCGGCTAGAAGTTCCCATGCATAAATGCATATTAATTTATACAAAAATTTCACCCGAAATATTTACAAAATTAACTAAACTCGCTCTCTCGCTCTCTCTCTTTCAGATGGGGACTGCAGTTTTCCGGGCTCGCCGGCGCACAGCAGCGTCGTCTTCTCCAGCGCGAACCTGACGCAGGGCACCGTCGCCTCCTACAGCTGCGAGCGCGGCTTTGAGCTGCTGGGACCCGCGCGACGTGTCTGCGACAAGGGACAGTGGGTGCCAGAGGGCATACCCTTCTGTGGTAAGTAATCCCAAGCAGGGACTGACTGCTCGACTGGCAGTTACCCTCTAAACAAATTTCGAAATGCATAAATCACATTTTGGTCAATTATTTGTTAAGCACATTCCATTTTTATTGCTGGCCCGGGTTTGCTAGTGAAAAGGGTACGACTAGCAGATACCCTATTTGAAGATTTCATGATGTTTTCGGAATACAAAACATACGTTCCGCCTGCTGCTCCAACGCTACAAAATATATAAGTGCGCACGACTAGCAAATACCCTGTAATCGCAGCTAATATGCCGCCAAAAGAAGTAGCAGCACATGCATCTTTCCTTATGCATAGTGCACATTCCACATTTACTCACAAGCTATTGCAAGTGCACGTGAACGACTAGCAGATACCCTGTCTTGAATGCTATCCAAATGAAATTGTCTGTTCTATCCTTAGCATAAAGTACATTCGTTCTTGACCAACGACAAAATCAAACAATTAGTTAAGCACGACTAGCAAATACCCTGTACGTGCTAACTATATGCCAACCATATGCTCGAACATTCAAAACATTATAGTTTATTTATATAGGGTATTCGACCGTCTTCCACTACTTATTCCATCACTTCCTTAACCACACCAAATAGAGGGTATTGAGAATTGGCTGTAGTAAACAAAAGACTTAGGTCACAAACTTGCCACATTTAGTGCTCAACCATATAATCATTGTAGGGTATTTAGAATTCTTCTACTACCTGTTACGCGCATTTGCGCTACCTTTTCCATCATTTGCTTAACCACACCAAATAGAGGGTATTGAGAAGTGTCTGTCGTAAACAAAAGACTTAGGCCACAAACTTGCCACATCCAATTGGCCAGTTGAGCATTTTGTAGAGTCAATTAGCACCTTCAACTAGGTAGCTGCTGAAAACGAAGGCATGTGCTCTCCATATGTGCGCACAACTTTCACCGCGAACATAAACGACAACAACACGACGAATCGAACGTTCTCAATGATACACGCGCGCCAATGGAATTCCAATTTCAAACCCGAATCCCAGATCCGAAAACCAATTCCAAATGCAAAGTTGTCGTGTGGAGCTGCCAACTGAAACATGATTAACACGACGCACAATTTGGCGTGCGAGTGTGTGTGTGTGTCTTCTCGATGAAAGGCGGAACATACACACAACGAATTGACCCACATTTTTGATGGTTCGTTTCGTGTTCGTTTCGTGTTCGTGTTGTCGTCTCAAACACCACGAACAACATTTAAGATCTATACAAAAAATAATGTTCTAAGTGATTTACCAAGTGGAGTTGACTTGACAACAACTTCCGCTCGTGAAGCAAACAACGTGAAAATTGATTGACAGAAACGGTTCACGCAAATCGCATTGAAATTGAAGCTAAATAGAAAACAAGTCAAAATTGAAAAAAAAGTGGATTTTTTATGCAGAGAAACCAAGTATACTAAGACAAAACACAGTTGAATTGGAAATTAATTTGGAATTGCATTGAAATTGAAATTGATTTGAAAGTGTGCTTAGATTGAATTGAAACTGAGTTGTAGTTAAAATTGAAATTTGATTGAATTGAATCTAAATTATAATTGAAATAAAAGAATGATTTGATCAAATATTAAATTGTAATTGAATCGAGTCAATGATTGAATTGAAAAAATTGAATAAACTTTGAGCTGAATTGAACTGAAATTAAACAAAATGTAATTATTGAAAGGAAATTTAAAAGCCTTTTTTTTTTTAATGGAAAAAAGACCAAAATGGAAATAAATTGAAATTGTAAAGAAAATGTATTTGTTTATCAAATTGAATTGACATTTAATTGAAATAGACAGAATAACTTTCTTTAATGCTCAAATACACTTGCATTGAAATAAATATAAATTTAAATGAAGTAAACGTCTTAGGATCGAACTTGATTGAAATAAACCAAGAGTTCAATTGAAATAAACTTTCATTGAAATTAACTTATCACATTTGAAATGAAATTGACTTCAACTTTGATTGAAATTGATTCACATTTGAAATGAAATCATCTTCAACTTTCATTGAAACTGATTCACATTTAAAAATGCAATTGACAACAAATGAAAATAGAACTCAAATTGAATTGAAATTGAACAAGAAATAAACAGCCTTACCACAGCCTTGACCCTTTTCTGCATCTGCTGCACTTCGGTCTTGAGTGTGTCTCCCTCTGTAGATTCAGCTCTCGGAAATAGTTCTATCCCAACCATCGTTTAGCTACGCCCACGCGGCTGGAAACTAGTTTTATTCTCTTTTTCTTTTCACGGATTAGTTTGCATAACTGTTTCGGGGCACTTTTTGGTCATTAGTCAAACCAGTTTCAAATCGAGTTACAACTGTTTAGTAATAGATACCATTCAACCTGCCTGCCTGCATGCCAAATTCGAATACCTCCTCAGTTGCTCTTTCTGTTCTACTCGGAAGAACAATTAATATCTTACCAGTTAATACACCTGAGAAGAGCGATCAAGGCTGTCAGTCCAAGAAAACGTCGCCGGCTCGACATTTTTTATATAGTCTTGCGGTTTTTCACATCTATGTATCGATATCTGCTTATCTACTTCAATTTTTGCCGTGGCTTGGATCGGCTTATAGTGAAGACTGGATATTCCAGGCATAGTAGTAAAGAGGTTGTGTCAATATAATTTATCGATAACTAAGGGAACTAAGGGAACTACGGATGATGTTCGTAAATATGATGCAAAGCTAGTGTATACACTTGATAACTATATCTGCATGGATCTCTATCTGTCGCTATCACTAAAGAATAATTAATCGATAGTCAACATCATTTATCGATAACTAAGGGAACTACTGATAAAAACAATCTGATTGAATTCAAAGCTGGCGTGCACCTTTGACAACTACCTCTGTAGCTATAACTATATTGAAATTCATTTATCGATCGTCAATACAACTTATCGATAACAATAGGAGCTACTGATGCATGTTCAGGCTCCTAAATCCGATCAGATTGGGCTCAAGGCTGGTGTGCACACTTGATAACCAACTTAATATGAAGCTATAACTTTATCGAGCTTCAGTATTTAATCAGCAATATAATTTATCTTAAAATGTGGCTATAATTATATCGAGCTTCATTAATCGAACACAATTTATCGATAACTGATTCAATGATGCATGCTTTGTGCTAGAAGAGAATTGGATTTGATTGCCTCAGTTGGGCTAGGATCAGAGCTGGTTGGGATCAGGTTGAGGGTCAGCCGAATAAGACTTTGTGTGCGTGTCAATTTTGTCGCTAGGCCTTCAGGTGCGGGAATAGTTCGAAAAGGGGTCAACGGTTTTTGTGTGTTCTTTGGTTGATTTACGGCTGTCACTGATTTTCGAGTGGCAAATTGCGCCCTGCAGACAAATTGCCCGAACTGAATGATGATGGCAACGAACAGCCGGCGGTACGAATCGTCAGTTTCATTGATTAATTGAACAATGGAGAATTGAAAGAGCGTAGCGCAAAATTGAATGTGGCGATGATTGGGAGACGATGACGCAGCAGGCGGTGAGCGCGCTCAGCTGAAGAGTTGAGAGCTCAAATCAAAGGAAAATTGAAGATTGAAGTTCGAAAATTGAAACAGAATCAGAAACAGAAACAAATGTGGGCCAGTTCAAAGGCATTTGTCACAGAGGGAAAGCATTTAAAAGTGAGGCTAAAGTTGAAACTAAAATTGAAATTGAAAGGCTGAAATCGAATTGCAGCCAGTAATTGGAGAATTAGAACCAAAAGTCATGGAGTCAAAGCAAATGGAAAGCTGTGAAAATTGAGAATGGATAATTAAAACTGAATCAATTGAAAAGCGATTTGGATGTTGCAGATTGAAATTGAATTTATATCAAATTGAAATCGATTAATATTTCAATTGATGCTAAAATTATATTAAAATCGAAAAATAATTGAGTTTACGTTGAAGCAGAAACCAGCTAAAGTGAAGTCAGAAAAAAATTGAACAAATAAGTCAATTGAAATATGAGTTAAACATTGAATTCAGACAATTTGAAATTGAAATTGAATAGAAACTTAGTTTAAGTAAAATTGATATCGAATGGAAATTTCATTTAAATCAAATTGAAATTGAACAGAAACTTAATTAAAATTGAATTAATACTAAATTGAAATTGAACTAAAATTAAATTAAAATAAATTGAAATTGAATTAATATTGAATTGATATGAATTTTTTTTAATTTAATGCAAATCAATATTGCATTTAATAACATTTAAATTAAATTCAATTTAATAGATAATGTGCTTAAATAAAATTGAACTTGAACAGAAACCTAATTAAAATTGAATTAATACTAAATTGAAATTGAACTAAAATGAAATTAAAATTAATTGAAATTGAATTAATATTGAATTGATACGAATTTTATTTAACTGAAATCAAATCAATATTGAATTTAATAAAATTTAAATTGAAATCAAATTAAATTCAATTTAATTGATAATGTGCTTAAATAAAATTGAACTTGAACAGAAACTTAATTAGAATTGAATTGAAATTAAAAAGAAATTTAATTGAAGTCTGATTGAAATTGAATTTAAATAAAATCAAATTGAATTTGCATTGAAATAAAATAGAAATTAAATTGAGTAAAATTGAAATTGAAATGAAATTGTTTTAGTGTTAAAGTAATGGAAATTAAAAATAAATAATACAAAAATGAAACCAGCAACAAAAAATATGTGTAATTCAATTGAAATTGAATTAAAATTAAATCGCCAATTCAAATGCGTTTGTCACAAAGCTGTCCAAAGTCGAGTATCCAATTAAACTTGAAACCTGCAACTTGAACTCGAAGCCGAAATGGAGCTGGAACTGGGGCCAGGTGGAGCCAGGTGGAGCCAAGTGGAGCCAAGTGGCGGCACCTGCCAGCCAGATAAGCATGGATCAGTGGAAGCAGTTGCTCTGCTCTGTAGAAAGTCAGTTGAAGCCAAAAGAAATGAAGAAGAGGAAGATTTTTAAGATCTGCGATCTGCGATCTGCGATCTGAGAGCGCGTCATGAGCCGCTGCCTGCCTAGCTTTAGAGCTGAGTGAGCCCGAGTGCCTTTTATCCGACAGATGCATCTGATTAATGAATCTCTATGCTGCCACACACACACACACACACGCACACACACACACACGCACACAAGTGCGTAGCAATGTAATTAAGCCCAAGCAACAACAAAACAGTTGAAAGAAAAAGTTGAAAGAAGAAAGAAACAAATATACCAAAATTTCACTTTTGCTTTAATATAAATATACATACATATATATACATATATATATATATATATGTTATGCCCTGTACCCATTCGAAATGGGCAAAAAAAAAAAAAAAAAAAAAAAACTATGTTGAAAGCAAAGTATGGAACACACACACAGAAAAGGAGCCCGAAATGAGACCAAAAAGTAGACATACTAATTGAGAACAGGATCACGATCAAAGTCGATCTAGTTAGTAGTTCGTCGATCTGTTTCTGAATTTGATTTGAAGAGACTTGTCATTTTAAGTATACATATATTCATCCATAATCTACACAGCATGAGCTTAAAATGTTTTTTCGATATCTGCGAAAATTGTAGACTAGACTGTTAAAGCATAAGTGGAAAGGTATTAGAGCTAGTTGCACCAAACTTTGTCTCGCTAAAATTCCCTTAAAAAGAAGAAATTCTTAAAGATAGAACCTTGCGCTTTGAATCGCTGAAAATATCATGAAGATCGGACTGTAAGCACCGAAGATATCCATAATCTGGGACTAAGGGTAGACGAAGCAGACGAGCTGCTTTCACAGGGTATCTACAGGGTATCTGCAGATCAGACACTACCCAGTTGTGCACTCAATTTGTTTGGGCCTTGTAACACTCGCTGGATTCTAGCTGTACCGCCCCCCCCCCCCCTCCTTCCCCGCCCCTTCCCCGCCATCCCCGCTCAACTAATTGGCCCGTGGAGGTCAGACGAGTTGGCGACTTTGACTTGACAAATTTGCAGGCAGAGAGAACTCTTTTTTTTTTTTGTTTCAGTTAGATTTGTTGTTTAAATTTGTTCGTTTTGTAGCCCAGAAAGCGTGTCAGGGCCAGGCACAGACTTATGCGGCGCACTGTGTTAGCCCTGGCCAGTTGGGCAGACCTTGTCTTGGCCTGGGAAATTCGCCAAACACAATAAGACAAAAGCCTGAAGACAAACACACTCTTCGAGATATTTTGAAAATCTGTATGCGAATCTCTTTCGAATCTTAACTCTGGCAAATATTTCTCATCTTTGCAGTGCTAAATGTGGCCGCTGGCAAGGCGCCAATGCAAATATCAACGGATGGAGCCGGCGCACCGCAGAAGGCCATCGATGGCTCCACATCGGCGTTCTTTACGCCGGAGACGTGCTCCCTAACGAAGCCCGAACGCTCGCCCTGGTGGTACGTCAATCTGCTGGAGCCCTACATGGTGCAGCTGGTGCGTCTGGACTTTGGTAAATCCTGTTGCGGTAAGTTCCACAATCAAAACTCAATTTCCCTGCAATTTGTGCAGCTTTGAGCTTTAAGCGAGCTTTAATTTTCAATCATTTTACTATTAGAGCTAAGTATTTTAAGAAAATAACTGACTAATTTGATTTTATGGACAAAAACTAATTTCTAGAGCTTTAAGCTCTAGGCGAGCTTTACGAAAAGCTTTCAACTGCTGGGATATGCATAAAGTTTAATCAATGTTGAGCTTTAAGTAAAAGCTTTAAGTTGCTTTTCGCAATAATGCGATATAGGTTAAAAAGTTGGTCATTTTGACAAGCTTTGGAAAGAGCTTTCAGTTGCTTACAAAGAAAAAGCTCGCTGCACAAGTTGAGCTTTTATCTGAACGCTTTCAGCTGCTCTTAAAGCTCTTTTATTTATTGAAAACCTTAAAGCAGCAATAAGCTGGCTTTGAATTATGAATATTAAAAGCTGTTAGACAATTGACTTCAGCTTTTGCAGATACGTGAAGCTCGTAACTGTTGAGCTTGATGAAAATATCTTTGGAAAAGTGATTAATTTGCCATACAATTATTTATTTTGCAAACGATTCTTCCCACAGAGCTATATAATATAGTCGGGAGATCTTGATAGGATTTGACTCATGTGTAAGCAGCTTAGTTGAACTTAGAATCGAGGGTTTTGTTCAAGATATCTTGGTCAGAAATAAGATTTCCATACAGGAAACTATTTTTCGATCGATTGCTGCCATAGGCAGCTATATGATATAGTGCTACGATCAGGTCCGATCTAAGTACTGCCTGCAACAGGAAGATGAACCTATGCACAACTGAGAGACTAGTTCGCCTAGAAACACACACAGACCTACAGTCGGATCTGGCTATAACGACTCGCCTGTTGATGCTGATCGAGAATCTCTATATATAAAACTGTTTGTGCTGACTGACTGACTGACTGACTGACTGACTGATTGACTGACTGACTGACTGACTGACTGTCTGATTGGTGATCAACGCCCAGCCCAAACCGTAAGAGCTAGGAAGCTGAAATTTTCACTGTAGCTACCTTATGTGATTAAGGTAAACGTTAAGACGGGGTTTCGGGAAATTCCACCCGCAAGTGTGGAAAAATCGCGAAAAGCGTTTGTATGTAACTTTTTTGTTTACCATCCGATCGGCCCGAAAATTATTTTCAAAGATCTTTGTTCAAATTCATTTGAGGGATGTTTCTCACTTTTAGGAAAATCCGTTCCTCCTTGGTGCAAATGGAGGTCAAAGATTTGGTGGGTGACGTTTCGCGCTCAAATTCGTTTCCAGAGATCTATAAGAAAAATCATTTGAGACGTGTTTCACACTTTTTGCAGAATCAAAACTTTTTCGATTTGCTTCAAACTTATTTTCAAAGCTCTACATAAGAATGTAATGAATACGTGTTTCAGCGATTTGGGAAATTCCACTCGCAACAGTGGTAAATTGGCGGAAAACGTTTCTATGAAAGTTGTTTGTTTACCGTCCGATCAGACTCAAAATCATTTCAAATTTGTTTGAGAACATTGATTTTATAACATACGTGCCACAGGCAAGGCCGGGCTATATCCGCTAGTATACATATATGCTTGCCTCTATCTCCACAAATTTCTAGATAAAAAAAAACCGGTTTTAGCCCATTTCGATGCCAGATTTCAGTTAGATGCGAAAATTGTTTTGCTGGGGCTCCGCTGTGGCGAATGTTGCACGAACTCGCCGGACGGGTTCGCAGGTTGGCAAAGGGTGGCAGCTAATCCAAACAACTGTCAGCGGGCAGACGGGCAGCGTGAGGGACGAGGGGGGGGGGGGGGCGTGTGTCTGTTTTTTTTTTTTCTCCCAAATGCTTTCACTTGGCTGCAACAAGTTGTGGCTGCCACAAGCAGCAGAAAATATAAATAAATATGTTATGTGATTTTCAAGCGGCGGCTCAGTCGCAGGGCCAGGCACAGACAGGGGCAGAGATGAAGGCGGCGGGAGAAGCGGCGGGGGCAGAGGCAGAGGCAGTAGCGGGGGCAGAAGCGGTGGCAGAAGCGGTGGCAGAAGCGGGGGCAGAGGCGGGGGCAGAGGCAGGTGCCTGGGGCACGAATGGCAGCCGAATATTTATGATTACTTTCACTGCGCACTGAACTACGCTGACCTGCTGCACATGCCACATTTGCCACATTCGCCACATTCGCCACATTTGCCAGCATTTGGTGCAACTGATTGTTTCTTTTACTTATTGCTTTGCAGGCAACAAACCGGCAACGATTGTGGTGCGCGTCGGCAACAATCGTCCGGATTTGGGCACAAATCCAATATGCAATCGATTTACGGGCCTGCTGGAAGCCGGACAGCCGCTATTTTTGCCGTGCAATCCGCCGATGCCGGGCGCCTTTGTTAGCGTACATCTGGAGAACAATACACCGAATCCGTTGTCCATATGCGAGGCATTCGTCTATACGGATCAGGCGCTGCCCATCGAACGCTGTCCCACATTCCGGGATCAGCCGCCGGGCGCCTTGGCCTCATACAATGGCAAATGTTATATATTCTACAATCGACAGCCGTTAAATTTTCTGGACGCCTTGTCATTCTGTCGTTCGCGCGGCGGCACTCTGATCAGCGAGAGCAATCCGGCGCTGCAGGGCTTCATCAGCTGGGAGCTGTGGCGACGACATCGCAGCGATATCAGCTCCCAGTACTGGATGGGCGCTGTGCGCGACGGCAGCGATCGCAGCAGCTGGAAGTGGGTCAATGGCGATGAGCTGACGGTCTCGTTCTGGAATCATCCCGGCGGCGATGAGGACTGCGCCCGCTTTGACGGCTCCAAGGGCTGGCTCTGGAGCGACACCAATTGCAATACCCTGCTCAACTTCATTTGCCAGCACCAGCCAAAGACGTGCGGCCGGCCCGAACAGCCGCCGAATTCCACAATGATTGCGCTCAATGGCTACGAGGTTGGCGCCCAGATTAAATACAGCTGCGATGCGAATCATTTGCTTGTCGGGCCTGCGACACGCACCTGCCTCGAGACCGGCTTCTACAATGAGTTTCCACCCGTCTGCAAATGTAAGTACCCAACAGCCTACTCAGATTAGCCGGGCAGGAGTAGTATAGTAGTATATCACGAGGAGACGAATGAGTACTTAAATGAATACTCTTAAGTATGTTGAACCGACGCCGAGCTTGGTAGACCTGCATCTAATCGTTCTGGAAGTTCCAGATTAACATTTCAATCGTTCGATTGATCAATCATTCCCGTCGAGACTAGAAGAATGAGTACTTAAATGAATACTCTTAAGTATGTTGAACCGACGCCGAGCTTGGTAGACCTGCATCTAATCGTTCTGGATAAGTTCTATTGATCAAAGTTCCAGATTAACATTTCAATCGTTCGATTGATCAATCATTCCCGTCGAGACTAGAAGAATGAGTACTTATATGAATACCCTTAAGTATGTTGAACCGACGCCGAGCTTGGTAGACCTGTATCTAATCGATCTGGAAGTTCCAGATTAACATTTCAATCGTTCGATTGATCAATCATTCCCGTCGAGACTATAAGAATGAGTACTTATATGAATACTCTTAAGTATGTTGAACCGACGCCGAGCTTGGTAGACCTGCATCTAATCGTTCTGGATAAGTTCGATTGAACTAAGTTCCAGATTAACATTTCAATCGTTCGATTGATCAATCATTCCCGTCGAGACCAGAAGAATGAGTACTTAAATGAATACTCTTTAGTATGTTGAACCGACGCCGAGCTTGGTAGACCTGCATCTAATCTTCTGGATAAGTTCGATTGAACAAAGTTCCAGATTAACATTTCAATCGTTCGATTGATCAATCATTTCCGTCAATTGTCGATTGAGTTGTGCTAGTCACTCATTTTAATCATTCGCGTCAATCATTCACTTCAACCATTTGATTCAATCGTTTGCTTCAATCAATTCTTTTAATCGTTCAATTCAATCGTGCTAGTTTATCATGTCCGATTTCCTTTAATCATTCGATTGGAACGTGCTAATTCATGTCATTCATTTTAATCAATCGTGTGAATCAATCACTTCAACCATTCACTTCAATCGCTTCAATCGCTTCACTTAACTCATTCCTTTGAATTGTTCGGTTCCATTGTTAAATTCAATCATCCGTATCAATAATTCCTTGTCAATAATTCCTGTAATTCATTTTCATTTCAATCATTCCTTACGATCGTTCGTAAGTTCAATAAATTGATTCAATCGCACTTGTCTATTGTGAGATTCATCAATCTGATTTCATGTGAATCATTTATTTTCATCATTCGTGTTAAACAATCGTTCGCGTCAATCATTCCCTTTCGTTCTTCACAATATTTCGTTTCAATCACTCTTATCAATTTTTCATTTCAATCATTCGTATCAATCGTTCGCTACATTCGATCGTTTCAATCGTTCAATTCAAACGTTAGACTCAATCATTCCTTGCAATCATTTCTTGTAATCGTTCGTGTTAATCAATCGTTCGCGTCAATCATTCCCTTTCGTTCTTTACAATATTTCGTTTCAATCACTCTTATCAATTTTTCATTTCAATCATTCGTATCAATCGTTCGCTACATTCGATCGTTTCAATCGTTCAATTCAAACGTAAGACTCAATCATTCCTTGCAATCATTTCTTGTAACCGTTCGTTTCGATCGTTTCATTCAATCGCGCTTGTCAATCGTGAGATGCAATAGACTGATCTCATGTCAATCGTTAATCAATCGCTCGCGTCAATCATTCCCTTTCGTTATTTACAATCGTTAGTCTCAATCATTTGCTTCAATTGTTTGATTCAACCACTCGTTTTTGACATCCGTTCCAAATATTCATTTCAATCGTTCACTTCAATCAATTCTTTCCTAAACGAACGATTGATTCAATCTCAGACAGAGCTATGTCCCGTACATCATACAAATTGTGAGGTTAGGGCCGAATTTTGTGATAAAAAGTTTGAATGGCTTTTGCCTGCCTTGCAGACATTGAATGCGGCCTGCCCGCCAGCATAGCGCACGGCTCCTACGGCCTGCTCAATGGCACCGTCGGCTACCTCAGCCTGGTGAAGTACGGCTGCGACGAGGGCTACGAGATGATCGGACGCGCGCTGCTCACCTGTGACTTTGACGAGCGCTGGAACGGGCCGCCGCCGCGCTGCGAGAGTAAGTGCCAGCCGAATCCTTGTCAGTGTAGTCCTTGCATCGAACTAATCCTTGCATTTGAAAAAAAAAAAACAGTTGTCGAGTGCGATACGCTGCCGGGCAACTATTACAATACGATAATCAGTGCGCCGAATGGCACCTACTACGGCTCGAAGGCGGAGATCAGCTGCCCGCCCGGCTATCGCATGGAGGGGCCGCGTGTGCTCACCTGCCTGGCAACCGGACAGTGGAGCAGCGCCTTGCCGCGCTGCATCAAGCTGGAGCCCTCGACGCTGGCCACGCCCGCCGCACCACCGGTGCCGCCCTCTACGGCTGCGACGCCCGCGCCGCCCTCGTATAGGCCCAAGATCACGGCCAGCACGAGCCGCACGCCCGCCTATCGCCCATCCTCATCCAGCTCATCCAGCAGCAGCAGCAGTAGCAGCAGCAGTGCCACGCCCAGCACCGCAGCCAGCTATCCGCATCCCAGTCACAGCACGCCGCACGTGGAGATCAACGGCGAGGGTGAGTAAACCGCGAGCAGAGTGAGAGAGAGAGAGAGATCTTTAACGACAATCCAATCCGTAGCCGACTCCGAGGAGGACAACATCAATGTGCCCGTGCCGGGCACTGTGCGCGAGGAGTTCCCGCCCCGTCGCACCGTCCGGCCCGTGCTCATACCCAAGAAGCCGAGCAGCACGCCGTCGACCAGCAGCACACAGCATGCGCCGGCGGCGCCTGGGTCCACCTATGCGCCGACTCCGGCGCGCACGCGTCCCACGCTGGAGACGACCACGCGGAACACACAGCAGATCATACTCAATTCGCATCCGCAGGACAATGAGATCGCGGACAGCGTCAACATACGACAGAATCAATCGCCCAATGTCAACGTGCCGTTCGCCGTCGACAATCCCGACCGCAAGGAGACCAAAGAGGCCAAACTCAATCTGGGCGCCATTGTGGCTCTTGGTGCTTTTGGTGGCTTCGTCTTCCTGGCCGCTGTCATCACCACGATCGTCATTCTGGTCAGAAGGTGAGTGCCTCTTTCAAATGATAAATCAAATACAAACTGATTGAACAGTCTGTACAATTGCAAAATTGAAATTGAACATCGAAATTGAACATCAAAATTGAACATCGAAATTAAAAGTCGCAGTTGCAAGCTCAGATTGAAACTAATATACAAATTTTATAAATTGAAAGCGATAGTGAAAATTTCAATTGAAAGGTGAACAGAAAAATTAATGTTGATAGCTGAAATTGAAAGCAGAAATTGAAAGCAAAATTAAAAAGTCGAATTTACCAGCTCTGATTGAAACTAAAATGCAATAAGAAGGTCAACTTTTTATAAGAAGTTCAGTTTGATATTGAAATTGAATGCAACAGTTGAAAGCAGAAATTTAAAGCTGGAATTGAAAGCTGAAATTGAACATCGAAATTAAAAGTCGTAGTTGCAAGCTCAGATTGAAACTAATATACAAATTTTATAAATTGAAATCGATAGTGAAAATTTCAATTGAAAGGTAAACAGAAAAATTAATGTTGAAAGCTGAAATTGAAAGCAGAAATTGAAAGCAAAATTAAAAAGCTCTGATTGAAACTAAAATGCAATAAGAAGGTCAACTTTTTATAAGAAGTTCAGATTGATATTGAAATTGAATGCAACAGTTGAAAGCAGAAATTGAAAGCTGAAATTGAAAGCTGAAATTTAAGTTTAAGCTCAATTTAGATCAAGTTTCATTAAATGTTGAAATTGGTTTTGAAATTAAAAGCTGAAATTGTATGTAAAAATAACAAACACAGATTGAAACTTGAATACAATTTTAACAAAAACTTGAAATCAATATTGAAACCTACAGTTGAACGGTGAAAAAACAAGCAGAAGTTGAATGCAAGATTGAAAGCAAGCTTGAAAGCAGCAATTGAAAGTCAAATTTACAAGCTCAGATTGAAATTAAAATGCAAATCGAAGCGTAATTATGTTTAAGAAGTTGAGTTTAATATTGAAAGCAAAACTTTAAACTAAAATTGAAAGCCGAAATGTAAGTTGAAACTCAGTTTCAAGCTTGGATTGTATTTAAAGTTTCCTAGTCAAGTAGACAGCTGAAATTGAAAGTCGAAAGCCGATTGAAACTGAAATCCATTTAAAATTTTAATTCAATTCACTCTTTATATTGAAAGCTACAGCTGAAAGCGAAAACTGAAAACAAAAGTTGAAAGCACAAGTTTCGTTTAATGTTGGAATTCTTATTCAAATTGAAAGCCGAAATTGGAAGCTCCGATTGAAACTGAAATCAATATTGAAGTGTCAGTTTTAAAAGAGCTTGCAACTGATATTGAAATTGAACTTAAAAGCAGAAATTAAAAGCAGAAACTTAAAGCTAAAATTGATGATTGAAATTTAAAGCTATTATTCTCATTGAAAATTAATTGTAAGCTTATATATTAAAATTCTTATTGCAATTGAAATCTGAAATTTGAATTGAAGTAAGTTGAAATTAATATTGAAATTGAAAGGTAATATTGAATGCGGAAATTGAAAAAGATATTGAAAGCTGAAATTCAAATTCTTATTGCAATTGAAAGCTGAAATTTGCATTGAAGTAAGTTGAAATTGATATTGAAATTGAAAGGAAAAACAATTTAATTGAAATTCATTGAAGATAAAATTGAAATTGAAAGCTTACATTTTCATTTAAATTTCTAAGCTAAAATTGAACGCAGAAATAATGTGCAAAAATGTATGCATAAATTCAATTGCTGCTTTAAATTGAAATAAGAAATAGGATTCAAATTGAAATTGAAGGTTCAAATTGAAAGCCAAAATTGAAATTGAAGTCGAAAGTTGAAACTAAAACTGAAAGCTGAAATCTGAAGCACAAATTGAAAAACAATTGAAAATAGTTAAAGTTATATCTAAGGCGGCTTAAGATCAACGAAAAGATGAAGATCAGGGTAAAAATTGAAAGTTGAAACAAAATACGAATTCAATAAGAGGAATTTTGTTTGATTGAATCTGAGTAAAAACTGGAAAGTAATACGATGGCTTTACTTTTAACTTTGCTTAACATAGTTGTACGTATTTAATGCCCGCAATTACACCAAAATTTTGACACATACTATATGCTATATACCCTTTCCATACTGTATACCCTGTAATTGTTGGTCGCTTCCTCTCTGCCATGTTGTTCCCTACATGATAATGCCATTTGTTTTGTTGTTGTCGTTGTTGTTTGTTGTTGCTCTCTTTGTCTCTTTCTCTCTCTCTCTCTCGCTCTCTCTCTCTCTCTCACCCAGCTGCTCAGCTCGCTCTCATTTGTATATTCGCCCATAATTGTACATACTCAAACGCAGAGCAGAGTCTCTCTCTCTCTCTCTCGCTCGCGCTCGCGCTCTCTCTCTCTCTGCCTTGCACACACAGACACACTCACACGCACACGCACACGCACACACATACATCGTTACATCGAAACGCTTTCTCTTTCTTGTTGTACAACTCTCTTTTTTCGTTTTCGTTTTCGTTCTCTTCTCACTCCTCGGCAAATCATTCGTCAGCACCCCGAACAGCAAACGGCGGCACCTTGCTAAACATTTTACCAATTACAATCATCACAACCATCACCATCACCAGCAGCATCCGCGGCCGCACCACCAGCACCACCAGCAGCAGCACCACCTCCAGTGGAAGCGACGCCAGCAGCAGCAGCAGCAGCAGCAGCAGCAGCGGGAACAGAGGCCGCAGCAGGAGGCACGCATCGGGTCGGGTCGGCCAAACCGACTGCCCAGCTATGCAACGGCAACGGCGACAAGCGCCACCAGCTACGCCTCGACCGCGCAGCTGACGCGCTGCAGCCGCAAGGCTGGGAGCAGCTGCTCCAATGGGGGCGGGGCAGCAGGTGCTGGGGGCCTGCTCGGTGGCTACCATATGCGGCTCTTTGGCGATGGATACGGCAGCATCAGCTCGAGCGGACGCTGCGAGCCGGCCCCGTCGCTCTGGTACAGCGTACTGGCGCTGCCCTTCGATGATCAGAAGCTGGCGCGGCGCGAGCTGAGCACCTATGGGCGTGGCTATCGAGCGAGGGCGGGCCTCTTTAGCAGCAGTCACATGTAAACGGAAAAGGGAACGAGCGAGCGAGCGAGCGAGAGAGAGCGAGAACAAGCCAAAGAGTGACAAAATGGGAGACGGAACGAAATGGAATGGAATCGAAATGAAACGAAACGAAGCGAAGCGAAACGAAACGAATTTGAAATGTTTAACCAAATACCGAAGACTACCTGCGAACGTAATGTGAACGTGTGCCAAAGATGAGCTACAATCAAACAACTCGAGCATCAAACAATTTAAGCAAACCAAACAAATCAATCAGATCAATCAGATCAATCAAAACGAAACTGTGTGCCTTCAATCAAACCGCACAACGGCCATACACACAAATGTAAGCAGCCAAAACAACAACAACAACAACAACACATATACCTCATATAACAACAACAACAACACAATACAACAACAACAACACACGCTCAATCAACAAGCCAAAATCACATAATCAATCAGTCAATCAAACAAAATAAATGCAATTTTAATTCAGGAACTTGGAAATGACTTTTCGGTCGAATGCTGTGGGGGCTGCCTGTTTTTGCTGTTACATTTCATCAATCAATCAATCAATCAATCAATCAGTCAATCAATCAATCAATCAATCAGTCAATCAATCAAACGCTGTTGTCGGGCCACACAAACACAAAAACACACACAGATACACATGCGTACACACACATGATCTTTGCATACATTTTCTCCTCTCTCTCTCTCTCTCTCTCTGTCTCTCTCTCTCTCTCTCTCTCTCTCTTTCACACACTGCACGTTTCGCTCTTGTGTCGCTCTTTTGTGTTGCATCTCTTAATTCATTTGCATGTTATGTGTATCTAATCTTCTCTCTCTCTCTCTCTCTTTCTCTCACTCTCCCTTCCTCGCTCTTTGTGTTCTCTCTTTCTCTTGTAACTAACAACGACCAGTTGTGGACCTTGTAGCGCACGCCCTTTCTCTCTCACTCTCGCTCTTGAACACAGAAAGTTTTGCTAATCAAAAAATGATCTCTTCTCTCTTTCTCTCCCGCTCTCTTACTCTTTCTCTCTCTCTCTTAGAAACCGCACCACGCAGCATTATCGGCATCGCGCCTCGCCCGACTGCAACACGGTCGCCAGCTTTGACAGCTCCACCTCCGGCTCTCGCAATGGCCTCAACAGGTTCGTCTCTATGCCAAGCTTTTCTCGAAGTTCACAGCTAAAGCTCGCTCTCTCTCTCTCTCTCTCTTACAGATATTATCGCCAGGCGTGGGAGAACCTGCACGAATCCGCCTCCAAGAACAGCTCGCACAATGCACTGCGCCGCAAGGAGACGCTCGATCCGCCCAGCATGACGCGCTCTCGCGACAATTTGCGCGACAATATGCAACGCTCCCGCGAGAATCTGGACAGGTAAGTTAACGACAGTTTAAAGTTGTCAAGAGGTTAAAGTTAACAAGCGGATAAATGGCTTCGCGTGTTCCAAAGTTCATAACAAACTAAATAACAGCTGCTTGTTGAATATAGTATTCGACAAGCAGGTGTTGCCACTTAATTTATTCACAAGGTGGCAACACTGTTGCTCATATTTGCCAAGTGGCTCAAATGGCTGACAAACTTTAACAGACAGCGTCTGCTTCATTATTAAACTTAGAAAAAATAATTCAAGTTGAACCAGGTGTTGCGACCTAATTTAATCGCTAAGTGGCAATATTTCAGCTCAAATTTGCCAAGCAGATAAATTGGTTGATAAACTTTAACAACCAGTTTCAGCTAGAATATGAGCATGAGAAACTTAATTCGAAATTCAACTGCATGTTGCCACCAATTGCAATTGCTGTTAACATTTAACATGCGGCTAAAGTAGCTGACAAACTCTGCTTACATATTTAATTGCGAAAATAAATAAATTAATTAAACTACATGTTGCCACTTAGTTTAATTGCAAGGTGGAAACTCAGCTGTTTATATTTGCCAAGCGGATAAAATGGCTGGCAATTTTAAACATCCAGTTTTGGCTCGAGCATGAACAGAACAAAGTTAATTCGAGCTAAAAGTCCATATCATAGCGCATGTTAAAGTGTACGTTATAGTACATGTTTTAGTGCATGTTAAAGTACATGTTAAAGTGCATGTTAAAATGCCAGTTAATGTAGGTATATATCTGCATGTTTAAATACATGTTAAAGTACGTTTTAAAATGTGTTTTGAACAGCATGTTAAACTACATGTTTAAATTTATGTTAAAGTACATGTTAAAGTACATGCTAAAATTCATGTAAAAGTACATTTTAAAATCCATTATAACTGCATATCAAAGTACATGCTAAACTGCATGCATAAGGTACATGCACGTTAAAGTGCATGTTAAAGTGCCTGTTAAATGCAATATCGAATTCTAGCTTAACATTCACCTCCATTCACAGATGCGGCCGGGATAATTATGGCATGCGCGACAACTCGGAGATGGTCGTGTCGGACGTGTGCCTCAAGGGCGAGAAGAAGCGTCATCATCATCATCATCACAAGAGCAGCTCCCGCAACGGCGATTATCGCGATCGGGACCAGTCCGCTGGCCGGCGCGAGCATCATAGGCACAGCGGCGGCGGCGGCGTCGGCGGAGGCGTCGGCCCCGGCGGACACTATTGACCAACCATGATAATCACCATCAGCGTGGAGGAGCAATAGGGAGGCGGCGCCTGCAAAACGCACAACGAGACAAATAACAAAACAAAACAAAACAAAATTCATTTTAATTTTAAAGTTTAAATTTACTTTATTTTTTTTTGTTTTTCAACTTGAGCTTAATTTTAGTTGTGTTGAATTTCGAGCTGCGACCTAGTTGTTTATAGCAAAAAAACACAAAAAAAAATATGAAGAAAAGCAGAAGGAAAAATTAAGAAAAAAGAAGAAGCAGACAGCTAAAGAAGAAGAAGAAGAGCAGGCATATTAGAGCTTAAGAAATTCTTGGAACTTTCGTAAAAGTCAATAGCTACAAAAGCACATATATACATATATATATATACATAAAGATATATATATATATATATAATCGTGACTAGTTTTCAATTGACTTACCTCCTCCCCCCCCCCCCTCGTATAAGCTTGCTGCAAAGTTTCTAGTTGAAATTTTTTTTATGAATTAGTTAATAAAAGCGAAATATGTGTGAGGCGCGAGGCGAGGCGAGGCGTGGCGCGGTTTATATAACTTAGAATTTAGTTGATGAAAAGCATAAAAAAAAGAAAGGAAAAAAAAGGAGAAGAAGAAGAGCACCGTAAATAATACCGATATCAACCGATCAGCCTTAACCCACAGCAGGAATTATGTGCAACTTGGTTTAGCCTGAGGCGAGGCCTCAGGCCAAATCGACTTGCGCATAGTCGCAATTTTACTTAGTTACGTAACACACACACACACACATATATATATATATGTGTGCCCCATATAGCCCATGATCGTAAAATCGAATCAAGTTAATAATATTGTGTAGTACGCGTGCCATTGACGGCAACAAAAGAAGTACTCGAAAAAGTCTTTAGAACATTATCTCTGCACGTAGTTCCATTTCTCGCTGCACACCACACACACACACCACAATTTTCTCTACACACACACACACATATATATATATTTATATATATAGTTAACTTTTTGCATATATTTCGCGCGTTTGCTTTGAGTGTGTACAATTTTATTGGATAAGGCGAACGATTCTTAAAATTTTTTTTTTTTGTATGCAATATTATTTGTATTTCGTGCATTATTTCCAATGTAAATAATAATAATTTATTTCATAAATAAAACAATGAATATTTTAACTAAAATGCAAAACAAGTGGTTTTAAATTCAAATTTGAATTGCGCGCTTTGTTGCTAGCGCCATCTATGGCTTGTAATCGGCTGCACACACGTGAACTTGGCTACGCGCTCACTATCGATAGTCACCGCTTGTTGGCCGGCAGGGGGCGCTGTTGCGCCTGCAACCCTGTCAGCACGCCATATTTGTGACAGCTGCTGTCAAACTGACATTTGTGCGCTGGGCCTCTCTTTCGCTCTTTCTTCTACGAGCGTTCGCCATACAAGATGGTGTGTTAACAAAATTTATCCACGTTCAAGCCAAAATAAAATCGCCAATTTCTTTAAACATCCGTGCATATTTTTTAATGAAAATATATTGTAATTTTGGCAAGTGTGCTGCCAAGTGTGAATATGCTAAAATTTTCCATGGCCCTTTGCAGAATATGCACTGCGGCCGCAGCAGAAATAACATAAACAAATTGGCGAATTTATGATGGCTTATTGTGTACAATACTAATACGGTTTTCGATTACAGACGAAGGGTACCTCGAGCTTTGGTAAACGCCACAATAAGACGCACACTCTGTGCCGTCGCTGTGGACGCTCCTCCTACCACATCCAGAAGTCCACTTGCGCCCAGTGCGGCTATCCCGCTGCCAAGTTGCGTTCATGTAAGTCGAACCCTCCCCCCCTGCCCTACCCTTCCCTGCCCCTCGTCACATATAAGCTTTAATAATTTTGCCTGCTTTTTGAATAGACAACTGGTCCGTGAAGGCCAAGAGGAGGAAGACCACTGGCACCGGCCGCATGAGCCACCTGAAGGTGGTGCGTCGCCGTTTCCGCAACGGCTTCCGTGAGGGCACCCAGGCTAAGCCCAAGAAGGCTCAGTCCGGCAAATAGACTCCCGGCGTGTAGCAGCAGTTACCACAAATTAAACATCCAGCAGCAGCAGCAACAACAAAAAATGAACGCTTCAACATTCAAAATTTGGTTGGAGCTAATAAATTAACATGTTTTTTTTCATTAAGTGAAAATTGTGCTTATATTTTTTTTTTATCGGTGGTTCTGTGAAAAATGTGGCAAGGCGTCGCAACAACAACAAGTGCAATTAGGAAGAACTTAAATGTGTGCTATTTTATTTTATTATTTTTTTATTTTTTTTTATTGTGAACCGCAATTGCACATGGCTGGCGTTCCAGGCGAATGTCAATTGAACATTTTTGTTGTTGTGACGTAGAGTAGCTGCAGCGCAAGGCCAACATTGGAGCAACCTTTTTTTTATGTACCACTGCACTGGAATAGCAGCAGGTCCAAGCAGAAGCATGTTGTATATGGACAGAGCAGAGGTTGAGCATTGCTTGCGCTACCTTCCTCGCTTTGGTGCTTGCGGTGGAAGGGGCGCGTTCACAATGAATTTAACTGTAACACAGCAGCAAGCAGAATAGAGGAAAACAGCAGCAAAAGCGCCTACCTTTAGCTTTAAACTACAAGGATAAGGAAAATAATTGAATTAGCAGTGCGTATCGAGCTTAGGCAGTCTCGCTAGGATAACAGTTAATGGAGTTTTGCCAGTCTTCGCTAGGATAACAGTAAATCAGGTTATTGGCAGTCGTAAAAAGCAGGATAACTGTATTTGCGTGCTGAGGAGCAAAATCATGACCCAGCAGGAAATTTTGTACTGATTTAGGCATTCTCTGATACTCGCTGGGTAAGTGGTTGCCTCTAAATAGATAAATATTGTTCACCAAATGAAAAGATTTTAGATACATTCATATATATTAATATTATCTCTGTAACGAAACATTTAGAACGGTTTAAAACACAACATTTATACTCTAAACCCTTTTAAAAATGGGATCAAACTGGTTAAATTGTATTAAGGAGGCATCTGCGACCCCATGAAGTATATACTTTCATGATCAGCAGCAACAATCGAGTTGATCTACCCATTTCTTAATGTATGAAAGCGTCTATTTCGGAGATTATAAAAGCTAGAGACTTGAAATTTTAACCTAGGCACGCCCTCTGCCTTCGTAGATGATTATAGCCTTGTAGAGGGTATTATAATTTTGTCATAAAATATGTAACGCATAGAGGGAGACATCTCCGACATCATTAAGTATATAAACTCTAGATCAGCGTCAACAGCCGAGTCGTTATAACCAGGTCCGACTGTGCGGTCCGTCTGTGTCTATGTGAACTAGTCCCTCAGTTTTTGAAACCTTGCATAGGTCCCTTTTTCTATCGCAGGCAGTACATATGTCGATCGATCGGCCGGATCGAACCACTATATCATATAGCTGCCATAGAAAAGATCGGTCGAAAAGTGGGTTGTTGTATGGGAAACTTTTTTGTTTATGAAGATATCTTGACCAAACTCGGCATTTATAAGTTTAACTATGAACCCTTCATAATTGCAACATCTCATCAACATCGGGTCACTATATCTTATAGCTGCCATAGAAAAGATCGGTCGAAAAGTGGGCTGTTGTATGGGAAACTTTTTTGTTTATGAAGATATCTTGACCAAACTCGGCATTTATAAGTTTAACTATGAGCCCTTTATAATTGCAACATCGGGTCACTATATCTTAAAGCTGCCATAGAAAAGATCGGTCGAAAAGTGGGTTGTTGTATGGGAAACTTTTTTGTTTATGAAGATATCTTGACCAAACTCGGCGTTTATTAGTTTAACTATGAACCCTTTATAATTCCAACATGTCATCAACATTGGGTCACTATATCTTATAGCTGCCATAGAAAAGATCGGTCGAAAAGTTGGTTTCTATATGAAAAAATATTCGGTTTTCCAAGATATTTCCATTCTACATTCTACACACACACACACACACACACTCGCTTCACACCATGGCAAATGTATTCTTCGGTGCTTGAAGTCCGATCTTGTTGAAATTTTGAGGGCATAAAAATGCAAATGACCTAAATGTCGTCAAAATGGACGGAGTTATCGCTTTTAAGACATTTTTATGTTCTGTCCGGGGCATTTACCAGGTTTTGTGCACTTAACAAATGAAAATTTTTTGCATTTCATATTAGAATGTTGAAGATTCTGCGAAATTTCCTTAAGAAAGCGGTTTCTCAATACATTTTAAGCCCACAATTGTATCAAAAATACAATTTCCAGACGTTTGTTTTTCTAAAAAGAGTATAATATTGCAAAAATAGTAGGGGAATAAGAAATTGTATTTAACAATGTGCAGAAACAATCTAGAGGTAAAACCATTAACAAAAATTCCCCTTTAAATCGGTTAATTTTTGGCAAAGTTATTTAAGTTTAATGCACTCGAGCCGGGCAAGGCCGGTTAATGCGCAACACGCAAACAAAATAATAACTCGCTCGCCCAAAAGTCGACTATAGTAAAGAGAAGGCAGAAGTTATAGAATTACAGCATATTTACATGCTCCAGGATTTTATTAAATTACGACAAACAAAAAAATAATAATAAAAATAAAATAAAATAAAGCGCAATCGACCTGGCTTAAGATTAGATATCGTATATATATATATATATATAGTATTATGATGACAATCTTCATAGCAAAGCAGGACGATGACGATAAAGATAATGCCGTACAATAACAACAATAAGCAGTGGTTGGTTAATTAATGACTATCAAAAAAAAAAAAAAAAAAAACGAAGGACGATTATCAAATAAAATAAAACGTATTTTTCTCAACTCGAAATCTGACTAAAAGTACAATTTACAATGTATAAAGCGTTTCTCTAAGACTAGGATTGGAGGGGGGACGGGACGGGGGGTTTAGGCAGTGGAAATGAGAGCGAGAGACTGACGGGCAGGGCAGGGTATCCGGGCTTCGGCGAATTAAATACATTGCCACTAAATGCTAAGACAAATTTACAAAATACAAATACAATGAACGCATCAGGCGGCTAATCGGCGTGCGGATGCGCCTGAAGGTGAACCAGTAGTTCCGGTTCCGATTCCAATTTTCGTTCCCGTTCCCGTTGCTGCTCCCGTAAGGCAGCGCCAGTTGGCATTGTGCTGGGCGTCGTCGTCGTCGTAGTCGTCATCGTCGCTGGCGCCTTCGACTGGATGGCGGCGGGCCGCTTGATCAGCAGCTTCTTGAGGTTCTGGAAGGGCGCATCGAAGAGCACCGTCAGCGCGACGGAGGCCAAAAAGATCGAGATAAATTCGTTGGTATCGAGCTGCACAAATAAGAAGCAGAGAAATTGCAGATTAATAGAGACAGCAATAATAGTATATGAATGCATATCAATTTTCGATCGATTGTACCCATGGCAACTATATTTGTATAGTTCCGATAACAATTAGATTTAACTGAACTTCCAATAGGAACTACATATATACATGGTTCCGATTAGAATAAGATTTTACTTATATATGGAATCGTTATTGCTGCGTTTCCTTGAATAATAGGCCAAGTTTCTTATAATGGCACTAAATATTGGACTAATTGATCCTATAATAGATATATGATATAGTCTTTCGATATGGTAAACATATCGGAGAACAAAAATGTTGACAAATTTAAATCGATGCTTTCTGTTGGCACTATATTATATAGGCGGCCGATTCGGGTAAAATATAATAAGTATATTTGTTCAAGATATCTTAAAAGAACAACAAAATTGTTCATAATGAACATAAATTTTAGAACGATTCTTTCTGTTGCAAGAAATCTGGATATGACAAAAGTTGTCATTGAACAACAAAATAATTGTTCACAAATGCGTTTCCTAAAATTCACATATTCTTTACATTCTATATTATATAGAATTCCGATTTGTTCTATAATTTTAAATTTGCATATCAATAAGTTTGTCAATTATCTATTGAACAAGAAAAAAGTGACCGATTCTTCCAATAGAGTCTACATTATATATGTTAGTTATTTTACGATTTATGGTGATAAAATGCCAAAATTATATATCTGAAAGTGACTAAGATTGCCAAGATATTTTGAATAACATAAAAGTGGCCATAATCATAACTAATTTTAGACCGATTCTATATTATATAGTAGACTGATCCGGTAAAAAAGGTCTCTCCTATATATAGAAAGCGAAGTAAGGCTCTAAGTGCCAAGTTTTTTGAAAATATCTTGAATAGAGAGTTTTTTATAAAAGCAGCCAATTTCCGACCGGTAACTCCCCTATGATATAGTGCCCCGATCTGGCAGACTGATATACATAAAAAAAACGAAACTAAACTATGGCAATTTTAGCAAGCCGAAGGACTTGTTGTCTATATCAACTGGACTGATCAGGAATATACATGTATATAAATAAAGATATATATATATACTCACAATAATCGAGACAAAGTTGTAATAGTGGTGTATGTGACGCCTTCGTCCGACATTGTAGAAGAAGACGGGGAACTGCGTGAGGTAAATGGCATACGAGAGCTTCGTGGAGACCTGGAAGCCGCGCCAGCTGAACAGCCTGGTCAGTTTGTCTGAAAGAAAGGCAACGAAAGCAGCAACGATTAGATTGGGAAACAGGAAAAGGGAGCAACTGCATCCAATTAACGTACTCTTGTAGCCATTGTGGGAGACAAAGACAATCCAGGAGAAGAACAGGCACCAGGCGATCGGCGCAAATGCGGCATAGATCGCCGCATGTGTCGAGTTGTAGACGTAGTTGATGTCCCCCATCGGCGCCGGGCCCAGCAGCGAGGCCAGCACACAGACCGTCGCTGCCAGCCAGCCGAGGCGCAGCTGCAGCGGACTCAGCTGGGCGCCCTGATACTTGCGCAGCGCATAGCCCAGCAGGATGCCCATGATGTACACCGTGGAGCGGTGCGGCGGGAACGAGTACATGTAGTCTGCGGTCCGAAATAGGCGCTGTATGCTGATGGGAGAGAGAGAGCGGAGAGAGAGAGAGCGGGGAGAGTTGATTAAAGAGAAAGTAAAAGTGATCTATGATGTGCTTCTTTCTGTTTCTGTTTAAAAATCGATACCTATCGATATTAGATAAATGGAGGATAATATCGGAACAAGTTATCGATGTTTTCAAGCAAACTGAACGGATAATGGGAGAAGCTATGCTCACGTAGAGATGATCAGCATTTCAACTCTCTAGCTAAAAAAACTAAAAAAAAGTGCTTAAAAATCGATACTTATCGATATTAGTTAGATGGAGAAATATATCGGAACAAGTTATCGATGTTTTCAAGCAAACTGAATCCGCACGGTTAATGGGAGAGGCTGTGCTCGTGTAGAGATGATCAACATTTCAACTCTCTAGCCCATAAAGATTTCGAGATATGTTAAAAAAAGTGCTAAAAATCGATACTTATCGATATTAGTTAGATGGAGGAAAATATCGGAACAAGTTATCGATGTTTTCAAGCAAACTGAATCCGCACGGTTAATGGGAGAAGCTATGCTCATGTAGAGATGATCAACATTTCAACTCTCTAGCCCATAATAATTCCGAGATATGTTAAAAAAAAGTGCTTAAAAATCGATACTTATCGATATTCGTTAAATAGAGGGAGACATCGAAGCGACTTATCGATGCTCTGAAAAAAACTTAATTCGTGCGAGCACTAGGAAAATATATCATATGGAGTCAATAAAAATCGATATTTATCTCGATATTAGGTAAACGGAATGAGATATTGAAGCAACTCATCGATGCTCTGAAACAAACTGAAACTGAGTCTCTGAGATTTCAAAGGAAACATGCTTAAAAATCGATACTTGTCGATAACACTTATCCGATAGAGTGATATCGAAAAAAAGGATAATATCACAACTCTAGCTCAAATAGACAATCATGTTCAAATCAACTGAGCTTGTCGGACCGATCGACAGATAGACTCTATGCACTCTCAATTTGTACAGGGTATGAGAGAAGTGTGGATCTACTCACTTGGTGCCAAAGTATATGTAGTTGGAGAGCTGGTTCACAATGGTCGTGTAGTAGCGCGCCGCAGTGCCGACCGTGCAGAGCAGCAGCAGGGCGAGGAGGCCGCGACGAGGCCAACGCCAGAGGATCAGAATGAAGAGGGGCGCCACAGCGAACAGTTCCGTATCGATGCCCAGATGATGGGTGTGCGTCAGGCACATCTCGCTGAATCCAAAATAGTTGTGTATGAACAACAGGTTGCGCCACCAATGCTGCTTGCAGATGTCCGCATGGTGGCCCACGACCAGGTTCCACTGCGGACCGGAGCCCCAGAGGGGCAGCACGTACGTGCAGAAGAGTATCAGAGCGGCCAGGGGCGGAACAATGCTACGAAATGGGGGGGGGGGGGGGGGAGGAGAAACAATTAGGAAATATATTTAAAAAAATGTACATATGTGTAGTCGCCTTGCAGATACCCTGCTATTTTCAATTGATTCCCAATAAGATCTCTGACAAGAGAAGTTTAAGTGAAGAGTTAAAGATTTCAGTTCGTAAGCTTGTGATAGTAGTCGACTAGTAAATACCCTGTTATTTTCAAATGATTATATATAATATTTCTGACAAATCTCTTGAAGTAAGCTAATGGGAGTAATCGGCTAGCAAGTACCCTGTAACTTTATTTTTGGTTAATAATAATGCCTATATCAAATCTTTGTAGAACTAAAAAAGATTAAAACCAAGCAAGTTAGTTCGTATCAAGCTGTTAGAGCAGTCGACTAGCAGATACCCCGTTATTTTCAGTTGGTTCTCAATAATACTTCTGACAAATTTCTAGAAAAAGTAAAGGATATCAGTTCGTAAGCTTGTGAGAGTAGTCGGCTAGCAAATACCCTGGAAGTTTGTTTTAGTAGTTGTAGTAAATACCCTGGAAAATATAGTTTTGTCCGAATAGCAATTTTGTTCATATATTTGCCAAAATCAGATATTAAGCTAAAAGGAAACTAGTAAAAGTAGACGACTTTTAGATACCCTGTAACTGTCTCAAGCAGGTATATACGTTAGAGTCTGCCCGACTTACCGCATCAGACGACTGATGTACTCATTCTTGAGCCTTATGGGCTGCTGCTTCATGAGGCGCCCGAAAAGCGAATAGGAGGTCAACATGCCGCTGAACAGGAGAAACGGATCCGTGTAGAGGGAGGCGGCGCGTCCGATGACCGTCCACGGCTGACCCAGACTCTCCGACATGGCCGTTCGATTGTTGTACGGATTGAAGAACATGGCCATCGACTTGTGGGAGAAGATGAGCATCATCGCATTTAGGAATCGGATGCCATGCACGGCCTCAATGTCGCCCGGCGAGCTGCGCGTGCTGAACAGCCAGCGCAGATTCTTGTCCAGCGAGAAGGCGGTGCACCAGTCATCTGTGGCGAATGGATTAGGATGGATAAAGCTCTTGAGGATTGACAGCTGAGCTGCACTTACTCTGCTTGGGCTGCGTCTTGGTGCTGCGATCGTAGACCGTGGAGAGCACCGCCAGGCAGACGACCAGCACAAAGAAACGCACCGCCCAGGTGGTGTTCCGATCCCAGGGCTGTGCATCCCGCACCTGGCACATCTGCGGCTCGACGCGCACATTGAAGCTGATCCCCGTCGCGGCCGTCTGATTCCGCAGATACTCTGCCACGCTGTATTCGACGTCGCGGTGCGTGCAGCCCGATGGAACGCAGATGCCCCAATTGATCAGAGAGTAGCGCGGCACACGGTGACCCGGCTGAAAGAGAAGAGAAGGGCAGGGCGGAAGGGGATGGAGTTACATATGTCAAATGCGCAAGTTTGTTGTTTAAGTCTCTTGCGTGCAATCAGCAAAAAAACATGGCGAATTCTCAAATTCTGCTCAAACAAATTCCATCGATTTGTTGTGATCGTAAAAATAGAAAAAGATGAATTCAATTAAAAAAGAAACCGCTTTATTGGGTTCACTGAACCTCAAGCGTTTGGCTAGCCCAATGATTAGCATATTATGCCAAACAGTTTTTATTTTTTATGCCACTTTGTTTTTTGCTGCTCTTCTTTTTTCTTGTGGCGAAATCAATTCGAATGCTTCGCCTTGCTCGCATTTCTCGTCAAGTTCAATGTCGAACTCGCCGAGAAAACAACAACTGAAGCTGTGTTCGCTCGCTCTCGCTCTCTCTCTCTCTCTCTCTCTAACGCTGGCCAGCAACGCGGCGAATTGCGCGAGCGAAAGCTGAACTAACTTTCGTGAGGCATTTTCTATAAATGTCGCCGCGCCTAAGCAAATGCACACATACACACACACACATACACGGACGCCTTTTATGGCTTTTAATCCATTTGCAATCGCAGTCACGTGCAAAGCGCGCCATTTCGAGTGCATTTAGTGCGAGCACTTGGCCAACGAACTTGAGAACTTGAGCGCTGCACATAAAAGGCATAAAATATAAATTGATATATAAAAACCTTAAAGCCTAGGTTGTCAACTGCGCTTAGCACGCATGCTGCAAACCGGTTCTAAGCCCAACTAGTTTAGGCCCACAATTCCAAGAGTTTTTGATAGTGAATCGAACTTTGAACCGTATTAGCAAGTCAAAATAAAGGAGCCGGATATAAGGCTGTACACAGTTTTTTGTGCAAGTGGCTGCGCGCGTCACTCCTCTCTCCTCTCTTCAACTCACACTCTCTCGCACTCTCACGCTTGCTCTACTTACGTCATTGAATTCGCTCTTGAAGGGCCCGTGCGATTGCAGCAGCTTGAAGAAGGTCTGCAAACGTTTCGATTTATGTGGGAGCACTGGCTGTGCATAGGCCAGACAGTATTGGCCGCGCAGCGGCGAATTCGCCTGCGTGTCATCGTTATTGTTGCCGCCTGTGACGTCATCGTGCGCCTGCTGTATGCCCATGCATTGATCAAAGTCGCCCGGCTGGTTAATGTTGCCATTGAGAATGCCCGAGTTCAGTTTGCCGCTGGCATCGTGCACTGCAAGAAATAGCGTATTAGTTAGTTATCAGGCGTTGCATGCTACACCAAAATAAAAATAAAAAAACACACACAAGTGCATAGACGACAAGCGCCGCGACCTTGACTGTGATTTCATCGCACAACTCGTTCTGATTAGAGATGGGCGCGTGCCGCAATTCGATGATACGCACGTTTAAACATGACATCAACACGACTTTTGATTAATGTATGTATATATGCAGTATTAATTATTGATTGAGTTGAAGTATAGGCTATCTGCCAGTCGTGCACTCTGAACTATAACATTTACATTTTTTCAAAAGTATGAGTTGTTCTTAGTGAGTCGTGCTTGTCTCGTGTCACGCGCCCAACTCTAGTTCTGATGCTGAGCTCGCAGCCAGCTGGCCGCAGTTTGGTGCCAAGTTCGCATAGTTTTTGTTGCTGTTGTTGCTTCTGTTGCGGCTGCTGCTGCTGCAATTTGCTGCAGTTGGCTTAAATTCAGTTTGTGGGTTTGGCATTGGGGCGGCTGTCGCTGCTTGAGTCGCGCAATATGTGGGTAAAGTTCGACGCTTGACCTTCACTTTAGCCGCACGACACATGTGTGTATACTTGTGTCTGTGTGTGTGTGTGTGTTTGCAATTTCAGAACTTGATTATTTAATTCATTTGACTTTGCACTCTTTCAATTCATGTCGTCGCGTCTGCGGTTCTCGCCTGCCTCTTGCCCGGTTGGCAATGACTCGAATTCTGATTCTGATTCGAGCTTTGGCAGCGCTGCACACACTCACACACACACACACTCGGATACTCACTTTTCAAGGCCCACAAATCGAAATTGTTCAACGCCTTCAAATAGCGTCGCATCTGCGCGCGGCACAGCGGCGAGGCATCCGGATTGCGTGCCGCATCGAAAGGCTGCGAGATGGCCAGAAACCGTTTGCCAATGTTGTACAAATAAACTGCAAGACAAACAAATTTCACACAAATTACAATTTACATCAAATTAAGCGCAAGCCGAATTTAAGCTGGCGCCCACTGGCGGCCAAAACTGCAAGTGACATTGGTGTTGCCAATTCGCTTTGGACGCCAAGGGACTGCGCTGCTAGAGATGGCAAAATAACGATGGCTAACTATCGATAGCATTGATTAATGTTAGTTTTTCAATTGATAATTAATATTAATTATAACTAACGACTATTAATGCTTATAGACAATATATTTGTTCGGAGGATCTTAGTTGCCTCCTTTGACTCTTTGTCGAGTTCATCTGCATTGAATATCGGTACATATATTAAGCTTTAAATAAAGGTAATATCTATAAAGTGTGCTGAGTTCGCAGTCTTTTACCTATTTTTCTATATTTTTACTTCAACACCCGATGTACCCTGATGTACCCCAACCCGAAGACAAGTGTTGTTTTTTGTAGCCTGAACCCATTGAAAGTGATTTGAAAGGGTATAATGTTTTTGCGCAAGAGCATGTAACAGGCAGAAGGAAGCATCTCGTCGTCTGTCCGTCCGTCCGTCCGTCCGTCCGTCCGTCCGTCCGTCTCCTCGCCTGTCTGTCCGTCCGTCCGTCGGTATGTATGAAGGCGAAGGATATCAGAACCTATAAAGAGCTAGAGACTTGCAATTTTGAACGTAGGGACTTCTGGTGCTCGCGTGTAATAATCGATAACATGCCCCGATAAGGCAATACAAGCAATCGATAAGAATCGATATCGATGTGCTTTAAGCAAATCTTTTATGTGTTAAGAGCTTGTTCTACCATGTTTAAATGGGGACAAATAATAGAATGCATATTTACACCCAAAATAAACCCATATAGAACGATCTTAAGAAAAAGATTCTATTTTAACTATTTGCTTATTCTTTTCTTTTTCTCTATCTGAAAATAGTTTGTTGTTTTAGAGCATAGAAATTATGTAAATACAATAGACTGAAATATTTTGCTTAAAGTTGAGAGAAAGAAAACAAATTAGGGCAAATATTTAATATGTATTCTGTTTTAGTTTATATCATTTGTATAGAAACTATTTGAAAGTCCAATAGGGAAAAGTTGTTTTGCAGCAAACTGAGCCACATTCATAATATTTATTTGCTGATTTTGAAAAACTGCTCTGGCTTAGACAACATTTCCAGAGTCCTTTGGCCAACAAAAAAGAAGAAAAAAATAACACAGAGTATCGCAGTTTTTGGGGCTAGGCAATTCATCGCATAACGAGGCACTTATCGAAATTAATGTTGCCACCTTTTCTGAAATGGGCGCGTGCCCGCAAACAGGAAACTGTGAACCGCAGTTGGCAACGCGGCCAGAAACCGAAAAAAAAAAAACAAAGAAAAACCGCTGCAAGCCAAACAGAAGCTGATTGCATAGAAATGGCTGCTAATGAGGCGCCACAAAAAAAATGTGTTGCTGCCCAATTTCATTTATTTACATTATTTATTTATTTATTTATATTATTTATTTATTGTATTCTCTATGCGTGCGTGCCAAGCCCAAACCCAGACCCGAGCCCGATTCTAATTCGAATTTCAAGTCCGATTCCAATTCCAATTCCAATTCCAGTTCAGCTCGGCTTGGCTTGGCTTGGGTTGGTTTTGTGCTCGTGCCACAATCAGCATGCAGCACGCAATTTGCGAGTTGTTGTTGCTTCATTCTTATTAACATTATCATTATCATTGTTGGGCTGTCGCCTGCTGTCTTCTGTCTTCTGCTTCTGCTTCTTCTTCTTCTGGGGTTTTATTTTTATGCTCAAGCTGAACAAATCTTCAATTTGTCAAGCTCTCATTTGGCATTCCGCGTGCGTTGCGTCTGACATATCTGTCAGCTAGTTACGCTTCATTGCCTGCATCCGTCTTGGGGCGCATCGATGCCGCGGGGCGTGGCAAGCGCGAGCGCGACTGGACGGGGGGAGGGGGGAGGGTGCGGGGGGTATCTGGGCAGTCCCCAAACTGACAAAATGCGTCAGACAAGCGCGGCGACAAGCGACGACTGCGTAATGCGTGCGCGTGTGTGTGGGTGTGTGTGTGTGTGTGTGTGGGTGTGTGGGTGTGTGTGTGTGGGTGTGCGCGCGTCTGCCCTGTCGTCATATTCTATATACGTCGAAAGATGCGATAATCGACATTAGAATCTAAAATTGCCGCAGCCATATGGAAAGCCAGCTAAAGGCTTTCGGTCGAGTGCAAACGACCGCGCAATACCCTGTTTGCAGCGCAAGAGCCCGTACAAGCGGGCTGTGACCGACTAACAAATACCCTAGAGTCATTGTACTGCCCACTTCTTTTCACTGAGAGAAATGCCGTGCTGTTTAACTTCGGACTACGCAGTCCGATCTGCATGCAATTGTCAGGTTATACAAACACGGTGATATAGACAAAAATAGATTCCTTTCTAATCTGAGTAAGCTGTTCAAGTATCTACATACAAAATTAAGATGTTGGAGCTATGTCTAAAAAAACCTTGTCTAAATATCGATATTTATCGATAATAGAAATAAAATTGAAAGATGTATCGGAAAAAATGAGAAACTTCTTCATTTAGGGTACCTCGTTTCTAGTTTAAAGTCTGTGTGAGAATATGAACTGTTTCTCCAACGCGAATAAACTACACAAAGCGAATATACCCTTTTATTATTTAGCGAACAGTGTATTAAAAAAAAATGCAAATACTCGCATTCCCTCCCATATGTTAATGCTCACACTCATCCCCAAAGCCCGTTGACAAGGAAGAATATTGGAGATTCCATGGGCTGGCGGTGCTCGTAAATCTTGAGTTAGGGCAAACTAAATGATGTGTGCCCGGCATGGTAAATGCGATAGCGAAACGTTCGCGAAACATAAAAAGCAGCTATAGACAATTAAAAGTTCAAGAGGCAAACAGCTTGAAGACCGATAACGAGCAGGAAGTAAAAAGCTGCCACTGAAAGCTTTTCAGAGCTATTGCATAATTCAGGAACGTTGATCGATTAATAATCGATTTAAAACAATTGGCGAGCAGAGTGAAGGCAACGAGTGGAAGAAAGGTTGACATGTGTATCAGAGTTTGCTGCCTAATCTGCGTACTCAAATCGATAAATAATCGATTGAAGCATGAGTAAACCCTTGCATCGATTAACAATCGATTTTCTTTTGAATCGATTGACAGCAGCAGAAGATTGCAGGAGAGCAACTCCTCTGTCCATTTGAGATGAGAAGCACAATAAAACTACATCCGATAAAATCGAGTGATCGATTTTAAAGTGAAAACTAATCGATATTGATAAATCAACTAATATTGAGCTCCACTTATATAGTAAAACAGATATAGCCAGGAGTCAGAGTCAAATTGAGATTATTTTGAGATTATTATCCTAAGAAAAATAATCCTTTTAAAGCAAGAACTTCAAGGAAAGGAATAAATCGAATATCCACAATCGATAAATTCTCAACAAATTAATGTGTAGGGCAGATATATTCCTGATCAGCATCAAAAGCCGAGTCGATAGAGTCAGATATAAATACATATAGTTATTCTCAGACAAATGTTTACACATATTTAATTCTCGTAGTGCTCTTTCTTGTTTTAACTCTTATATAGCCTTCTCTTTCGCTCTCCTTCTCTCTCTTTCGAGCTCTTTCTTTCTGGCGGACAAAAGAATTGAAAGTTCTTTTTTTTTTTTGTGTGTTCTTCATTCTTGCTTGGATTATCTTGCTCTTTTTTTGTTGTCATTTAAGCCAACTGATCATGACTTCGCAGTTTTAATCGATCTTCAATTTATCGATTGTGTGTGTGCTTTTTTTTGTTTTGCTCTTTCTTTTTTCTCTTCTTGTTTTGTCATTGTTATTCTTGCTGCCAATTAGCGTGGCATCATCTGAAATATCTTGTACTCTCAAGCATGTATCTTTAACATGTTTGCTAATCGAATTTGCAGTTAGCTCTTGGAATACCCTGTAAGTGATTGAAACGAGGTGTTATAGGTCCAGGTAATATGTAATATGATTAAATCATGGAAGGAGAACTCCATAAAGCAAGTTTGAATATAACTCTGTATAATCTTCCATCTATAACTCGGAGAATATAAATGCTTTTTGGTATAAACATAATAAAATACTTATCTAACAAGCACAAAGAAAAAAAATATTATAGTTTTCTTTCAATTTCAAATTCTTCAAGATTTTCCAGAAGATCAAAAGAGTTATTTAATGATATAATTCTTAGCACTTGTTTACAGGGTATTCACTAGTTGAGCTAGCCTTCAGCTAAACCTTATCCATTTATAGCTGCAACTGTTATTGCAAAGATTCGCTACCGTTTTGTTATTCTCAATTTGATAATCGGAATTCTCTATTTGGTCTATCTAAATGCTGATTGATTCAGTTAATAAACGCTTCACTTGACAAGCTCCTATCGTTGAGTAACCTTTTTAATGCCAAATCATCATTGCCATCATCATCATCATCATCATCACCTCATAATCATAAACAACAATCAAAGTCGGAGCCAGAGTACTCTTAACTTTATGAGCTGCTTGGTCTATTGGCCAGCAACGAGTTTTTGGTCAAAAGCCCAAAGTCACGTTGTGTTTGTGCGAGGCTGCACGAGTGCTGCACAGCGTACGCTTGAATCTAAAGTCCAGTGTTGATAAATGCTAAACTGGTGAAAAGTGTTTAACAATAGGGTTTGTCTCTAAGAGAAGGATACGCAGATAGATCATCTGTCAATAGATGCGAAACGAAATTCGCGCATGCATGTCTTAATATCTAGTGTTGATTAACGCTAAACTGGCAAACAGTGTTCAACAATACGCGTTTGGTGTTTAACAGTTAGTTGCCCTTTGGAGCAGGGCACGGGCTAAGTGGGATAGGATTAACTTAAAGTACAGTGTTGGTTAACGCTAAATTGATCAATATTGTCCAACAACTAATCGCCTTTCTGGTTAATATCAGTTGTCTACACAAATCCAAATATCTAGTGTTGATTAACGCCAAACAGAATAAACTTTGTCTAACATTTGGTTGTCTCTCAGAGACGAATTGGTGCCTAGGGAACTGAGGTTGTCTGTCAACACTTACTCGAACATTTTAACCGAAGGTCTAGTGTTGATTAACGCCAAACAGATCAAAATTGTTTTGTAACTAGCTATCTTTGAGGGAAGCACACGCATTTATTGGACTTAGGCACATTGCAACGGCCTCTGGGCTCGGGCTCCGGTTCGGAAGTGCGGCTAATTGTTTAGCCCTATAACAAATATATATACATACATATATATATATATATATATATATATTAATATATATGACTCTATATGCGCAGAGTCTGTTCTAACCGAGTGCACGGCGGCTTTTTTCGACTGCGTTTGGCCCGCCCGCAATCACAGCGCAAATATTTGATCGAAACTTAACAACAAGGCCGAACCTTTTAGCAAGAATAAGTGGACAACAATTTAAATTGGGTAGAGCACAGTCTGCTGCTGTGCGGAGGGGCGGGGCGGGGCGGGGCGGGGCGGGGCGAGGGCTTGGAATGTGTAGACAGACACTTGGACATGTTAATGAGACGCACGGCGTGACGCATCGAGCCGGAAGTGTCCGCTGACAATTGCCTCAGCCTACGTACAACAAGTAGTTAACATTCAAATCTCTTCACATCTATGCCCTTTATCATAAAAAATACAAAATAATATATATACATACACATATATCTTAAATGGAACTGAGCAAAGATGTGTGTAAAAGCAATATCTTTATGAGACTACAAAAAACTGGAGCTATACAAAATATATATGTAAGTCGGAGACTGTAAGATATAGAGCTATAATATTTAATATTGATAGATATATGGATATAAAGAAGAAACAAATATTAGAAGAAAAAACTTTGTTCAAGATTTGCGTATCTTCTATGCATTCTATGGCTAATTGAAAGAATCAATTGCCATAAATATTTAATATATATATGAATTATTATAATATACATTTGCCCAACTATCTGTAACTCAGAGACTACAAAAGCTGGAGCTATACAAATTGGTATATAGACTCTTATGTACTTTATATACATATATGTAAGTCAGAGAATGGAAGATATAGAGCTATAATATTTGGATGATAGGTATCTAATATAGATAGATACATGGATATAAAGAAGAAACAAATATCGGAAAAAAGGCTTTGCTCAAGATTTGCGTATCTTCTATGCATTCTATGGCTAATTGAAAGAATCAATCGCCATAAATATTTAATATATAAATGAATTATTATAATATACATTTGCCCAACTATCTGTAACTCAGAGACTACAAAAGCTGGAGCTATACAAATTGGAATATAGACTCTTATGTACTTTATAAATATGTAAGTCAGAGAATGGAAGATATAGAGCTATAATATTTGGATGATAGGTATCTAATATAGATAGATACATGGATATAAAGAAGAAACAAATATCGGAAAAAAGGCTTTGCTCAAGATTTGCGTATCTTCTATGTATTCTATGGCTAATTGAAAGAATCAATTGCCATAAATATTTAATATATAAATGAATTATTATAATATACATTTGCCCAGGCTGGAGCTATACAAATTTTATATATGTAAGTCAGAGAATGGAAGATATAGAGCCATAATATTTGGATGATAGATAGATAATACATTTCAATCGTATGCATTTGCCCAGCTTTCTGTAACTCAGAGACTACAAAATCTAGAGGCAAGAAATTTGTTGTACAGACTCTTAAATACATTATATATGTATATTCATAACTCAGAGACTGTAAGATCTCGAGCCAAATTCTTTATGTGAGAGCCGGAATAATTTAAATATCGAAAAGAGAAAAATATCTAAAAAAAAGGTTTAGCTCAAGATAAGCAAGCATTTAGCCAACTATCCGAAACTGAGAGAGTCCAAAATTTAGAGCTGCATGAAAATGAAAAGCACGTAAAAACTCGGCGACAAGTTTGTCGCAGTCGGACTTGAAATTGGATTACAGAATTCTCGAGAAATAACCTTGAGCATGTGTTGGTGAATTTGCAGAAATGCATTTAGCTTGTATTTTGTTTTGTTTTTTTTTTGTTTTTTTTTTTTTAGAGGGTAACTGCAAGTCGTATACACTGGTTTTTGACTGAGGTCTGTAACTGGGCTGTGGGCGTTTCTTGTTCAAGGGTTTCGATTTCGATCACGTAGAGCTGCCCATGGAGGTCTCTGTGCGCATTAAGGTTGATGCCGTGCTACGTGCCACGTATCACAGCAGACAATCAAGGGGGGGGGGGGGGCTATAAAGGGGGGAGGGGAAGGGGGTGGAGGCAATTGATTTTATTTAACGCACGCGCAACGTTTATGCAACATTTGGCGTTGTGCAAAAGTACGCAAAGGGACAGCTCCAAGCTCGAAGCTTCAAGTGTTGCGGAGTGGACGGGGACGGTCGAAGAGTGTCGAAGAGTGTCGAAGAGTGTGTAATAACATTGACAGCTATAAATGACAATAACAATTGAAATCGCATAAAAGGGGGACAGCAAAAGAAATAAAAAAAACAAAACAAAAACAGAAATAAATCAACAAAAAAAATCATGTGTGGAGCGCGGGTGGCGTGAGAAAGTCCCAATTGCAATTATTTGTAACTATGCCAAATACATTTTGGGGGAATTATTAAATCAAAAAAATAACAAGCACAAAGTGTGAAACGAAGATACCCTGTAACTAGATCAGTTCTCTGTTTATACAAATTGGAATTTAAGTCATTTGATCGTCAAATAAAATACTTCTGTGCAGGGTATTAAAGAGTCCATATACCAAATCTGCTGCGACTTACTCGAATAGTTCCCGAGTTCCCTTAGACTGGCGGCTTTCAATATGACTGGATCGCATCGCCCGACTGTATCTCATTTCATAATTGAATTTCTTCGCTTATTGCTCAGCTTAGGGTATCTGAGTAGTCGTATACCAAGTTTTTATTACCAAGCTTCTATAGTTCCTGAGTTACCTTAGTGCTAGTTTGACTGTCGAATATTACACTGGAGTTTATGATGTGAAAATGATCACATTTTTTCCGGCTTCCCAGATATCAATTTAGCTAAGTCTAGCTGGCTTATTCCAATTAGACAGATTTGCATTACAGTTTATTCAAAGTATTTAACCTCGTATGGCTTAATTAGAAGCTCATACCAAATTTGCCAAGTCTAGCTCGTAAGGTTCCCGAGTTCCATTAGACAAATACCATATAACGAAATATGGTTAGGGCAAATTGCATAATGTTATTCTATACATTTGCGAAGCGGAAAGTAAATAACAAAATATTTATTTATCATCTTTTGGTTTAATTAAGCCCACATAACAACTTTGCCAAGTCTAGCTCTTATAGATCCTGAGTTCGATCATTGCTGGAAATCATTAATATTGCTGCCTGATTATATTTTCCAACTAAACAACAATATTTATCATCTTTTGGTTTAATTAAGCTCACCTAACAACTTTGGCAAGTCTAGCTCCAAAAGTTTCCGAGTTCCATCAGGCAAATATGACTCCAAATATGCTTCGAGATATTCTAAATATTTATGCCTACTTCAGCAGTAAAGTAAATAACAATATTTATCATCTTTTGGTTTAATTAAGCTCACATAACAACTTTGCCAGGTCTAGCTCTTATAGATCCTGAGTTCGATCCAATTAGCTTGCTGGAAATCTTAAATCTTGCTGCCTGATTATATTTTCCAACTAAACAACAATATTTATCATCTTTTGGTTTAATTAAGTCCACATACTAATTTTGCTAAGTCTAGCTCCAAAAGTTTCCGAGTTCCATCAGGCAAATATGACTCCAAATATGGTTAGAGATATTCTAAATATTTATGCCTACTTCAACAGTAAAGTAAATAACAATATTTATCATCTTTTGGTTTCATTAAGCTCGCCTAACAACTTTGCCAAGTCTAGCTCTTATAGATCCTGAGTTCGATCCAATTAGCTTGCTGGAAATCATAAATATTGCTGCCTGATTATATTTTCCAACTAAACAACAATATTTATCATCTTTTGGTTTAATTAAGCCCACATACCAACTTTGGCAAGTCTAGCTCCAAAAGTTTCCGAGTTCCATCAGGCAAATATGACTCCAAATATGGTTAGAGATATTCTAAATATTTATGCCTACTTCAGCAGTATCAAAGTATTTAAGATCGTACAGTCAAACCAAGTGCACATCTTTAATTAGCCAGGTCTAGCTCGCATAGTTGCCGAGCTAGCCTAGTCTGATCCGCTTGGTGCAGGGCATCCCGAATGGGAGACTTACCGCGCTCGTCATCCTCGATCTGGTCGTCATCCTCGCGCTTGTCGCTCAATTGGCGGAGCGTGTAGTTGGTGGCGGTGCTGCGGCTCGTTGTGGTGGTTGCGTGGTGCAGTTCGCTGAGATTGGCGGCAGCGAGTGCATCGTGGAGCACATCCAGCACCGTGGTGCTCGAGCTGCTGCTGCTGCTGCTGCTTGTTGTCGTTGTTGTTGTTGTTGTTGTTGTTATTGCCGCATTGGCATCATCCGCGAACAGCTTTAGGCTATAGTTGACTTTATCCTCGAATATGGAGGCGATGTGCGACTCGACCGGATCGCTGTCGCCGTTCACCGACAGCAGATTGTCGCCCAGATTGCAATTGTCCTTCAGGCTGCATGTGGGATTTGTTACAGCGGCGGCAGCGCCATCTAGCGCCCAGCAGCGGCCGCACAGGCCGCAGCACAGCAGCGCCAGCAACGGCAGCGGCAAAAACATGACACACAGCAGGAAGCGGGAAACGCGCTTCAGATGGATTCCTTTCGGTTGCAACTAGCTGCAGGCCGACAATGGGCACATGCCAGAACACCAGAAACTCAACACACGCGGCGTATGCGCAATTTCGTAGCACACGAGACAAAAAACAAAAAAAAAAATATTGGCAAAATATTCTCGACAATTCGTTAAAGAATTTCTGTTTAGAATTCTTGTGATTATTTAGTTTCTTTTTATTGCTGAGCAGCGCGCGGGCGCAGCTTGTGTGCGTGCGTGTGTGTGTGTGTACGTGTGTGTGTGCGTGTGTGTGTATTGGCAGAGCCCAGCGACTAATTTAGCGACCGTCAAGACGTAACATTCAACGTCAACTGATTGTCCAAGTGCCGCGAAGCGTACGAAGACCGTTCAGACGGCGGTTTCGACGGTTTCGACGGTTTCGGTGGCGACTCGGCCGCAGTCGCAGCCACAGTCAGGTGTGTGTGTGTGTGTGTGTGTGTATTCGTGTTGGTCTGCTTTAGCCGCAGACCGAAAAACATTTCAAAACCAAATGCAAACCGAATTTTTAGCGGCTGCCTGCTGCACATCTCGTCAAGAATTGTCGATTGCATTGTGTTTCGTGACGTGCATGCGAATCGTTTGCGCTGCGAAATCTATTTGTTTTAGCTAAAGCTAGTTGTTGCCTCCCCCCCCCCGCCACCCCTCTCCTTTTCAAACCGCTTCCATACACCGCATCTCCCCCTTTGGTTGGTCATTTAAGTGGTCTTCGATCTCGCTCAGTTCCCACAGATCTAGCGAAGATTATGCGCCCCAAAGCAATAGAACTATCAATTTAGCATATTTATACGGCACAATCATGGGAGTTTTTCTACCCTCAGCCAAATAGTTGCGCCCGATCGAGGCATCTTTCGCATTCCATATAGTATATATGGCTGGGAATTTGTGCTCGCTTTGGAGTCAATGCAAATCCGCAGCCAACATATAATTCGATTTGTCCGCATTGAGCATCTGATTTAGCCCATAAAACGGTTTTTGACTGAACCGGTTCGAGCATTATTTCTTGCCTTAAATCGAACGTGGAACCAAACAAGTTGCCCAAACTTTAACCGAGAAGTGTTTTCAGCAAGGCTGCGAACCGGTTTTCAGCTTAACCGGTTCGAATCCGTACTTCCAGATTATTCATTTGCCACGAATCGAAGCTTGAACCAAACAAGCTTTCCACAAAAAACGAGCCGTGATGTGTTTTTATCAAGACTTCGAACCGGTTTTGAACTGAACCGGTTCGAGCATTATTTCTTGCCTTAAAACGAAAGTGGAACCTAACAAGTTGCACAAACTTTAACCGAGAAGTGTTTTCAGCAAGGCTGCGAACCGGTTTTCAGCTTAACCGGTTCGAATCCGTACTTCCAGATTATTCATTTGCCACGTATCGAAGCTTGAACCAAACAAGCTTTCCACAAAATAACTAGCCGTGATGTGTTTTTATCAAGACTTCGAACCGGTTTTGAACTGAACCAGTTTATTTAATTGCCATGAATCGAAGCTTGAACATATTGAAAAATGTCTTTATACGTTTTTCAAGTGAACCGGTTCGAATGCCAGCCAAGTCTAATTTTTATCAAGGCTGTCGAACTGGTTCAGATTCGAACCGGTTCACACTCTTAACTCCAACAATTTTCATTTGCCATGAATTGAAGCTAAAACCAATTGCCTAAGAACCAATCGTAATAACTGCGAACCGGTTCGAATGCGTGGTTCAAATCAGCTGTGAACCGGCCTAGAAACGAACAGGTTCACAGCCCCAACCACACTTTTTGTTTTGCCCTCAATTGAAACCAAAACCATATCAGTTGCCCAAAAACGAATTAAGAAGTTTTTTTCTCTTTTCTCCTGGCTGCATATCAGATTTCAACCGAACCGGTTCACGTCGCAACTCCGGCTAGTTATTTATCTGAATCAAAACTCAACCCAAATAAGTTAGACGAAAACCAAACGAATTTAAGCTGACAGGGCAGCATTTTTAAAAAAAATATTTGGTTCAAAATTCAAGTTTAATTGTCGGAAACCAAATGCCAAAAATATAATTAACTTGGGCCAGGCTTATATAATAATAAAATATAATACAAAGTATATTGAATAATATATATTTTGGGATTTGAACCTTTATCGAGGCATGAAACCAGCTGCGAAGCGAAAGGCAGAAATATTGCTCGAACCGTGAACCGAACCATCAAAGATTCTATTTTGGCTTAGTAATGTTCAAATGTTCCTATATGAAATACATATATGTTTTAATATTTATTTATATATATATGTATATTGATCGAGAATATATATAAACGGGATTTGAACCTTTATCGAGGCATGAAACCAGCTGCGATACGAAAGGCAGAAATATTGCTTGAACCGTGAACCGAACCATCAAAGATTCTATTTTGGCTTAGTAATGTTCAAATGTTCCTATATGAAATACATATATGTTTTAATATTTATTTATATATATATGTATATTGATCGAGAATATATATAAACGGGATTTGAACCTTTATCGAGGCATGAAACCAGCTGCGAAGCGAAAGGCAGAAATATTGCTTGAACCGAACCATCAAAGATTCTATTTTGGCTTAATTATTATCAAATGTTCCTATAGGAAATACATATGTATTTTAATATTTATTTATATATATATGTATATTGATCGAGAATATATATAAACGGGATTTGAACCTTTATCGAGGCATGAAACCAGCTGCGATACGAAAGGCAGAAATATTGCTTGAACCGAACCATCAAAGTTTCTATTTTGGCTTAATTATTGTCAAATGTTCCTATACGAAATACATATATGTTTTAATATTTATTCATATATATATGTATTGATCGAGAATATATATAAACGGGATTTGAACCTTTATCGAGGCATGAAACCAGCTGCGATACGAAAGGCAGAAATATTGCTTGAACCGAACCATCAAAGATTCTATTTTGGCTTAGTTATTGTCGATTATTCCTGTATGAAATACATATATGTTTTAATATTTATTTATATATATATGTATATTGATCGAGAATATATATTAACGGGATTTGAACCTTTATCGAGGCATGAAACCAGCTGCGATACGAAAGGCAGAAATATTGCTTGAACCGAACCATCAAAGATTCTATTTTGGCTTAATTATTGTCAAATGTTCCTATATGAAATACATATATGTTTTAATATTTATTTATATATATATGTATATTGATCGAGAATATATATATTCTCTGCGAAGCTGGAGAGGTCTGTAAGGCGGCTGCAATGCGATTCAGTTTCGGTTGCGCTGTGGAAATATTACGATTAGAAAAAAAGGTGGAAATCATTTCAATGAAATTTCAGGCAAATGATAATTCTTTATTGAGGCAGCTTTATTTGTATGATTAAAGCATAATATAGCGAACATTTATAACAGCCCCATTTAAGCCAAATAAAAGTGGGCAGCGACCGGCTAACTGATTGCCGAATTAGTTCACTTGAGTTCGAAGACTTGACTCGGCTCAGCCGAGCCGCCAGTTGACCAAGTTGCCAGATATCGGGCCTGTGTGCGATGATAAGCGATTTTGCAACTGGCCGAACGACTGGCAAAAAGTCTACAAATAATTATGGCCAAGCTAGCTATTGGCCAACAGCAACTTGTTTTTGTTTTTGACTGGATGCATAGAAAAAAAAAACAAAAAAAAGACAAACCAAAGTTCCAAGCTAGAAGGAACTGTTAGCCACACTGTGGCCGAAGATCAAATACCCTAACGAGCTGTGTGCATTGGGTGGTTCGTCTGGTTATCTGTGCGGGGCGAAGCGTTGAACTGTCAGGCGAGAGGTCGCCGGTTCAAATACAGCAAATCATGTGCTCTACTTATCGAGCGAGCACTGTACCATTTAGATTCAAGCACTTTATGGCTCCGCATACGGCATATGGACTGCCAAAAGCGATATACCCATTGTTAGGGTATTAATGGCAACCAAAAGATCTCAGCAAATCGTTTAATGTGCTTTTTTTTTGCGGGATCTCGTCGCAAATGATGTTGCCGCTAAGCTGCTTAATTAGGCTTGGGCAACGGGCAAAGGTTTTCAGCTGAAGAGCGACCAACTGCAATGAAGAAGAAGAAGAAGACGAAGAAGAAGCAGCAGCAGAAGTGGCAGGTGGCAGGTGGCATGTGGCAGGTGGCAAGTGACTCGTCACTTGTGCAAAGCATATTTCAAGCGCACAACTGATAAAAATACAACAACTGAGAGTTGAGCGTAGCGTGCTCGACTAGCAGATACCCTGTAATTAGCGCAACAAAAAATGTTTGACAAGTCTAATCCAATTTCTTTCGATGCAAGGCAACCTTCCAGCTTAACATGATCGAAAATTAATTCCAAAATAAATAATAAATAAAATAAAACCAAGGAGCATGATTTAATTTACATTTAATATGCATTTTATTCTTTAATATTGTGCTGGAGTGGAGCTGTAAAAGAAATTGTGGCTGAATAGATAAACTAAAGTATTTGAAATGAGCTGAAAGAAATTTGTTTTAAGATCGATATTTATTCAAATTATGCATGAGCTTATTCTGCTAATGACAAAGGACATACAGGGTATAACAAAAATGAATAACTTTAAATAAAATATATTCTGTCTTCAAAACGATATTTATCGATATAAAGCAAAACGACTTTATCGATTATAATCTGCAGTTTTTATTTAAAGAATGAGAAGAACGAACTTATGCTGCTTACGATATAACAATATATAGGGTATATATAAGTATATATATTTGTTTTGTCGCTTAGTGGATAACTTTGTGTTGCTTAATATCGATATATATCGATATATGTCGATACACACGAATATATGTCTATAGCGAATCTTGAAGTCTATTGAGACACAAGGTAAGAAAATAAATAAATAAATATAATATAATTCTATAATCAATGAACTAAGCTTAAAGTAACTGGTTTTAAGATCGATATTTTATCGTTATTGGGCAAGGAATATTTATCGACCAAACGATTAAAAGAATGAACTCATTGTGCTTTAGATATAGATGAGCTATATCTAATCTGAATATAAATACATAAAAATCTTAAAAGAAGCTTCAAGTTAGAAAAATTAAAAAAAAACAAGTGCAAAATAAAGTGACGCAAATGCATCGAAAGTGAGCCTCTGGTTGCCAATATCAAATTGCCCAAGCGCCGGGCAGCAACAATTTGCAGCTCGGTTGGCCATAAAATAAAACAACAACAATACCAAAGCCGGCTCTTGTTGTTGCTGTTGTTGTTGTTGCTTCTTGCGACAAACCAAATTGCAAACGGAACCAGCAGACGCCAAGTCAAGTCTAGCCAAGCCAAGCCAAGCCAAGCCAGGCCAGGCCAAGACAAACATTCTCTTTCGTGGCAGCGAATTGGGCCGCACGCTGGCCAAGAAAGAATGTGGCAACTGGCGGCGCTGCGGCACGGAGCTGAACGAGTTTTTGGTTCCGCGGAACCAGCGACTGATTAGGCGCTGACTGGAGGATTGGGGTGGGGGCACGGGTAGGGGTTAGGGGTTAGGGGCTGGTTGCATGTTGCACACACAAACTTTTCAAGTGGCAAGCGGCAAGCGGCAACAGCCAACAGCGAATGCAACAGCAACTGCAACTGCAGCGACTTGATTTAGTTGCGGCCACTTGTTGCCCCCCCCCCCTCCCTCCCCCCGCCCATCAACAGCACCAACCCCCTCTCAGTTTACTTCCCCAGGCTGCATTTGCGGCGAGGCTCTTGTGATTTTCTCACTCAATTTGTAACGCAAAATATATATATATGTTAGACACAAACTGTTGCGATTTGTGGCCAGATTTTTTGTCGGAGTTTTCGTGAAAAGTGGCCAGAGTCTATATAAAATGATGTTACATTTAAGCAAGAGTATATTTCATTTGATTGAATGTGATTGATGGAATGTTGAATCCAAAAGGGATATTTTGGAAAATTTGAGATTATTTGTTGTCGGAGTTTTCGTGAAAAGTGGCCAGAGTCTATATAAAATGATGTTACATTTAAGCAAGAGTATATTTCATTTGATTGAATGTGATTGATGGAATGTTGAATCCAAAAGGGATATTTTGGAAAATTTGAGATTATTTGTTGTCGGAGTTTTCGTGAAAAGTGGCCAGAGTCTATATAAAATGATGTTACATTAAAGCAAGAGTATATTTCATTTGATTGAATGTGATTGATGGAATGTTGAATCCAAAAGGGATATTTTGGAAAATTTGAGATTATTTGTTGTCGGAGTTTTCGTGAAAAGTGGCCAGAGTCTATATAAAATGATGTTACATTTAAGCAAGAGTTTATTTTATTTGATTGAATGTGATTGATTGAATGTTGAATCCAAAAGGGATATTTTGGAAAATTTGAGATTATTTGTTGTCGGAGTTTTCGTGAAAAGTGGCCAGAGTCTATATAAAATGATGTTACATTTAAGCAAGAGTATATTTCATTTGATTGAATGTGATTGATGGAATGTTGAATCCAAAAGGGATATTTTGGAAAATTTGAGATTATTTGTTGTCGGAGTTTTCGTGAAAAGTGGCCAGAGTCTATATAAAATGATGTTACATTTAAGCAAGAGTATATTTCATTTGATTGAATGTGATTGATGGAATGTTGAATCCAAAAGGGATATTTTGGAAAATTTGAGATTATTTGTTGTCGGAGTTTTCGTGAAAAGTGGCCAGAGTCTATATAAAACGATGTTACATTTAAGCAAGAGTATATTTCATTTGATTGAATGTGATTGATGGAATGTTGAATCCAAAAGGGATATTTTGGAAAATTTGAGATTATTTGTTGTCGGAGTTTTCGTGAAAAGTGGCCAGAGTCTATATAAAACGATGTTACATTTAAGCAAGAGTATATTTCATTTGATTGAATGTGATTGATGGAATGTTGAATCCAAAAGGGATATTTTGGAAAATTTGAGATTATTTTTGTCGGAGTTTTCGTGAAAAGTGGCCAGAGTCTATATAAAATGATGTTACATTTAAGCAAGAGTATATTTCATTTGATTGAATGTGATTGATGGAATGTTGAATCCAAAAGGGATATTTTGGAAAATTTGAGATTATTTGTTGTCGGAGTTTTCGTGAAAAGTGGCCAGAGTCTATATAAAATGATGTTACATTTAAGCAAGAGTATATTTCATTTGATTGAATGTGATTGATTGAATGTTGAATCCAAAAGGGATATTTTGGAAAATTTGACTGCAAATTCTGGCATAAAAGTGTGCGCTGCGACTCTGCGTAGCTTACTTGCTGTAACGTCGAACCAGCAAAAGAGAAGTTGCCGGTTCAAACACCATATTTAATTCAGTATTCTAAGTCAAACAGCAATAAAAACCAATTGAAAACACAAAAAATAGTGAAAAATATAGCGAAGTTAACAATAGATCCAAGCTCAAGTAATCGCAGTGAACCTCATCCGACTTCCGAATGCCAGCAAGGGTATTTGATCTGCGGCGTGCCGATTATGGTTGTTCATTCTTGTTGATTATGTTTTTGGCTATTGGGCAAGCTGGCGTTGCCAATTGAAGTGCTGTTGTTGTTGTTGTTGTTGTTGTTGCTGCTGGCTGGCTTATTGGCATTTGGTGCGAATTTGCAGTTTTCGGGACTGATTTTGTTGTGCTTGTGCAATTGAGCAAACCAAAGAAAAGAGCGCCCGAAACCTTTAGCTGAAGACGCACTTAAATTACGCGCGTAAAGATGATGAATTCTTATTTGCACAACAAGCAGCCAGATTAGCTCGACAGCAGCTGCCCTGTAATTCGCTTTAAAGCTCTTTAAATGCAAACATAATTGTTGCTTTAAATATGAAACGGGGCCCGAGTTGCTTTAAGAATGTCATCGTCTGGCAATTGTCATATTAATAAGAAGCAAATCTGCAGAAAATTCGAAAATTTTACTCTGTTTCAATTGCTTTTGGCCCGATAAACTCAGCAGTGAGACGACTTATTTAAAATGTGGTATATAATTTAACAGACTAAAACGCACGAGAATACGCATCCCAAATTGTTCGGCTCTAATTCTGACAGTTCTCGAGGGAGATGTCTGGCGCGGCATTATAATGCTCACATTTAGAAAGATTACAGGGTATACAGCAAACAGCAAACAAAGAAACTTAACTGGCAAAGCGAAACCAATTTTGAGGCAGGTCACGCCGCGGCTTTTGGTCAAAAGATTTTCGGGCCCAGTTAACTGGAAATGCAAATGCTGAGCCCTTTTTAACAGCCACAAACAACAACAACAAAAGCAGCGAATGCAAATCCAAATGCATTCAATGCGAGTGCGGAGAGTGGTGGGACGGGGGGGGGGGGGGGGGCCGAGGGGCGATTGTGGCTTGTTTAACGCAAATTTGTTTTGGTCTACATTTGTACGAAAACGAGCCATAAAATGTATTTCTATGAAGCACATTCAAAACCAAACAACGCGGCTTGACAAAATCTCGAATCTCGAATCTGAAAACGAAAACGAAAACGTGATCTACCACATATATCTGATCTATTGAACTGTTGGGCAATAAAAATCAAAATGTCAGCGCAATGCGAAATTGTTTCGTTTGCTTTGGCAATTGAATCTCAAGCTGTAATAGATAGTAGATAAAGGCAGCAGATGTATCTGCTTTAGTATCTCGTCTCAAAGTTAAAAAAACTTAATATTTGCGCATAATCTGATGAAAAGTTTATATGAATTACATATGTACCACCTGAAATGATTTATTTGTGTCGAGTTCTACGTGAGAGAAACCTAGCTTCAATAAACCACATTCAACGCACTCCAACTAAATTTACCCTACTCCAAGTCTACTTATTATAGCCCTACCTTATCAAACCCAAATGAACTAACTGCTAACCATATGTTAACTAATCCCATCTTATGACCGGACTTAACCTAACTTAACTCAACCTAACCTAACTTAACTTACCTAACGTAACCTAACTTAACCTACACTTACCTAAGCTGACCGATTCCCAGTCGAAGCCTAGGGCAACCTTACTTAATCCATTCTTGCCCAGGCTAATACGACCCGACTTAACCTATCTAAGCTCAACCTAACCTAACTTAACTCATCCCAACTTAACTTAGTTAAGCCTAACCCTTTGTTATTCACCACAATCGATGTAAGGCTTTCAACAATAATATAGAATATAAATATAAAGTTAACCTACCCTGTCCCAACTCAACATCATATAGCCATATCTTTTCAAACCAATCGAACCTAACTTACCTACTCAACCTAAGCTAATCCAAGCTAATTTAAATTAATCGGAATCAATTTGACCTAAGCCACAATCTCACAAGCTGACTTAACCTAACTTAACTCAACCTAACCTAACTTTCCTTACTGTTTCTGTCTGTCTGTCTGTATGTTCGTATGTCTGTCTGTCTGTCTGTCTGTCTGTCTGACTAAGCTACTCCAATCTACTTTAAGCCAATCTAGCCCAATTTGACTTCAACCAGTCTAACACAAGCTGATTTAACCTGACTAAGCTCAATCTAACCTAACTTAACTCAACCTAACCTAACTTTCCTTACTGTTTATGTCTGTCTGTCTGTCTGTCTGTCTGTTTGACTAAGCTACTCCAATCTACTTTAAACCAATCTTGCCCAACACAAGCTGATTTAACCTGACTAAGCTCAATCTAACCTAACTTAATTCAACCTAACCTAACTTTCCTTACTGTTTCTGTTTCTGTCTGTCTGTATGTTCGTATGTCTGTCTGTCTGACTAAGCTACTCCAATCTACTTTAAACCAATCTTGCCCAACACAAGCTGATTTAACCCGACTAAGCTCAATCTAACCTAACTTAATTCAACCTAACCTTACTTGGTATACAAAAACCCAACACAATTAACCACAATCTTGCTGAAACATTCAAATATTTAAAAATATATATGAAAATAGTTTTCGAAAGCGAACAAAGTGCGAGTTTAACGCGTGAAAATGTATCTTAACTGATTTTTAAGTCTAGAACTCGAATAAAAATGAAAAAATTACGTAAAATATCAACGATATGCAAAAGAATTTGCGCAGCTTAACGCAGTTGAATTTTGGGTGCGTTGCAATAACAGAGATTAGCTCAAAAATGCAAATGTATAGCTACAAACTGTGAACGAAAAATTCAGTTTTTACAGTGTCTGAGTGTCTGAAAAAACAAAAACAAAACAACACGACGTGTTGGCGGCCTTTCGACATCGCATTGCAAAACCAATAAAACGCCTGAAATGCATTCGAACTGCTCGCCGAGAGCTGAACAGAACTTTCGAAACTCGTCTTTGTGTCCGAATGCAAGTTGAGCTGCAAGTCGCGACACGAGCCTAAAGACCTGACGCCGTGGGAAACCAGACGCTGCCCAACACTGACTGTGTCGCCGGCCAGGGGGAGGGGGGGGGGGTAGCTGTATTGTGGGGTGTAGCACACAGAGACAGGGGTTTGCCCACCCATGTGCCCAATAATGATGGGCCAGTCCGGCCGCCCAACTCAGTCAAGTTGCTCGCTTAAGTCTTTTGTTTTGCTATACGTCTTTTTTGTATACCCATTGAAAATACCAACAAAAGGGCATGTTGTGTTTGAGCACACGTTTGTGACGGACAGCAGCAAGCAGCTATAAAAGCGAGACGCTTGAAATTTCCGATTCCGAGTAATCGATAAATATCAATTATATATATATATATATATTTATACTAGCGGGTATAACCCGGCCTTGCCCGTGGCACGTATGTTATAAAATCAATGTTCTCAAACAAATTTGAAATGATTTTGAAACTGATCGGGCGGTAAACAAATAACTTTCATACAAACGTTTTCCGCCAATTTACCACTGTTGCGAGTGGAATTTCCCAATTCGCTGAAACACGTATTCATTACATTCTTATGTAGAGCTTTGAAAATAAGTTTGAAGCAAAACGGACACAACTTAAAACTTCGCCCAAAAAAAATCTTTAAATCGCATTCCCCCCGCAGAAGTTTGAATTCTGCGAAAAGTGTGAAACACGTCTCAAATGATTTTTCTTATAGATCTTTGGAAATGAATTTGAGCGTGAAACGTCACCCACCAAATCTTTGACCTCCATTTCCACCAAGGAGGAACGGATTTTCCTAAAAGTGTGAAACACCCCTCAAATGAATTTGAACAAAGATCTTTGAAAATAAGTTTGAGGCCGATCGGATGGTAAACAAAAAAGTTACATACAAACGTTTTTCGCGATTTTTCCACACTTGCGGGTGGAATTTCGCGAAACCCCGTCTGAACGTGCACCTACATCACATAAGGTAGCTACAGTGAAAATTTCAGCTTCCTAGCTCTTACGGTTTGGGCTGTGCGTTGATCACCAATCAGTCAGTCAGTCAGTCAGTCAGTCAGTCATTCAGTCAGTCAGTCAGTCAGTCAGTCAGTCAGTCAGTCAGTCAGTCAGTCAATCAGTCAGTCAGTCAGTCAGTCAATCAGTCAGTCAGTCAGTCAGTCAGTCAGTCAGTCAGTCAGTCAGTCAGTCAGTCAGTCAATCAGTCAGTCAGTCAGTCAGTCAGTCAGTCAGTGAGTTAGTCAGTCAGTCAGTCATTCAGTCAGTCAGTCAGTCAGTCAGTCAGTCAGTCAGTCAGTCAGTCAGTCAGTCAGTCAGTCAGTCAGTCAGTCAGTCAGTCAGTCAGTCAGTCAATCAGTCAGTCAGTCAGTCAGTCAATCAGTCAGTCAGTCAGTCAGTCAGTCAGTCAGTCAGTCAGTCAGTCAATCAGTCAGTCAGTCAGTCAGTCAGTCAGTCAGTGAGTTAGTCAGTCAGTCAGTCATTCAGTCAGTCAGTCAGTCAGTCAGTCAGTCAGTCAGTCAGTCAGTCAATCAGTCAGTCAGTCAGTCAGTCAGTCAGTCAATCAGTCAGTCAGTCAGTCAGTCAGGCAGTCAGTCAATCAGTCAGTCAATCAGTCAGTCAGTCAGTCAGTCAGTCAGTCAGTCAGTCAGTCAGTCAGTCAGTCAGTCAGTCAGTCAGTCAGTCAGTCAGTCAGTCAGGACAAACAGTTTTATATATAGAGATGTATATAATATGGTTTTTCTATCTTTCTTTCTTTCTTCTTTCTTTCTTTTTTATTTTGGGCATGTGCACGTGTTTGACCAGAAAATTTCAGATCGATCGGACTCCAGGCACCGAACTTAAGATAGTGTGTTTAGAATACAGTGAATTGTCCCATCGTGCGTTGATTTGGTCGTGTATGTATTGTAGGCAGCTAGATAGCTAGGGTATCTTTGAGTCGATCACTTTGCTCTAGGGCACACTTACTTGGCTTTTGAAACGAAAGTTGCGCCTGGCAATTTATGCATTGATATATTTGATACGTACATTTGATATTATGCGATATGTCTTGCAGCGACCTTGGCAATTGTTAGCCCATTTATAACAGTCGCAGTGGCAGCTGCGACTGCAACGATTCGTAGCTGGAATTTTAAGCAGTGCCTCAATTGTTTGTTGTTGTTGTTGTTGTCGCATTGATTGGCCATGTCTCGCATTTGGCTTTGTTTAAAGGGGGGGCAGCCAGCGGATCGGGGATGGGCTTTGCCTTTTTGGCTATTGGCCCGAGTCGCAGTTGCTCTGCGAAGGTCTGCCCCAAGCCAAGTTTGATCGCCAAGTGACGTCATGATTGGGCATTGTCTTAATTTGGGCCCTCTTTGTCCAATTAACAAGTCGCAGCGATAATACTTTAATAGGCTCATTCGCGGCTAATGCCGCACTTCAAATTCAAATTGCGCTGCGCAATTAACTAAAAAAAGCAAATCAAAATACAGATTTAAAAAAAAAAAAGCAGCAAGCCGAAAAGCACACACAAATTATCCAGAATTTTGATTTTCTTATTGTCTCAAGCTTCCGCGACTAAGTCATTTCGTTTTATTTGCTGTGTTTGGACAAGTTAGAAAAGTATTTTGAGCCAAGTCCACAAACATGTAACGCCAGCCGAACGTGTTCGAGTCCGGATTTACAAGTTCTGCACATTCGGAAAACTATACTATAAAACAAATCTCGAACAGAAATATATTTATATATATATTTTTTTAAATTTCGATTTAAGAACTTATACTTGTTTTAATTTTCAAAATTGGTTTGCAAACAAAGAGCAAAGCCTCTTGAAAATCTGATGAGATCTGCCCAAGTTAAGGGCGTGGGAAATTTTGACCAATGTATGGCTTTATAGGAGATTTAAGGGTACAATTTTCACATGAATTCCGAGCCAGAAAAAAGTTGCCAGATTTAGAAGCCAAATTGATGTAGAGGTCAAACCATGAACAAAGAGTCAAACCTTGTGAAAATCTGATAAAATTTGACCAAGTTAAGGGCGTGGGAAATTTTGACCAATGTATGGCTTTATAGGAGATTTAAGGGTACAATTTTCACATGAATTTGGAGCCAGAAAAAAGTTTCCAGACTTAGATGACAAATTGATGTAGAGGTCAAATCATGAATAAAGAGCTAAACCTCGAATAAATCGGATGAGATTTGACCAAGTTAAGGGCGTGGGAAATTTGGACCTATGTATGGCTTTATAGGAGATTTAAGGGCACAATTTTCACATGAATTCCGAGCCAGGAAAAAGTTGCCAGATTTAGAAGCCAAATTGATGCAGAGGTCAAACCATTAACAAAGAATAAAGAATAAAGCCAAATCTTGTGAAAATCGGATGAGATTTGACCAAGTTAAAGGCGTGGGAAATTTGGACCTATGTATGGCTATATAGGAAAAAAGTTGCCAGATTAAGATGCCACATTGATCTAGGGGCCAAATCATGAATAAAGAGCCAAACCTCGAATAAATCGAATAAGATCTGCCCAAGTTAAGGGCATGGGAAATTTTGACCAATGTATGGCTTTATAGGAGATTTAAGGGTACAATTTTCACATGAATTTCGAGCCAGAAAAAAGTTGCCAGACTTAGATGCCAAATTGATGTAGAGGTCAAACCATGAACAAAGAGCCAAACCTCGAATAAATCGAATAAGATCTGCCCAAGTTAAGGGCGTGGGAAATTTGGACCTATGTATGGCTTTATAGGAGATTTAAGGGTACAATTTTCACATGAATTTCGAGCCAGAAAAAAGTTTCCAGATTTAGAAGCCAAATTGATGTAGAGGTCAAACTATGAACAAAGAGCTAAACCTTGTGAAAATCTGATAAAATTTGAGCAAGTTAAGGGCGTGGGAAATTTTGACCTATGTATGGCTTTATAGGAGACTTAAGGGTACAATTTTCACATGAATTTCGAGCCAGAAAAAAGTTGCCAGATTTAGAAGCCAAATTGATCTAGGGGCCAAATCATGAATAAAGAGCTAAACCTCAAATAAATCGAATAAGATTTGCCCAAGTTAAGGGCGTGGGAAATTTTGACCAATGTATGGCTTTATAGGAGATTTAAGGGTACAATTTTCACATGAATTTGGAGCCAGAAAAAAGTTGCCAGATTTAGATGCCAAATTGATGTAGAGGTCAAACCATGAACAAAGAGCTAAAACACGTGAAAATTATCTTGGTGCGATCTACATTTGGTGTCAGCAGAAGATGGTCGAGGGTATCCCCTAGTCGGGAACTCCCGACTGAGCCTCTTACTTATTATCATTTTTAGCTGTGCCTAAGTTATGGGCTTAAGTTCTCGATCAAATAAAGTCAGCATAAGGTTTAAGCTAGTTCTTACATAAATCTAACATTAATTTATTATAAATCGTCTTATTTAAGGGTATTTAATTTCATTTAATTACGGATTTTTCATTGCCTCTGCTTTATTTAATACACTTGCATTTAACGAGCTTAATTAAGTTAGCCAAAAGTCCATAAAAGCTGGCACAGCATTTGGGCACATTGATCTAAAAGCCGAGTGAGGATCGGGGGATGGAGGAGCAGGGACTGTAAGGTGAATGCTTGGAGAGATAAACAAACTTTGGGCCAAGATGCGGCCCACGCCCTGTTCTACACACAGCCCACACCTTCTCTCTCTCTCTCTCTCTCTCTCTCTCTCCATCTCTCCCTTTCTCTCACTCTCTGTATCTCGCTCTCCCTTTCTCTCCATCTCACTCTCTCTGACTCAACTTTTATAACTGTATAAATTCAAAACATCATCAATATTCTGTACTTAACGCAGCAAACGCTCGACTAACAGATACCCATTTATTTGTTTCAAACCCCAATTACACGAGTACTTGCATTGTTTATGCTATTTTTACCTTGCTTATAGTTTTTTAAGCCATTTGCGTGCTATCATACCAATGTTTTATACCCTGAACCCATTGAAAAAAAGGGGGGTAAAAAGGGTATAATGTATTTGTGCAAATGTATGTAACAGGCAGAAGGTAGCATCTCCGAGCCCATCAAGTATATATATTCTTGATCAGCATCAACAGCCGAGTCGTTATAGCCAGGTCCGACTGTCTGTCTGTCCGTCCGTCTGTCTGTCCGTTCGTCTATCCGTCCGTCCGTTCGTCTATCCGTCCTTCCGAATGTATGAACGCAAGGATCTCAGAACCTATAAGAGCTAGAGACTTGCTGTAGGTCCTCCTAGTGCTCGCGCAGATCGAGTTTGTTTCCGATATTCGATAACTTGCCCCGTTTCCAAGTAATCGATAAAAGTCGATTTCGAAATTCTGGTTTTTGAGCAATTTCGGCAAATAATATGAGCTAGAGTCGCCAAAGTTGACATGTAGCTTCTAGAATAGTATATATGTATATATCAAGTATTTTTCATTTTATACCTATCGCCTATCGGAAGAAAAGGGTTCAGGGTATCTCCTAGTCGGGAGCTCTTAGGAACTCGTACTTGTTTTAACCTGGCTCAGTTGGGTCTTGAAATTTCAAGCAAGCACAAGCGAGCTTTTGGGTGTAAGAAAATGTGTCCTAAGTATTTATAATAGTCTTGAGAACCACTCTCCCGGAATTAGGGCTGTAAAGGGTATACGGGCTATAAATATTGGCATTTGAGTTAGTGCTTGAGCATCTTTAGGGTAACTCACAGTCGAGCAGACTTTGACTGAAGATTGGCCTACGCTGACTTTGGAAGTGGTTCCAGAACCTGTTCAATTAACACCAACTATGTCGCCTTTTTCTTAATGTTGGGGGTATTCCTGTTGTTGTTGTGCTTGGCCGTAACTGAAGACACTCGCAGAACAAGGAAACAAGTGCCACAGCGAAAAAGCAGTTAGCAGATCTTATAATTCAACTAGAAACAAATGTGGAATCTTTACAACAACAACAACAATCAACAACAAGTGCTGACAACAATTTGAATGCCATAAAAGCGATTTAAGTGCGCATATTTAATGTCCCTTGCAGACATGTCTGTGTCTGTGTGTGTGTGTGTGTGTGTGTGTTGGCTTAAACACATGAACATACGCTCGTTTAAGCGCTGTACTAGCCATAACTAAATCTACCCGACCGCCCGCCCCCCTGGCCCTCCCCCGCAAATAGCTTTTAAACGTGCGCAAGTTCAAGGCAACTCCTCATAAAACAATACAAAGATTTATGTTTACAATTCGCAAAGCGCAAAAACCAAAAAAAACAACAAAGTAAAAGAAGAAATAACTAAACAAAAATTTATGTTTATATTAAAATACCAAAAATATTATGTAGTTGCTGGCATACCCTGTAAATAGAGAGCTACAGTGTGGCATATTCAATCGCGCTCGAGAACTTCAAGAGCTGGACTCGGCAATTTTGGGATATAAATATATTTCTTTATTTGGCACAAATACGGAAAATTTGAGAGGAAACACATGAGAAACAACAGAGTTAGCCAAGAAAGTTTTGCTAAGTAGGAAAACTTTTATAGAATTTGTATGCAATCTGATTGGAAACGCTCATATGGGTTTTTCTTAATTGTAGAGGGTATCTAAAGTTTGTCGCGAAACGCACTCCGAGCCCTTTAGGTAAATCTTTATTTACATGGTATGTCGATATATATGTTATCTTTTATATATATATATTCGATCAGTAACAAAATCAAAGTGATTATAACTAAGGCTGTTTATTTCTGGGTAGTTTTAAAGCCAACGCTTTGAATTTTAACAAAGTTTCGTCCCTTTGTTCCACTCAGTACATATGTATATAATAAAGTTGACCAGATCGGAACACTATATCATATAGCGGACATAGGATTGATCGGTTGTTATTCAAAATGTCTCAACTAAACCTGGCAAATAAGTTCGAATCGAGTTCAAGTCATGTTCGCATATATAAACATGATCCTATCAGCATGGGACTACTATCAAATGTTGCTTTATTGGAAGAATCAGTTGAGCAATAAGGAGAAAGAGAATAAGAGGAAAGAGAATAAGAGGAAAGAGAATAAGAACAAACATGTAAGAGGTTCTACTCGGGAGCTCCCGACTAGGGGATACCCTGAATCCTCTTCTTCCGACTGGCGATAGGTATAAAATGAAAAATACTTGATATATATGTATATACTAATCTAATGACAAATTTGGTGACTCTAGCTCACATTATTTACGGAAATCGCCAAAAAAAAAATAGGATTTCGATATCGATTTTTATCGATTACTTGGAAACGGGACAAGTTATCGAATATCGGACCTACAGCTAAAATTTCAAGTCTCTAGCTTTTATAGGCTCTGAGATCCTTGCGTTCATACATACGGACGGACGGACAGACGGACGGACGGACATGGAGATCGGTCGGAGATGCTTCCTTCTGACTGTTACATACATTTGCACAAATACATTGACCCATTTTCAATGGGTTCAGGGTATAAAAACATGGCATGCTCAACAATTACGAACTTTGCCATATTTCCCCTTATATCTGCAAATATCTACAGGGTATGCGATTGTCGGCTAAGCATAGCTATCTATTTGGCTTTTTTTTCGTTTGCTTACATCAGAGTTTCTGGTTTTTGGCCATTCGCCTGCTGGAAGCTGGCGTCTTGGTAAGTGACCTTTGGGCCCGTTCGTTGAGCTTTTTAAGGCTCGTCTATTGCCAAAAAAAAAAAAAAAAAAAAACTGTCTGAAATTGTCAGCAACTTCTGCCGGCTGCTTAATTAATCATAATCTGCGCGCCAAAATGATAATCATTGGCTTAAGAATGCGTGCGTCTGGTTTTTTATGTCTTTGAAAGTTGTTCCAGCGCTTTTTATTAGTCGCCAAATTAATTAAAGTCCGCAACAATTTGGCCATTTGCATGACTTTTATGAATAAGTTGCTTTAATACCAAGCGAGTTGCGGGCAGACATTGCAATCGTATTCCCAGCAATAATAATAATTATCTAGAAGACAGAAGTCTGGCTGACCAGGCTTTGAACCGACTAAGGGATACCCTGAACCTTCCCCTACCAATGCCAAATTCTGCTAGCTCTAGAGGAAGAAGGCGGCGGTAGCTATAAAACGACAGATACTCTATCTGTATTTACTACTCAAATTTGGAGACAAAAGCTTTTAAAATCTATGAGATTTGTTCGAAAAACAGGATTTCGATATCGATATCGATTTTCATCGATTGCTTGAAAACGGGGCAAACTATCGTTTATCGATTAGAAGTTTCGAGTCGCAAGTCTCTGATTTGTTTCATTAAAATAGTGAAAATATATAGTGAAAATAGTGATATGACAAGCGGCAGTAAATTGAACCAGCGACGATTTTTTTTCTAGTTCGGAACTAAAAATGTGCCAATGAAAGCTTTTCTTTTTATACCCTGAACCCATTGAAAATGGGTCAAGAGGGTATATTGTATTTGTGCAACAGGCAGAAGGAAGCATCTCCGAGCCCATCAAGTATATATATTCTTGATCAGCATCCACAGCCGAGTCGTTATAGCCAGGTCCGACTGTCCGTCTTTTCGAATGTATGAACGCAAGGATCTCAGTACCTATAAGAGCTAGAGACTTGCAATTTTAGCTGTAGGTCCTCCTAGTGCTCGCGCAGATCGAGTTTGTTTCCGATATTCGATAACTTGCCCCGTTTCCAAGTAATCGATAAAAATCGATATCGAAACCCTGTTTTTTGAGCAATTTCGGCAAATAATCAGAGCTAGAGTTAACAAACTTGACATGTAGCTTCTAGATTAGTATATATATATCAAGTATCTTTCATTTTATACCTATCGCCTATCGGAGGAAGAGGGTTCAGGGTATCCCCTAGTCGGGAGCTCCCGACTATAACCTCTTACTTGTTTATACTTCTGTAGAGTATATTATAATTTTGTTATGGTATGTGCAACGCATTGCAAAAGACATCTCCGAGCCTATAAAGTATATACATATATTTTTGATCAGCATCCACAGCAAAGTCGTTATAGCCAGGTCCGACTGTCCATCTGTCTGTTTCTCTGTGAGCATGTTAGCATTTTGTCTGCTGCCTAGCTTAATTCATCTTTAAAACCAATAATTCCAAGCGATATCTGAAAGTTGCGTCCTTCATTTTACAAATATTTGCGATAATCAAAGATTTGGCGACCAACTCTTTGCCCGGAACTAAACGAGCTCCGGTGAGGCGCGTCTTTTGTGAATAGATCACAGCGAATTCCAAAGTTAACGGTGCGAGTTTTCGAACTTTGGACACGAATGTGATTCAGACTAAGTGCCGGCAGTTAATAATAATAATTCGACTGTTGCAGATAAAAGTAACCGCAATGGAGCTTGACCTATCTGGTAACGCCTATTCCATCGAATCTGCCAACTCATCCACACTCGTGGATCTATTGATCCAACTAAACTGATATTTGCCCAAGTCTCAACGGAAGTCCATCGTCTCGTTCATGTACTTACTTGTGTCTCTGTAGTTGTCCGACAAGCTTGAGTCTCCAAATATTTACCTCACCTATTTGGCGAGCGATGAGTCGTCAATTGGATTGTCGCACTGATCAAATATTACAGTCCCTTCCCTCTCTCGCTCTCTCTATCTCTCTCTCTCTCTTTACCAGAAATACTATTTCAAAAGTGAATGAAATTAAAATGCCGAGTTCAACTAGAGGAAATAAACATGACAATGCTTGAAAATAATAGAAAAAAGGGTGTGTAGAGCAAATTATTTTCTAGAAGTCGAAGGTTCGAATTGTTAATGAATGACCTCAAGGTACAAATCAAGGCAAGGAATTAGATAGTTTGAGCAATTGGTTACTTTCAGCTATAAGATTTGTTCAATCAGACAATCAATCAGTCAATCAATCAGTCAGTCACGATATACATATATTTACACATAATATTTTAATTTATTATCTATATTTATCATTCAATCAGTCAGTCAGCCAGTTAGTTAATCAATCAATCAGTCAGTTAGTTATTCAGTCATTCACTCAATCAATTAATCAGTAAATTAATCAGTCAATCAATCAGTCAATCGATCAATCAGTCAACCAATCAATCAATCAATCAGTCAATCGATCAATCAGTCAACCAATCAATCAGTCAATCAATCAGTCAGTCACGGTATACATATATTTACACATAATATTTGAATTTATTATCTATATTTATCATTCAATCAGTCAGTCAGTCAGTTAGTTAATCAATCAATCAGTCAGCCAATCAATCAGTCAGTCAATACATATATTTAAATATTATATTTAAATGTAGTATCTTTATATTTCAGTTAATCAGTTAGACAATCAGTCGCTCAGTCATGTACAGATTGACTGACTGATTGATTGACTGTTTTGTAACCATAATACAATAATATATATTATATTTAAAATATATAAATAAGCTGATTGAGTGACTGAATGATTGGCTGATATATAAGTGTAATACTATATATATTATATTTAAATATATGCATAGACTTACTATCTGATTGACTGATTGATTTACTGACATATAAACATAATAAATTACATATTTTAAATATATGTTATGTATAAGCTGACTGACAAACTGATTGACTAATTGATTGACAGAGTGAATGACTAGTCTGTTAATCAGTCATTCACTCTGTCAATCAATTAGTCAATCAGTTTGTCAGTCAGCTTATACCCTGCCTGATTGACTAACTCACTGATTGATTGACTGAGATAATTTCGGTCAAGTGGCCTGAGTTTTTATCCATTTTGTTGCTTACATCGAAGTTCTACTGTACTTATACATATGTGTATTGAAGACAACAACAAAATGAAGCTTTAAAACAAATTGTAATTTGTTTTGTTGATTAAAATATTTCGATAATATTCTTCCCTTCACGTAATTTATTTGCATTTCAATTTTTAATTACGTTAATTGGAATGATAATTTTAGGCATATCCATTACCCAGCTTTCCCAGAGTCAAATGAATCATAACAAAGGGGAGAAGTTGAATCTTTTCGGGCGGAATTTCAATTAACTATGAATACAGGCATATAAGTTCCCATAATATTGCCAAGTCTTAAGGCCTTATCTATATGTTCAGGTAGCCAGTGCAACTCGATGTTTATGGCAGTTGCTCTAAAAATCTTGAAGAGTCGCCGTTTAAAGAAGTTAAAGTGGATAAGGCGAGTAATACAGAGATATTTGTAAGGCGCCGCGGCCTGTGGAAACAGGTTTCTCTGCTGCAGAGGAAACTCAGACTATGGCAAAACTATTCTTGAATAATTTCGGTGTTTATTAAGCGATTCTTATGAAATTTTCAGAGCTTGAATATAACATGTGTGTATATCAAAGCGTAAGAGTGTTGGGAAGTGTATTCAGAAAGTGAAATATTTGTAAACTTTATATGATATACGAAATACAAACTTAGTTTGGTTGTGGATAGCTTTTATAATCTTCGAGTTATGCTCAGAAATTCATGAATAAGATCGATATTTATCGATAGCTTGAGAATGGGACGAGATATGGAAACAACAACAGTCTAGATAGATAGACTGATAAATATATAGATAGATAGATGGACAGACAGACAGACAGACAGACAGATAGGTAGATAGATAGAAAGACTAATATTTAGATAGATGGATAGATAGATATATGGATAGATAGATGGATAGATAGACAGATACATGGATTTGTAAGTAAATAGGTAGATAGATAGATAGATAGATAGATAGATAGATAGATAAATAGATAGATGAATATATGGATAAATAGATAGATAGATAGATAGATAGATGAATAGATGGATAGATAGATAGATAGATAGATAGATAGATAGATAGATAGATAGATAGATAGATGAATAGATGGATATCTAGATGGTTAGATATATAGATGGATAAATAGATAGATAGAAAGATATGTAGATGGATAGATAGATATATAGATATACTTAGACTGATAGATAGATAGATAGATAGATAGATAGATAGATAGATAGATAGATAGATAGATAGATGAATATATGGATAAATAGATAGATGGATAGATAGATAGATAGATAGATAGATAGATAGATAGATAGATAGATAGATGGATAGATATATAGATGGATAAATAGATAGATAGAAAGATATGTAGATGGATAGATAGATATATAGATATATTTAGACTGATAGATAGATAGATAGATAGATAGAGAGATAGATGAATAGATGGATATATAGATGGATAGATATATAGATGGATAAATAGATAGATAGAAAGATATGTAGATGGATAGATGGATATATAGATATATTTAGACTGATAGATAGATAGACAGATAGACAGATAGATGGACTCAGCTGTAAGTCGCTAAGTGCTTTTACCTGTTACATACATGTGCACAAAGCTGATATGCCCTTTTCCTCAATCGTTTTCCGTGGTTACAGGGTATACGTCCGACTCTCGTGTAGGTGTTGAGCAGTGTATTCGTTGGTTGGGTCAATCAATCGTGAGGTCAGTTGCCCATTGTCAGCGCCCGAATGCAAATTGTCAGCATATTGATAGATCCAATTCCAGCCCCTCTTTCCCCCTCCACCCCCTGTCATAGGCCCCCCCCCCCCTTTCACTGGAGAGCAGCAGCTGCATTTGTGGAGCGTGTTCAGCGTTTTTTGTATGCCAAGGTCAAGATCAGATGCGAACCAATGCAATGCGTTGTTTTTGATGCATTCACATTGAAATTATTTCAATTTCTTTAATTTTTTGTGCCGTGTGGGGGGGGGGGGGTGAGGCGGTGGGAGGGGGGGGAGTGCTGCCTCAGCGCTTGCTGTGACATTTCTCGGAGCTAAACAGGCCAAAGCAAGCGCTAAAAAATGAATTATAATTAAAATACAAATAATAACTTAATGGCAAACAACTTAAAAGCTGCACTCAGCGAATTCATGCGCTCAGCCCAAGGCATCGGGTCGACGGGGGGCGGGTTCATAGGTCAGAGGTCGTTGGGTCTGCGGCGGTTACGTTGGGCTGCATTGAACTGCGACCAATTTGCATACCCTGTTAATTAGAAACACATTACCCTGAACGTCTAAGCTAAGCGGTCACAATCAGATGAAGCGCCTAAGTAGGTATTTTCTAGCGGAAATTACCCGGCGTTGCTCGCAGTGCAACTAAATACCGATCTTCGAACTTGTTGTTCAAAATAATTGGCCTGAATTGCACAAAGAAAAAAAAGGAAAAAACTTATGTTTTATTTAAAACGAGAGCGTAGGAATATCTTTGGTAATACCCTTAAATATAATTGTCTCAGGCTTTTGCAGATAATTGAGATAAGTGAAGCTCGGAAATGTTGAATTTGATGAAAATATCTTCGGAAAACAGAATATTTTTCCATATATATTTTGCGAGCGATTCTACTTATAGCGCCATATAATATAGTCGTAAGATCTTGATAAGACTTGGTCTATATGTAAGCAGCATAGTTTGAATAGTAAATGTCAAGTTTAATCAATATATCTTGTAACGAAAGAAGCCTTCCATACAAGATCATACTTTTCAACCGATCGCTCCTATCGCAGCTTTATGATATAGTACTCCGATCAAGCCCGACTTATGTACTGTCTGCAACCGAAAGATGAACCTATGCGCAACTGAGAGACTCGTTCGCATAGAAAGAGAGAGAGAGAGAGAGAGAGAGAGAGAGAGAGAGACGGACAGTCGGATCTGACTATAACGAATCGGCTGTTGATGCTGATCAAGAATATATATACTTTATGGAGTCGGGGAGGTCTTCTTCTATGCGTTACACATTTCATTGGAAAATTAAAAAGCCCTCCACAAGGATATCAAAATGTATGTGAATAAATAACATTTTAATGGAAGTAAACAGCATTTTCCTAATTGAAAATTTCAGCTCCTTTCATAAATCGTTCGATTTAAGATTTATATTATATTTATATCTATAATTTTTTTCAATTTTGTTCGACCCTTGGTAATTATTATGTGAGATAGTGACCCGCTATTTGTATACCCTGAACCCATTGAAAATGGGTAAAAGGGTATTTTGTATTTGTGCAAATGTATGTAACAGGCAGAAGGAAGCATCTCCGAGCCCATCAAGTATATATATTCTTGATCAGCATCAACAGCCGAGTCGTTATAGCCAGGTACGACTGTCCGAATGTATGAACGCAAGGATCTCAGTACCTATAAGAGCTAGAGACTTGAAATTTTAGCTGTAGGTCCTCCTAGTCGCCGCGCAGATCGAGTTTGTTTCCGATATTCGATAACTTGCCCCGTTTCCAAGTAATCGATAAAAATCGATATCGAAATTCTGTTTTTTGAGCAATTTCGGCAAATAATAAGAGCTAGAGTCGTTAAACTTGTCATTTAGCTTCTAGAATAGTATATATATATCAAGTATCTTTCATATTATACCTATCGCCTATCGGAAGAAGAGGATTCAGGGTATCTCCTAGTCGGGAGCTCCCGACTAGAACCTCTTACTTGTTATTGTTTTGCAAGTGTGTTAGGAGAATATTAAAGGAGAATCTTAAAGCCTACATTGTCAGCATTGGTTAAAATAAATGAAAAATCAAAAGAGTTAATAAATAAGACAAGAACTAAATTTCCTTGCGATTCGGCCGACTCCAATGAATAGGTAAATTTGCGTGAGGCTGGACTAGACTAGGCATATATATATATATGTATATATATATTTGTGCTGGGAAATATCTGCTGCTCTGCATATTATAAATTGTGATAGAATATGAATACCCTCTAAATGGGTTAACCCACAAGTTATGCCCTAGGTAGCTTACTCAGCATGAGGACGTTTAGGCCCTGCTTACAGAGTATCTCTTAGTCGCTTTCCAACTGGTTTTATAGCTTAATTTATTGTTAATCTAAGCTGACTAAACACGTTTAATAGGCGCATGTCAAGTGCACAGCGCGCTGCCATTCCATATTCCAATTATTTGCGACTCTGGACCGCACCCCGAAGAGGCGACACGTTCGAGCCGACACGTCGTCCGATTCGTCATTGGACATGGGGCAATCCAAGAAATCCAACAGCACAGCCGGGCATATCGCCTTTGCACGTGTTGCCCATCGTGGAACAGCGCCAAATCGGGCGCCGGCCTTGACCCAACAATGGCAACGCTTTCGAACAAACTCTGCCACTCTCCGCTGGCCTTCGGCAATCCACAATTAATGCAATTATTACCATACAAAGAAACTAGTAGCAAGCATATTTTATGCCTGTCACAGACAGATTCTGTTAAGAGAGCCTATCCATTGACCTAATTTTTGATTGATTTCTTGAAGTATTTCACTCAGATATGGCGCTAAGCCGGTCTAAGGCCAGTTTTGAACTAGTTTAAACAAGATTTGAGCCAGTTTTTACACAGTTTTTAACCCGTTCCAGCCCACTTTGGAACCAGTGTAAACTCAGTTTTGAACTAGTTTAAATCAATTTGTAACCAGCTCAAAAGCGGTTTGAAACCAATTCAATTCAAATTTTGAACCAGCTAAAACTAATTTTGAACCAGTGTAAACTCAGTTTTGAACTAGTTTAAATCAATTTGTAACTAGCTCAAAAGCTGTTTGAAACCAATTCAATTCAAATTTTGAACCAGCCAAAACTAATTTTGAACCAGTGTAAACTCAGTTTTGAACTAGATAAAATCCATTTGTAACCAGCTCAAAAGCTGTTTGAAACCAATTCAATTCAAATTTTTAACCAGCCAAAACTAATTTTGAACCAGTGTAAACTCAGTTTTAAACTAGTTTAAATCAATTTGTAACCAGCTCAAAAGCTGTTTGAAACCAATTCAATTCAAATTTTGAACCAGCCAAAACTAATTTTGAACCAGTGTAAACTCAGTTTTGAGCTAGTTTAAATCAATTTGTAACCAGCTCAAAAGCTGTTTGAAACCAATTCAATTCAAATTTTGAACCAGCCAAAACTAATTTTGAACCAGTGTAAACTCAGTTTTGAACTAGTTTAAATCAATTTGTAACCAGCTCAAAAGCTGTTTGAAACCAATTCAATTCAAATTTTGAACCAGCTTAAACTAATTTTGAACCAGTTTAACTCAGTTTTGAACTAGTTTAAATCCATTTTGAACCACTATTTGAACCCAATTATGAACCAGATTTTAAGCAGATGAAATTCAGTCTGGAACCAGTTGACGCCCAGTTTTCAACACTTTTTTATCAACACTAAAGGATTATAGAACTAATTGGAAGTAGCTTCAAGTAATTTGTACTAGTTTCAACAAATTTGAACTGGTTTCATTAAATACAATTAAACGAATTTAATTTTCGCCTGTAGAACTTGTATTCCACTTGAAAACTTTTAAAGCATATTTAAAATCGTTTTGGGCTAAAAATATTTATTGCTCCATTTGATCAAACCGCTTGGTTTTATTTTTGTAAGTATTAAATACATTATAATAGAAACAAATTAAAAGCCTAATCTGAATATCAAAAATCATAAATTTCTAAAAACATTACCAGCACGTTGGGTTTAATTGATTTCGAGTCTACAGCTAAGAAGAAAGGAGAGAAAAACTATTCTCAAATAAATAATATTTAAAACAAGTAAGAGGTTCTAGTCGGGAGCTCCCGACTAGGGGATACCCTCAACCCTCTTCTTCCTACAGGCGATAGGTATAAAATGAAAGATACTTGATATATATATATATATATCAATCTAGAAGCTACATGTCAACTTTGGCGACTCTAGCTCTTATTATTTGCCGAAATTGCTCAAAAAATAGGATTTCGATATCGATTTTTATCGATTACTTGGAAACGGGACAAGTTATCGAATATCGGAAACTAAAATTTCAAGTCTCTAGCTCTTATAGGCATTGAGATCCTTACGTTCATACATTCGGACAGACGGACAGTCGAACCTGGCTATAACGACTCGGCTGTTGATGCTGATCAAAAATATATATACTTGATGGGCTCGGAGATGCTTCCTTCTGCCTGTAACATACATTTGCACAAATACAATACATTCTTTTTACCCATTTTCAATGGGTTCAGGGTATAACAATACAAAATACTATCAATAGACGTACTTATAAGAAAACAGCCTAAAAGTATGCCAGGCTTTGCATGAATGTGGATTACTCTAGGCTTATCTATCTGGCTCTGAGTATAGCTGTAGGCGTAAGCATGGCTGTTGGCGGGTGGAGGGTGGAGAATGGAGGGGGTTGGCAAACTTAAGTCTATAAATATATCAGACCTTATCTATGAGCTCTTTTTCGACTATTTGAACTTGACTGATTGCGTGCCCCAATTTTGGCTGTGCTCAATATTTAGTTTTCTTTATGTTTTCCATGAGTCGTACGCACATTATCTTTTGCTTATTGTTAGGCGTAATAGAGGGTATATATAGAGGGTATAAAACATGGCCTACCCCACTAAGAATATATGTATATAGTCATGATGTTCTGATCAAGCAAGCTGCGTCTGTGTGGAGGCGTCGTTATAGGGATCTATACCATTTCTTCTCATTTTATCAATTCTTATTTCGATTAATCGATATTATATCGATAAAAATCAATTTTGAAATATATATATGTATATCTCGGGTTAAGCTCGAGAAATATACGAGATTTTTCACATTAAACTTGGTATGTAGGCTCTTGTATATATAATATACACAGAATGCAAATATTTATATTTTGCTTTAATAATTTCAAAGACAAGTTCAAATTTTTCTATGCCATATTCATGAAAATTTCACAAAGATCGGACTATAAGCACCGAAGATAATATATTATTATATGGGGTCTACAAGGTATCAGCTAGTCGCACACTGCCGCTTACATATTTGCTTCATCACAAATTCCCTTTATTGAGTATTTTTATGGGCACTTTTTAACAATCGAACTGATTTGTGTAAGTCTTATCACTGTTATAAAAATAAGCCGCACGAAAATGCTGAACAACACAAAGATACCCTGTAAAACAATGCGAATGTGTAAAAGTGGAGCTGTACTTACTTCCAACTGGTAGAAATGATATAATCATGCAACAGCTATAGATAACTGTTCGCAATTGAAAAATTATTGGTCCAAATCCACCTCCAGTTTCGGAATATGCGCGTAAAACTGTTGCGTGAAACTATTTTGTTTTATCATTCGACATTCGAGTCTTGAAGTTGTCGAAACGTGTCGCTTAAGTTAGACGTTTATAGTTTCTCTCTGACTATATAGTATACATAAAATTTTCCTCTGTTGAAATTGGGGGGGGGGGGAAAGGAATTTTGTAGCCCGCGCAACGCCGGGCAACACACTAGTATTCCATATAGGAATTTATGTTGAAGCGCAAAACAAAATGAACTTTGGAATGTGCATTGTACCAATATGAAAGCAATTCGTCGATTGCATAATAAGTCTCAGGCATTATTAGGGTGGCCCCAAATGCCAGATAAATTATACAAGCTTAATAATTAACATCTTTTATTAATATTAAGAAATACCTGAAGTTCTATATTCTTGGAATGGACTAATTTTGAAGCGTAGCGAATTGAACCAGAAAACTTTTTAAAAATTGTTCAACGAACCTTGAAACTAAGCCTCGATTCGAATAGAACCAATTTTTCTATTTTTTTTTTCATTTCATTAATAGTTAAAAAAAAGAACTTAATAAATAAACTAAAACAGAAAAGGTTTTGTATCTTTGGACGAATCGTGCATTTTTGGCCCTGTTTTTGTGACTATCATCTAGATTTTTGGATTCTTTATAATTTACATAACATATTTATACATATCTCGTTTCTCGAGCGCCCAAGTATTTAGAACCAGCTTAAAGCCGAGCCGAGCAGATCTTCGCATTGGCCTCCGACGCAGACGCAGACGCAGTTTTCATGTAGGTCAGGCGCGACGCTTTTATGGAACTTGTTTTCTTACGATTATTCATGACGGTCATAATACGATTAACAATACGTTACAATCATTTTACCCACCCCTACCCGTACCCCTGCCCCTGCCCCTGCCCCTGCCCCTCTCTTCACGTAGCGAGCGACTCGGGAAGCAAGAAACCGCGACAGGTTCGATATGCACTGCCTGCGGTCGGGCATATGCGATCGATCGATCAGTCAGAAGCCGACCATCATGAAAAAAAGTAGCTACAATCCATTGGGAATATGCGAATATTGGGTATAAGATCAGTTAAAGCACTTCGATCTTTCAAGGTCGAGGCAAGTCAAAGTTGACAAATTTTATCGATAATTTATCGATAAATATCGATATGCAGCCTAGGCTTTGTATAAGTTATGTCGATCTCTCATACTGATCTGATACACTTTTTTTTTTCATTTTTCATATTGTGGAAAGGCTTGAGTACTTTAGGCTGCAATGTATGCATCTTTTTTTATTTTGCTATTTCCCCCACACATATCTTTAATCTTGAGTTTTGTTTCTTGTATCCGGCCTCATTTGTTTTCTATGTTCTTCCGTTTATCTTTTACTTCGCATATTCGTTCGTATTTTGGTTCTTATTCTTACATATGATTGAAATATTTGCTGGAATATCTTTTGTCTTCTGTATATAATAAAAGATAGATATATAAATATATCATACATATATCTATCAGATATCATATCAAATCATCCATCTATTGTGCATCTTATATGCCAAAAAAAAAACAAAAGTTTATCTTGTATCTGTAACTTTTTTTTTATCTGTATAAATCAAATCTGTTATCTTGTTTTCTAAAAAAGTATCTTGGTATCTTGTTTAAAATCTTACTTTTAAATATATATATCTATATCTTATATCGCAGATTTCATCTTTTAACTGAATCTTTCATCCTTTTTTCTAGAAGATATGCTTTTTCTTCTATCTGTATATTGCATTTTATATATTTTATAGAATGCGATTTCCCAGACCTCACTTCTGGTCCATAACTTGTGTCTATCTATCTATCTATCTATCTATCTATCTATCTATATCTGTTCTGAAAAATATGTTTTATACCGTAACTTTATCTTTGCCTTGTGTCCAACATCTTTCGTCAACATGATATAATTGAAAATATCTTATAGCTTGTATCTGCGTCGTTCATTTTATATCTTCGAAAATGTGTCTTATTCTTTGTATCTTATCTTTCATCTGTATCTTGTATCTTATTTAATATCCCATATCTGTATCCGTGTCTGGTATTTTATATATATTTAACATTTAAAAATCTCTGAAAGCTTGTATCTTGTATCTGTGTTATGCTTTTATATCTTTCAAAAAGTATCTTATTGTTATTGTCTTATATCTTTTATCCTAAAACTCATCTCATATCCGAATCTTGTATCTTATATGCTAGAAAAGATGTTCTACTCTGTAAATGTATCTGTATCTTGTATCTAAAGTCTCTTATGCTTGAAAATATCTTATAGCATGTATCTTATATCTGTGTCCTGCATTTTAAATCTTTGAAAGAGTATCATATTTGTTGCACCTTAGATATTTTATCCCCGACTTCATCTTTTATCCGAATCTTGTATCTTATATGCTAGAAAACATGTTCTACTCTGTAAATGTATCTGTATCTTGTATCTAAAGTCTTTTATGCTTGAAAATATCTTATAGCATGTATCTTATATATGTATCTTGCATTTTAAATCTATGAAAGAGTATCATATTTGTTGTGCCTTACATCTTTTATCCCCGACTTCATCTTTTATCCGAATCTTATATGCTAGAAAACATGTTCTACCCTGTGAATGTATCTGTATCTTGTATCTACGATCTTTTATGCTTGAAAATATCTTATATCTTTGAAAGAGTATTACATATTTTATCCCCGACTTCATCTTTTATCCGAATCTTGTATCTTATATGCTAGAAAAGATGTTCTACCCTGTGAATGTATCTGTATCTTGTATCTACGATCTATTATGCTGCAGCTTGTATAACTAGATTGCTATGCCATATATTTTTTGATTGCTGCTCGATTGTTGTGTTAGTTAGAGTATGTAATCTTCTGTAGTTGGCTCGCAGCTGGCGATTGTTTACGTGTTGTCGTTGATTTCTAAAATGAGTTTAGTCGAGTTAGCTGCCGAGAAGCGAACGGTGCTGCGCTACGCATTGTTTAAGTCGACAACATAAAAAAAAAGAAACTAGAAAAATAAATACTGAGCTGTGCAGAAAGTACAGACACACAGACACCTGCACACCTCGTGTAATTGTTATAGTTATTTTTTTGTTTTCTTAAAATGAATACCTTGGCATTGTTCGCATTTGCTTTGTGGGCGCTTTTCTTGCGCTACTTGCCGCACATACTCAAGTTCGTGCAGCTGCAGCGCTTTTCCAGAACATTGCCCGGCCCCAGCGTGCGCGAGCTGATCGCCAATGTGAAGAAGGGCCGTAAGTTGAAGATGCACTTGCAAGAGATATAAACCAATATATATAATGCTAAAGTTGAAATGCAGAGATACTCGACTGGCTGAAGGAGCTGCGCGCACGGCATGGGCCAGTTTTTCGCATTTGGTTTGGCAAGGATCTGATGGTGTTCTTTACGGCGCCGGAGGACATCAAACAGCTGCTCAGCAACAATACGCTGCTGAGCAAGTCGCGCAACTATCAGCTGGTGGAGCCCTGGCTGGGCAGGGGCCTGCTAACCAACAGCGGCGAGTCGTGGCATCGCCGGCGCAAGCTGCTCACACCGGGCTTCCATTTTCGCATACTCAGCGAGTTCAAGGAGCCGATGGAGGAGAATTGCCGCATCCTGGTCGGTCGACTGCGCGAGCATGCCAATGGCGAGCCCTTCGATATCTATCCCTATATCACGCTCTTCGCCCTCGATGCCATCTGCGAGACGGCGATGGGCATCAAGAAGCACGCCCAGATGCAGAGCGATTCGGAATATGTGCGCGCCGTCCAGACGTAAGTCAAAACAACTCTCATGCAGCACCAATACGATAACGAGTGCTCGACTAGGAGATACCCTGACTATGCAAAGTCCATTACTGATTAACTTCGGTTATCAAAGTCCGATCTTTATATGTATATCGCACAAAATATTGTGTCTAGCTGTCTACGAAAAATGGGGCGTGGCATCCAAAATGTGAAATACTTGCAAGTTGTTTGTTCGATTTTAAAACCCGCATACCAAATTTGGCCTTTCTAGCTCTCATGATTCCCGAGTTATGCCTGAAAAACATCATGTCGCAAAATCGATATTTATCGGTATTCTTGAAAATGGTGTGAGCTATTGGATAAATGAGGTGTGTTATTTAAAATGTGAAGTATTCGTAAGCCGTGTATACAATATGAGAACTTACATACCAAATTTGGCCTTTCTGGCTCTCATAATTCTTGAGCTCTGCCTAAAAAAATCATGTCGCAAAATCGATATTTATCGGTATTCCGGTAAATGGTATAAAATATTGCATATATATTCGTAATGTTTGTATTCTGCGTAGACAATATAGGAACCTTTTCTAGCTCTTATAATTCTCTAGTTAGGCCCATCGATATTTATCGATATTCTGCAAATGGAGAAAGCTATCGATTAAGAGAAAGCTATCGACAACAGCTCTTAAATTGCATTTTGTGTGCCAAGCTAAAAGAAATATGTGCTAAAAAGAAATTTTGTTGCTTAAACCAATATTCTGACCAAAATTCTCGCTGAGCTAATCCGTTTGGGCCCTTCTTTAGTATTTGCCGCATACTGCACCATCAGAGCTTCTCCTTCTGGCAGAGATTCAATTTGCTCTTCAATCTGTCCGCGGCGGGCCGCCAGCGAGATGCGGCGTTGCGCGTCCTGCACGGCGAGACGTATCGCGTGATCAACATGCGCCGCAAGCTGCTGCAGCAGCAGCAGCAGCTGGCCAAGCAGAACGGCAAGGAGAAGGCGGATAAGGAGGAGGATGAGGAGGAGCAAAACTTTATTGGGGGCAAGCGGCGTCTGGCATTTCTGGACATGCTGCTGCTCTCACAAATGGAGGGCGGCGGTGGCGGGAATCTGAGCGACGTGGACATACGCGAGGAGGTGGACACGTTCATGTTTGAGGGCCACGACACGACCAGCTCGGCAATTGCGTTCGCCATCAGTCTGCTGTCCAAGCACGCGGATGTGCAGCAGCGCGTCTACGAGGAGGCGCTCGAGCTGGAGGGCAGGGAGAAGGAATCGATGCCCTATCTGGAGGCGGTCATCAAGGAGACGCTGCGTCTGTATCCGTCGGTGCCGTTCTTTTCCCGCCACGTGCACGAGGATCTACAGGTGGGCCAGGTGACGGTGCCCAAGGGCGCCTCGATTAGCTGCCTGATTTATATGCTGCATCGCGATCCGGACAGCTTTCCCGAGCCGGAGCGCTTCGATCCGGATCGCTTTTATCTAAACGAACAACAGCTGCATCCATTTGCCTTCGCCGCCTTCAGCGCCGGACCGCGCAATTGCATAGGTAAGTCGCCCCCCCCCCTCCCTCCCCGCCAGACGCCGAAAATAATGCTCTTATCTGCAGGTCAAAAGTTCGCCATGCTCGAGCTCAAGTGCTCGCTGGCCATGCTGATGCGGCATTATCAGTTCCTGCCCGTCGCCGAACATCAGCCGCAGCCGCTCGCCGAGCTGGTGATGAAGAGCGGCAACGGGATTCAAGTCCGCATACGGCCACGCCCCCCTAATCCACTCTAATCTAGCTAATACCCAAGTATCGTTTATATATAAACTCTATATGTATTTCTATCATAATCTTTGAATGTCTTCTTCTTTTTCTTTTTTTTTTGTACATTTTTGGCTAAAAAGCAAATCAAATAAAACTTAATCTTAATTCAGCGTGTGAATACCCCGCATGCAGGCACTAAAATAGTATGTGCTCTACATTTAGAGGTGATTCAATCTCTATTAACTTCCTCGATAGGTTTTTAAGTTGTTCAACACTTAAATCGCACATAAAAAAGTGTGTAAATACCAAAGAACGTTGCTCTAACTCTAGCGCTAACGTGGCTCATGTCTCAAACACGATAATTATCGGTATTCCGAAATGTCATCTGGTAATATGTGAAATATTCGTTATCGGGTTATACAATATGAGAACCAATTTACCTAGTTTTGCTTATCTAACTCTCGATAAATCTCGAGTCAGGCCGAGGTAGAAACCATGTGCTACAATCGATATTTATCGATATTCTGAAAATGTTGGGAGTTATTGGCAACAATTTAGCGGGGTTTCCTTAAAGTGAAATATTTGTTATCTGTGTATACTATGTGAGAAACTTTTTATCTTAATTTGCATCCTCTATGCTTAAAAGACCGTGTCTTAAAATCGAAATATTATTAAATTGCGTATGCCGTAAGAAATTCTGCATACCAAGTTTTGTATATATAGCTCTCAGAATTCTCGCGTTATGCTTAAGAAATCCAATTTATCACGGAATAGAGAGAGATACCTCTATATAGCTCTAGGTCTTCTAGTCTCAGAGATCTGTGGTTTCTGTTGATAAGCACTGCTTAGACCCCTCTTCCTTCCTCTCATTCTCTTTCTTACACGCTCTCCCGCTCTCTCTTTCCTCCCTCCCTCTCTCTCTCTCTCTCTCTCTCTCTCTATATTGATATAAAGATACCTCTATATAGCGCTAGCTCTTCTAACACCACAGATCTATGAGTTATATTGATAAGCACTCTATATACCCGTCCCCCTCTCTCTCTCTCTCTCTCTCTCTCTCACTCTCTTTCTCTCTCCTTCTCTTCCATTTCTCTCTCTCTCTCTTTCTCTCTCTTTCTCTCTTTCTCTCGCTCTCTCTCTCTTTCTCTCTCTCTTTTTCTCCCTCTCTCTCTCTCTCTCTCTCTCTCTCTCTCTCTCTCTCTCTCTCTCTCTCTCTCTCTCACTCTCTTTCTCTCTCTTTCTCTCTCTTTCTCTCTCTCTCTCTCTCCCTCTCTCTCTCTCTCTCTCTTGCCTCCCTCTCTCTCTCTCTCTCTCTGTTATATAGAGAGATAGCTCTAGCTCTTCTTACTCCACAGATCTTTGAGTTATATTGATAATAACTCCCTATACCCCTCCCTCTCTCTCTCTCTCTCTCTCTCGCACTCTCTCTCTCTTCCCCTTTCCCTCTCATACCAAAATGCCCAGCATTTCTTCTGATATCAAAGTTCAGATAGTATTTATTTACTTTTATTAGCTAGATTCCACATGCGCCGCAAACAATTCGCAGCCCCATAAACAATATAAAATAATGTGTCTCGAGATTTCTGGCGAAAGTGTCCAAAATTAAAGCCCATTTAGCTTGTAAATAAGTGGAGATAAGTTTTTATTGTTTGTTTCTTGTTGGGGTTAAAGCTCAGCAGCAAATCGAGCCTATTAAATAATATTCAATTTGGCAAACTCATCGTGACGCACTTGGAAGTGGGCGCGATCAGGCGAGCGCCCGGCCTTAGACTTTGAAACTGGGACAAAACAAAAATGCTGCTGCCTTATCTGCCAGCATATACATATGTATATAGTATATATAGTATATATAGTAAAACACCCGGTGATGATACTAATCTTAACGTGCGATGACCCCAAATGCGACCGAAATAAATCAACATCAAAATTTGTGGTATTGTTTATTTGCACACGTTTTTGAACTTTGGAAAATACAATTTGATATATATATATGTATGTATATATATATATGCATTATTATTTGTAGGATAAGACGTCATATGTATATATGTATAAATATTCTTGTATATACATATACATATACGTACGTACGCTTGGTTAGCATAATATTGTGCTCTTGTTAACATCCAAAGCCAACAACAACAAAAAAAATATATATATATATGTATATGTATGTATGTATGCTTGGGGCGCAGGTATTGTCTACCCCATTTATAGACAGTAAGTCGTAGGTATGGTAAAGTTATCGATATATGTATATATAGATATATATATAGATATACCTATGCCGAACTCTGTTAAATCTCTGTTACGCGCACACCCACATATTGCTGCTCAACTCTGTTAAAGCTCTGTTAACTCTGCTGGCCGTTATGTTATGTTCCCTGACAATTCCTTAAGCTATAAACCTTTATATATATATATATATATCTATATATATATATATTTTATTCCGCGCGATTCGCATCTGGTTCTTTTCAATTTGTTTTTTTTTTTTCAAATATATTTTGTAGGTAATTTTGGAAATTTTTTTGTCTAACAACTAGTTAAATTCCTTGACATTAGCCTGGAAATAAATTGGTTTCTTTTAGGTATATGTTATCTATCATATTTGGTATGCTACATTTTCCTATCTAGATTGCCTTCAATTACCTTTTTGTGTTGTTTTCTTTTTTTGTTCTTCTTGTTTAATTTTGTGCCCATATTCGATATATAATCCATCTATATACATCGCCTGTTACTCTCCAATATATCGTAATCCTCTAGTTATGTGTGCGTGTGTGTGTGTGTGTGAACTAATGATATGATGCGTCTAGGCTAGCATTGGGTAACATAAAATATCGTAGTTATATAGTATATATGCTATATATATCGTATCGTATATAGCATGTGCTATGTGAACAATTTCCTTCTTTTTCCATACAGAGAACAATACTTTTTAGACTAGACTAGCAAATACCCTTGCAGTAGCATAGTAAGTGTAACAAGTATTTATATATAGATAACAGTTGTATGCTCGAGTAATATATATATATATATATATATGTATATATATATAGTATATTATGTAGCTCGTGTCTAGCGAACCGACAGACCTAATCCTAAACAAATGTCATAGGAACAAGCGAGGGTTGCGATCGAATCGGATCGGATCGGATCGGATCGTTCATCTTATAAAGCATTAGGAATTTATCTTTGGGAAATGGGAAACGCGAACCCAAAGTAATCTCTATTTCTTAAGAGAAACTTTACCAAGATAATTGCAACTAGCAAGCAACCAAAAGGTTCGCAAAACCATCTGGGGAACTACCTTAAAAAATAGATTGGGTGCGAGGTTTATCGAGAATCTGGCAGCATATCTGAAAGAACTGTAAGAGTTATCGGTTGCTTTCTGTAAGCCCATGGAACTGATAGTTGGTAGAAGAATATATGTATATCGAATATATCTAGAATATTCAGAGGTATTTTTCGAGCGTGATTGTGTAACGTAAGCTTCAAATAGTCTCCATGAAAATAGAGACTATTTCCATTAAGCTGGAAGCGTAAAGAGCCCGAATTCCAGATAGAGAACTATCTTATAGAGCAGTGATATTTTCAGTATTGTAAATCTGGGAAAATGCAAAAAGGGCAAAACTGAAATGTTGGAAGAACATTTAATAGCAATATCTAGTATACCAGTAATACGCAGAAGATTCGGAGTTAAGACTAAGAGGGGAACGGATCGTAAGTATTCTAGAGCTGAGATCGAGACTGGGAAGCTTTCTTAAATTATAGATTACTCGGAATATCCAGTATATCCAGGGAAATATAAAGCTATAATCCCATAGATAGGAACATGAAATTGGTCTAGAGACTTAAAGGGGGAACCTAGTTTGAAGCTGCAAGGATATCAATGGAGCTGCGCTTATAGCCAGGGTATGCAAATGGTGCGACAGACGTCGCGTCTGTGCGGCTGCGGATGCGGCTCCTCGCCTTTGGGGCCACCGCCGCCTCCGGCCCCGCCCCCGGCCCCGCCCCCGCCAGCATTAGCTGAACTAAACTTGAAGAAGGAACTCCTTCGTCAGTGCTTGCGTTGGGCCTGAGGCGATGCGCCCGCTACGTGGCCAGTGCTGGAAATGGGGCTGATGCTGGAGTTGGAATTGGAATTGGAATTGGAGTTGGAGTTGGAGCCAGCGCTGGCTACGTGCCCGACGCTGCCCTCAGGCAATGACTGCAGCGCAGCGGCGACGCTGCCGTAGCTGGCGCGCTGCTGCTGCTGCTGCTGGGATTGAGATTGGGATTGGGATTGGGACTGCTGCATGTGATGCGGGGCCGCTGTCAGCGTGGAGGCGCGCGCCAGACGCTTGGGTATGACGAACGGGGGCGGCGGCTGCGGCGTATATTGTGGCGGCGTTGAGTTCGCCGATGCCTGGCGCACAAAATGTCGACTCGGCGGCGATTGCATCGAACCGGCGCGCGCAATGGCGCCGGTTCGAGGCGGTATCGCCGGCGGCGGCCCCGGCGGTTGTTGTCCGTGCCGCAGCTTCGCCGTTGGCGATGAGCTGCAGCTGCTGCTCTCCTGCGATGTCTGCGATTGGATGCGCGGCGGCAGCTGTGGCAGCTTCGCATTCGGCTGCACCGTCGACATGGTTATGGTGGGCTTCTGGATGGGCACCGTGTGCCTTATGGTTATATTGCCGGGCTTGTTGCCGGCGCTTTGTTGTCGTGCTGCTGCAGTTGTTGTTGTTGCTGCAGCAGCAGTTGTTGGCGCGTTGTTAACACTGGTTTTCTGTTGATGCTTCTGCTTCTGCTGCGCATGAATGTCCTGTATTTGCGGCGTTATCACCACCGGATTCTTCTTCTGATCCTGTCCGGCGGCCACATAGCTGAAGACGCACAGCACCGAGTAGCATATCTGATCCGACTGCATGACGGAATCACCAAGGCAATTACACGTACGTTAGTGTTGGGCAATAGCTGAATAATAGCTGTGTGGCTGTGTGTTGGTTAACAGTTGGTGATGGTGGTGGAGGTGGTTGTGATCGTGTGTGGTGGATTATTTGATGGTGAATTTATCACATCGAGCAACGACGACAACCAAAATCATAAATAGCATGCAACTGGAACAATGGAATGGAACAAACAAACAAAAAATAAACAATAAATTGGCGCTTATGAAGTGAACGATTATTTCTTTCTTACATGTTGTTGTTGCTTTTGTGAGTATTGTTGTTCTTGTTGTTGTTGTTGGAAGCACAAACACGCTCACGCACACACATACATATATTACAGGAAAATTGCAGTCGAATGCAACCGACTGGGCAATACTCTGTTCACAGTTGAAAAGAAACACTTTCTGACATAAAACAGATCATCAGAATATGAAGTAACTCAGGAATATCTAGACTATTTGGATTTGGGATAATGATAGGCCAGGATCGTGGGCATTATATAGCTGCTTAGCGCTTCGAACTGAGTTTGTATTTGCCTTAAAAAACATCCAGAAATCCTCTTAAGACCCAACTTAAGCTCAAACTGTAGAGGAGGTCTTGTAGCATTGGAGGAATATAGCTCTAGGATTGCGGCAGATATTGGCATTCCAAGTTGAATGTCTCTTGTCGGACGAACAGTGCACGCAACCCATATGCTCTTCTGTGCCTTGTGAACAGGGTATAAACAAAACAGAAAAGAAACTAAAAAACAGTTTGTGTGAAAACTTTATTTACAAAAAAAAAAAAGAAGTTGTTACTCCTTCTAATTGCTCTAAAGCACATTTTCAGTGGAAACATTGGAAATTGTTGTTGGCGCTGTCGCGTTGAGGCCGTGTTCCAATGCCAACGTTTCACTGCCGGCGCTCTCCGGTAATGCTGACGCCTGCCGTTCCTTGCCGTTCAGATGGCATACGTAGGCGAAACGCACGGACGTCACACGATGAAAGCTGAGCACAATTTCCGAGGCCTTTTTGTCACATATTCATTTGATTTATTTTTTTTTGTTTCAGTTTCACGTTTCATTCACGGGTTTTTCAGCGTGTTTTTTTTTTTTTGATGTTGAATGCAATGATTGATTGATTGATTGATGTGTGATGTGAAGTGATTGTGTTAGTTGGTGGAGGTGGTTGCAGGCATGTTGTTGTTGTTGTTGTTGTTGTTGTTGATGTTGTTGTTGTTGGTCGTATACATAGAAATGTTGACAAGGTAACGAAACGAAAGTGGCAGCAAAGAACGAAACGAAACGAATAGAAAAAGGTAAGGCAAATCAAACATAGTTATATATAGATATTTATTTTTATATTATATTATTGTGTTGGTATATACAAAAAAAAAATAAAATAAAATAAAAAAGAAAAACCGAAAGAAAAAGAAAGGGAAAGTATATATTTATATATATATATATATACTAATTATATACAAACATATGCAAGTGGCAAAAAAGGTGCTGTTTCAATTCCATTTTGTACACAACAACAAATTTGCAATGTTTTCGAAAAGAAAATAAACGAAAAAAACAAAATTCTGATGCGGTCTGAATGCATGTGGTGCAGTGCGAGACTTTTGGGGCTGTTACGCATAGAGCACTTACCATGCTAGACTGATATTTTCGCTGGATGAGATTGCGGGTCTTCGGATCTGCAGAAGAGAAGTGGGGAACAAGTGGTAATTGGAACAGAGCAATTGAATACGTTAACGATTATGGAACATGTTGTTATCGGGCACTTACTGTACTCCTCCAATACGAAAATGCCGCCCTTCTGCGTAAAGCATTTGCGTATGTGATCCAAACGCACAAAGAACTGAAATTATTTGTGTACAAGAATATGTTAAGTTTAGCTTGACTCGAACCGAACAATTGCATGGGATTTATTTTCTTTCAGTTTTTTTTTTTTTTTTTTTTTGTTATATATACTTTTACTTTTGGTTTGACAAACCGACACAAAAGAGTGCGGCATGAAACGCAAAAGTGGAACGGAACGGAACGAAACGAAACGAAATGCAAATGAAAAGGGAAAAAAAAATTGGTAGAGAAACAAAGAATTGTATTTATTTGATTCTCTTGTCACACAGTTTGATTTGTGGATAGTACATAATAAACATGTATCGGATAATATGCATATATGAAATAAAATGAAATTAACAAATATTGTTCAAAGTTTCCTGTTCTCTTTTCTTTTTTTTTCTCAGTTTCATTTCATTTATTGTTTTGTGTATGTGTGTTTTTGTGTGTGTGTGTGTGTGGGTGGAACTAACATTCAACGCAACGGAAACGAAACGGAAACGAAACAGAAACAGTAACGGTAACAGTAACAGTAACTCAAACAAAAGCTAAATGCTACGCAAGCGCATGAACAGGCAGAAGCAGTGGCAGCAGTGGCAGCAGAGGCAAGCGACATGCACAAGCAAAGCAAAGCAAAGCAAAGCAAAGCAAAAGCAAAAGCAAAGCAAAATCAAGGCAAAAATCAGCTGCGGCGAGTGCCGTAGCAGCCAGCCAGCAGCAGGCAAGCAGGCTAACGGTTAGTTTCGATCATCGATCATCGATCGCATACAAAAGGTCAATAGTTAAGAAGTTGTTTTGTTTTTTTTGTCATTCTTCATAGGGGGAAACGAATGGTAGGCAAAAGAAACGGCAAAACGTAAAAAAGGAACGCAAATGATATCGACTTTACCGTTGGTTTGCACCGGAACAAAATGGAACTCAATGAAAACGAAACGATTGGAATTGAATTTGAAATGAGTATGCAGCTAACTCAGGTAAATCAATTGTTTTTCTTTTATTGTTTTAATTGATAATAATTCATTATATATATATATAAAATATATATATATATATATATATATATGAAAAAAACGTATTTGCTTTTATTGTAATATTATTTTAATTTGTGATGTTTTTTTTGGGTTCGAGTTTGTTGTTCTAATTAACACTTGTGAGATGGTCGTTCATAAATTAGCTGGGAATCGGCTATATATATATACATATATATATGTTGGTATATATATAGATTCTAGCGAGTGGCGGGACGGGGTTGAGTAGAAGAACTATTCAATTGGAATACATTTTCAAAAACAACACTATGCATTTAACTCAAAGGCTGTGTGTGTCGAGTGTGTGTGTGTGTGTGTGTCGAGTGTGTGTTGAGGTCCAGAAAATATCTTGGATATAAGTTTAGAAAGAAGTAAACCAAAATCAAATGAAGACGAAAGTTTTTATGTGGGTTAGTTGAGAGGTTTAGAGTCTCAGCGGGAACGGGTGGATCGATCGGCGATGGGTTGGAAATAAATACTCCCAGCCCAGATATTAACAGAAAACTTCAGGTATCTTTTCGACTGGTACGATGTGTGTAGGCTGCTTGAGCTTTTCTTTTCTTTTCTTTTTTTTTTTGGTTTAGGCATGGGGTTGGTGTAAGAGCATGCTTATGCTAATTGCGAACGGAACGGGCGGTTCCAAATGAGAGCGACAGGGCACTGGCATCAACAAGTATATTTTATTTGAATATTTGTAGTCTACGTTCATACGAGTAGAACATAATTGGAAAAGTTAAGGTTGGGAACGCAGGAATGGACCATAACAGAAAGAAAGAAAGAAAGAAAGAGACAGTTATAGAGACAGAGCAAGAAAACTAGTTGGCGTAAATGTAAGACAAATAGAGAGACAGATAGATCGTAACTTTAAGATAGAAGTAGGAAGAAAAAGGAAAACAGCATGAGTTAGAATAAGACAGATAGACAGAGAGAGTACAACTTAAAGATCAAAGTAGAAACAAAAATAAATACAACAGGAGTTAGTATAAGACAGAGAGAGAGAGAGAGACAGATAGATCGTAACTTTAAGCTAGAGAGAAAGAAACATATCAGGAGTAAGCATGAGAACCATGGAGAAAGAAAGAGAAAGGGGATGAGATGGAGACAGATAGAGTGCAACTTAATGATAGATGTACAAAGTGAAGGGAACACAGAAGGAGTAAGAGAGGGAGAGAGAACGAAATAGAGATAGAGAGACAGACAGATCGAAACTTTAAGATAGATGTTGAGAGAGAAAGAGCCGAAGAGAAAGATATAGACAGATCGAGTAAAACTTAATGATATTGGAAGAAAGATAAAGGAACATGGCAGGAGTATGCAAAAAAACAGAGAGAGAGAGAGAGAGAGAGAGGGGAGGGAGAGAGGGGAAAAGACAGATAAATGTTGACAGAGAAAATAACACAGTAAGAGAAAATGTAAGACAGAGAAAGGAACACAGTAAGAGTAAATGTAAGACAGAGAGAGAGAGAGAGAGACAGATAGAGCGAAACTTTAACAATCAGAGATAGAGAAAGAGTAAGAGTAAGAGTAAGAGAATGAGTAAGAGTAAGAGGGCGAGTGCTCGCACTAGCAAGAGCGTAAAAAAAATATATATTAAATTAAGCGCAAACGAGTGTAATTTCAAGTTGTCGAAAACAATTTTTTGCTTTCTTCAATATGCGAATTTTGTAGTTTGATAGTTTTCAGAATTTTGTATTAACTATAACTACATTTTGCTTTTTCAAAACTAAAACTACACAAGCAAAATTATAAATTATATAAAACAATTTTGTTGAAGTAATTCATTTTATTTAAATTTTGTTTTAGTTTCTTTTCTTTTTTTTGGAGGGAGGGGGGGGTTTCCACTTGTTTACGTTAAAAGAGCAAGCGAGAGATAAAAATAACCAAAGTCGAGTGTCTGGAGTTTTACGGAGATTTACTGAGTTTAACCAAACACGAACTAACTAATGAAAGATGCTAGCAGAACGTGAAGCTACATGCCGTCTAATTAGTATCTAAGTGCTTCAAATAATCGCTGCTAGCTCAACTTTTCAAATGGAAGCTTTGACCCGGTTTTAGTTTCGGTTTTGGTTTCGATTTTGGTTTCCGAGCAATACCTACTTAATGCGAGGCCCAACTAATTTGGGCATTCGTATAGCTACGGCTACGGCTACAAACTATAGATTGTATATATATATATAGGAAATTGTGAACAAAATCAGTTGAGTAGGACAGATAGAACTGTGTGTGGAGGTGTGTGGAGGTGTGTCTGTGTGTGTGTGTGAGTTGTGATTGTGTTTATTGAAATATTCAAAGAGCAAGTGCTCGTTAAACAGTGCCAAATCAAAAGCAAAACGAAGCTAAGCATCGGCACGCCGAAGTTTCAATACCCTTGCAGGCATTTGGATACATTTGAAACGATTCATTTCCATTGTGTTTCGATTTGTTTGCGGACTTTTGTGAAGCTTGTTAGTTTGCTGTTCATCCAAATATTAAGAGTTTTCCCACATAAAAACTATTTTTCAATTCTTCCGATTCGACCAATATGATATAGTAAACCGATATTGATCAGATATGGATCATAAGTTTAGAGCTCGGTAAGGCTCGTAAGTGCAGTTTCTTGAACAAGAATATAATGTTCCAATTCCGCTTGGTCCTCGACATAATGCACCGCCCGCCACAGAAAGAGGAAGCTATCCAAAATTTAACCTCGATAGCTTTGAGAACTAACTGATAAGTTCGCGTAGACAGCTAGATATGCCTAAAGAGACTCGACAGATCGCAAATAGCATAATATAATGTTCCGATTCCGCGTGGACCGCGACATATCTACTGCCCGCTACGCATAGAGTAAGCTATGCGAAATTTCATCTAGATCGATTTGAGGACTAAACGATTAGTTTGCATAGAACTAGACTGAGAGACATGCCCACATAGACGCGATTGATCGAGAATATGTTGATATAATGTTCCAATTCCGCTTGGACCCCGACATATGTACTCTCTCTGGATTGTTTTGCGAACCGAGCGATTTGTTCGCTTTGAACTGATAGACATACATGCCAACAAAGACTCGACTGTTCGAGATATGTATATCATAGGATAAGTATATCATTTCTGGAATCGGAGACGTCTTTTTCTATATGCACTTGATTTTTGTTGTGTGTGCGTGTGTATGTATGTGTGTGTGTGTGTGTGTGAGGGGCTTAGCAACCAGATTGGAACATGCGCAGGCTTGCGAGTTCTATATCAAACAGACTGACAAGGAAACATAAAAAGGAAAATGGAAATAAAAATGCGCCAGGCGCTTGTGGACTTAAATGACCAGCATAAGTTGGTTATCGATATCGATATCGATAGGAATTCATCGAGCAGTTATTGAAACTGAAAACTGGTTGAGTGAACCCCCAAAAGTGCAGCCTGCATCGAGTATGTGTGCGTGTGTGTCGAGAGAGAGAAAGAGATAGACAGACACAGAGAGAGAGAGAGAGAGAGAGAGTATAACTGAAAAACTGTAGAACAACACACACAATAAAATATATAAATATATATATATATATATATACATATATATATATCTAGTTGATGTATTAGTTCCAAAACGTTCCAAACGCCCGCTACGTATATGCAGTATTCGTATTTGGAATTGAAACGCAAACGAAATGAAAATGAAACGGAATCGGAATCGGAAACGGAAACGGAATATGAAAAAACTGTGAGAAATCAAAACGAATGGAAATGATAACGATATTTATCGTTTAATTCGATCAGAAAGTTAAAAAAAAAGAGTGTGGGGAAACGTGAACAAGTAGTTTACGGCTCTGTTTCAAACGTAACAAACAAACCAACCATCCAGCCAACAATTTCGATTATAAATTAATTTCAAAACGTAAAAGCTTACAAATAATATACATAATTTTATATATATATATTATTTCGAATCAAATATATCAACTACTAGTTTTAATTTTTTTTTTTTTTTTGTTTAGGGTTCTTTAACTGTTGTATGCCATTTGTTGTTTTTTTATTTTCTTAAGGGTTTTATTTTTTTTTTTGCTTGGGTGTTTACAAAAGAAAATCAAGTGTTTGCTAACGAAAATAGTGAGAAGTAGGTGTTGGAAAACAAAAAACAAAACAAAAAAGAAATGAACAGAAATGAAATTGTTATTTGAATTGAAAGAAACGCAAATGTTGTTGGGGAAGTAAATTAGGGAGCAGGGCTTAAAGAACAATAGTTGCTTATATAAAATTTAAGTTCAAATATAACAAGAAATTTGTTCATTGCAATACCTCGAAATCCTTTATCGTAAACGACATATTCAGTTCGTATATGTTTTTTAGTATTTTTTTATATTTTTTTGGTATTTTTTGGTATTTTTTAATAGTTTTTGTTAATTTTTGGCATGTTAGAGAGGCAGACCAATCATTGGAATTATTCGTAACATTTCGATTCGATTCGTAGGGAACGTGTGTGTTTGAATCAAAGTCCACAGAATGGAAGAGCAACGGAGCAGCGTTCCACGTACGACAAAAAACATTAAACAAACAACAAAGAAAATAATACAAAGAATGTTGACAAAACGCATTTTAATTTAATTTTAGATGATTTGCATATATTTATATTTTTTGGTATTTTTTTTGGAGGGGTTTTTTTTTGTTTTTTTGGTTTTTTTTTTGTTGGTAACTGTTTGCAAAATTTTGGAAATAGCATATCTAGCGAATTTTGGTATTTATTTTGTTTTTGTAGCACCAAGGAGAAACGATATGAAATGTGGTTGTTGTTGTTGTTGTTGTTGTGTAGAGTTTCTTTTTTTTTTATTTATTATTATTTTGGAAATTTGGGACATTTGGTAGGACAGCTAAATCTTAGTTATTTGTTGTTGTTGTTGCTGTTGTTGTTGTTGTGGTTTATTACTCGTACATAAGAAATATAATCAAATTGAGTAGAAGAAAAACGCACAGAAAATACCAGAATAAGATAAGCAAACGAAATTAAGTTAACAAATTGAAGCTGTAAAAAAGCTAACAAACAATAGAGATAAGGAAGAGAGAGAGAGAGAAGTGAAAGACGAGAGCGAGAGAGAGAGAGAGAGAGAGAGAGACAAAGAGGCAGAGGTAGTTATGAAAATACCAAATAATATACCAAATTATCAGGAGCAAAGTAAAAGAGAATGGAAAATAAAGAAGCTCTAGAGACAAACGATAAACTGCAAATATACACAAGGACCATCTCAAAAGTGACCAGTTTTTGGTATGTGCACAAAAACAACTGGTATTTTTTTTTTTGATATTCTTTTATATATATATATATATATATATATATATATATATATATATATATATATATATATATATATATATAACGTTTCTTTGCTTTAGATACTTTTTTGGGGGGGGGGGGGGGATAATACACGCCTAGTTCAAAATGTGGTCATATTCCAGGATTTCAAATGTAGCGAGAATATAACAAATAAACAATTTAAAAATTAAATTGGGGTAACACTGACTAAAAGAGATTAAAGAAATGAAAGCACTTAACGGTAAACGGCTTGCCGACACACTCGCACACGCACACACACACACGCAGACATGCTCTCTCGCTCTCTTCGGCAACGGCATGCGAAGGAGCGCAGCGCGTTGTTTGCACAGTTAATAACGGTAATTAGTCACTGTTAGTTTTCACACAACGCCATATGAAAGAACAGTTTTAAAATAACGGCAATTAGTTACCGTTAGTTTTCATACAGCATAGAAACGGAAAAGCGATAACCAAAAATAATCGAACTAATGTCTCGTAACCTCATTCATACAACGAGTTCTCACTTTTTGGGCCTGAGCGTATCTTAACTTTAAATATATATAAATAGCCCTATCAATATATATATATATATATATATATATATATATATATATATTATTTTGGGTTATTGTTTGTAGTAGTTGTTGTGTTTTTTAAATTTATTTTTCATAATCAAAAATTGTACACATTACAAAAAAGTAGCGAAAAGAATTTGCAGAAAAATTTGATGGCAATGATGAAGAATTATCGGAAATCGCTCGAGAGCAGCTCAAATGCGATATAATATCAAGAACAATTGAAAAATCAATAGAAAATGACAAAACAAAGAAAAAGAAGAAGAGACCAAAAGAGAAGTAAATTAACAAAATGGCGCAGCTCAATGATATGAAAATCGTAAGCGTAATCATAAGTTGACGTAAGAAAATGTGTTCAATTGGTTAGGATTATAAAAATAAAGTAGAGAGTATAATGAATATAGCATTCAGTACATTCACTAGCACAATATATGGATTATATGGTATATGGATTTCTTTTATTTATTTTTATATTTTATTTTTTTTTTCATATAATTTTTATTTCGTTTTCTTATCTTATTATTGGATTAAAGATTCGGTACCGCTCGTTTTCTCACATTATATAAGTAAATAAGTATATAAAAGAGGGCGAGACAAATAAAATGACAAATGAAATGAAAGCAAAGAAAACCGAAACGAGCGAAAGTTTTCGAAATGTAAAAGTTAGGTTAGGTGGAATATGTCGGTCATTTTCTATATAAATATATATATTATGATAATTGTTTGGGGTTATGGCTAGGGTTAAGGGGAGTACGTGAATGAACGCAAATAAAACACGAAACAAGAAGATAAACAGTCAAAAAAAAAAAAAGAAAAACAAAATTTGCTTAAAACAATATTGAAATATATATATATATATATATATATATATATATATATATATATATCAAATGTGAAACGGGAAAGTGGGGCGGGTAAGTTAAGATTTTCAGAGATTTATGCAAAGCTACTCGATAAATATTCATTTTCTTTAATGGCGTTCGCCTTGGGGCTTTGTTGGGGCGCTACGAAACAGTTGACTGACCCAGCAGAACGTCCAGTTATATTGCCCAAGACTGTACTTCATAACGTTCCGGAAACAAGCAACTGCGTGAAGCTAATATAGTATATTGTGAAGTTCTTTTAAAGGGCAGCCTAATTTATGCTTAGGAACTAACCTACTTGTGATTGTTTAAAAATCATAATGCAAAATATTGAGAAGGTCCTTGCATAGAAAAAAAAATAAAGTAAAACCTTTTTTCTAAAATGCAATTTGAATGAACCAAGTGACGAAAGCAAACCAAGGCAAATCGAAGGCAAATATAAAAAAGAGTTAAACGAAAACGAAAACGAAAACACAAACAAATTGGCCCAAAATTTGAGTACAAGTATTTAAGTATGTATATCCTTCATTTCGAATTTGTACTGTATATATACATATATATATGTATGTGCACACATATATATATATACATATGTATATATATCTGATATATAGAAGCTATAGACTCACATGGGAATCGTTTTTGGGTTTTGGACCTTTGCGACTTTTGCGGATGGGGAAGGGGGAGGCCTGCGGCAAATGGTGGACGCTGAGGCTGTGACACGCCCACAAAAAAAAAAAAAAACAGAAAACAGAAAACAGAAAAAAAAAAGAAAACATAAGAATACAAAAAAAAAACCAACACCAATTGCCCGGGCATATCGAACTTGTAGATAGATTTCGGATATACATAAGTGGTTAAAACATATATGTATGTAAATGTCTGTAGTTATGTGAACAGCTGGGAACTTTCTGGCTCCATAAGGAGGGGGAGAGAGACAGAGCGAGAGCAAGAGCGAGACAGAGAGAGAGCGAGTGGAAGATTTTGAAATGAATTTGGATAGTTCTTGTCTGGGCTTTTAATTAGATGTTAATATGTGTCCCTTTTTTTTTTTGATTTCTTAAGGTTGGATTTGGGAGTTGTGGATTGGGCGATTTGGGGAGATTTAGTGGGCCGGCGGGTGGACTTGATGCTTATATGTTTATGGCTTTTTATATATGTAGATGCAGAGAGTTGTACACAAAACGAGTATTTTTAGAGAGCGGCGAGTTATATGTATATGTATATGTGTATGCGTGTGTGTGCGTGTGTCAATGAGTGTGCATGTGTGCGTGTGTGAGTGTGTGTGTGCGTGCGTTATCTAGAGAGCAAGACGACAACACTTACCTTGCTGTTGGAGAACAACAAACCGACACCCTCGAGACAGACCTGCAGGAGTCCACCCTCGCCCGTGTTCATGTCCTGCACCGGAAACTCGCCGCCCAATTCGGGTACATTTGTGGGCGTGCCGCCTCGCTCCATGGCCTCCTTAATGCAATTATACAGCTCCTTGCACTGCCAAAAAGCACACAGCACTCAAATACAATAATATATATGTATATTGATGACGACCGATTCTCACCTTGCGCGTGTAGTATTTATGCAGTTGGGTTTGGCCGCCATTGCGACGCCAGAGACAGAGCAGCTTGGTCTTTGGCGAATAGGTCATGTTGACCAGACGCTCGTACCACCAGCGCTCCACAATGGTCCCGTCCACGGAGCGGAGCACGAGCCCATCGTCGCGCACCTCCATAAAACGCAACGGTCCATTCACATCGACGCCCTGGTGTACGGTAAAGCTCTGGCGATGCAGCAGCCGGGAGCCCAGGGGCTTCAGATCTATGTCATTGCCATTCTATAAAGAGAATAAATAGTTGATCGTATGCAGTCAATATCTTTAGTGAGATAGCCGGAACCCAATGTTCTCTAGTTTCTTTCGTGTGCCTACGCATAACTCCGTTGTTAATAGTCCGATCTTTATGAAATTTTCAGGGCCTTAGCAGAACTTACTCAAGTGTGTGCATACCAAGGCTCAAGCGTCAGGCTTTTGAAATTTTATTTTTTTCGCTTTGTAGGTAGGTTTCCAAAAAGTGACAACCTGTCTATACTATTCAAGTTTGACCTAATTATCTCCCAAAATTCTCGAGTTATGCTTAACTGAGACTACGTCTCAAAATCGATATTGATCGGTATTTCGAAAATAAAAGGAGATATCGGCTGAATATGATATGATATGATGCAAACCAGATCAAGCCGAAGATGCTGCCTACCGCCTCTTACATACATTTGTGCAAAACTACTTTATTTCATATTCAATAGGTTGAGGGTATATAGAAGTGCAAGACCAACTCACCAGATTGTTAATCTGGTCAACCACATTGTGCACCTCCTGCGAGTAGACGAGCCCAATGTGGCTCTTGCCCAGCAGACGACGTATTTTGCGTCGAATCTCATCCTTGTTCACATTCAGCATCACCAATATTGCCGTCAGATTGTAGAGCATGGTGCTCAGCAGGCGATCTTCATCGTGCTCCAAACGCTTACGCTCCGATTCGCTCAGCGACTTGTAGCGCTCCATCATCTCAATGGGACCCTGAATGGATAAATAAAAAAAAAAAATGCATATTCAAATAAAATGTATTTAAAGTTTTCCACCCATTTTCCGCCTATTTGGTCTAATGTACCAAAATCGAGTTTCATTTTCCACCTTGGGGATGAATTCCATTCGGTTTTGTTTCATAAACAGTTTCCATAAATTATTTTCTCTGAAACTTTTAAAATATGAGAATACAACTTTCATTCACACAACTCTGAAATCTTCTTTTCCACCTTGAGAGGTGGAATTCGACACAATCGTTGAAACACTTTTAAGTTTCATCGAGCATATACGTTTCTCTCTTAGTCTTTAAAAATCACTTTAATCGAATAAAATAATAACTTCCATTCATACAACCTTGAAATCCCATTTCCACTTTCCGAGGTGAATTCGATCAAATTCGACCAAAAACGGCTGAAATACATTATAACACTGAATTTCAAAAATTTTGTTGGGTCAAATCGAAAAAGAAAAACCAAAACAAATTTTTTTATCTACCTGGGAAACAAATTGTACGCAATGATTTCCCCCTTTTTCACTTGGAAATGTTAATGAAAACAACTATAATTAAGATTTCTAGTTGCGACGATCTGGTACATTTAGATAAAGCTCGGCTCACCTGATCCATGCCGATCATATCACGCTCTTGACTGACGGCATCCAAGAAGGCGTCCTCCCAGAATTGCATTTGATTCCACAGATTAAGGCGATCCTTGCCCAAAAGTCCCTCAAATAGATAAACACGCGGACTGTCCGGCGATGGCGATGATGAGGTGTTAATCAAATGCCCGCCCGTATAGCGGAAACCGGCGCTGAGCGTCGATTTGCCGGACCACAAATTTCCGGTGCTCTTTTTCGAATCCTTCGATGTGGTGGTCTGTGAAAGAACAGCGACAATGCGCGCATATTAAAATCGTCAAGGCAGATAAATCATTTATATTGGTGATCGGTGCAGATCTCGAGCCAAAAGAAAAACAATCAACTACAAGTTGACAAGCTGATAATTGGGCTCCTTGTGTGTGTTTTTTTTTGGGGGGGGGGCGGGGGGCCTGAGACAAGTTGAACGTATCGATTTATTGGTGGATTTATATTTATCGATAAATCGATTAATCGATCGGGGGTCATCAAACTGTGTACTTACATTTTCGTATTCGGTGTCTGAGACTGTGGAACGGCAGCTGGATGGCATGCGGACGCTCAGACTGCCAGCTGGCAGCAGATCACTGACCACGGTTAGCGCGCCCGTGGAGCCAGCAGCCTACGAATTACAATACGATACGCTATATATACGATATGTATTGATGCGATAGACGATATACGATATACGATTATTCTTAGCAGGCCGACATTGAACATTGATTGACGTTTGGGGCGTGGCCCGATTATGCGACTAGATATATTATTAATATGCTGATAAGCGCTTGCTACATAAATATATATATATATATATATAATTATACTAGCGGGTATAACCCGGCCTTGCCCGTGGCACGTATGTTATAAAATCAATGTTCTCAAACAAATTTGAAATGATTTTGAAACTGATCGGACGGCAAACAAATAACTTTTATACAAACGTTTTCCGCCAATTTACCACTGTTGCGAGTGGAATTTCCCAATTCGCTGAAATACGTATACATTAAGTTTTTATGGAGAGCTTTGAAAATAAGTTTGAAGCAAATCGGACACAACTTAAAACTTCCCACAAAAAATCTTTGAGTCGCATTCCACCCGAAAAATTTTGGATTCTGCGAAAAGTGTGAAACACGTATCAAATGATTTTTCTTATAGATCTCTGGAAACGAATTTAAGCGCGAAACGTCACCCACAAAATCTTTGACCTCCATTTCCACCAAGGAGGAACGGATTTTTCGAAAAGTGTGAAACACCCCTCAAATGAATTTGAACAAAGATCTTTGAAAATAAGTTTGAGGCCGATCGGATGGTAAGCAATAAAGTTACATACAAACGTTTTTCGCGATTTTTCCACACTTGCGGGTGGAATTTCCCGAAACCCCGTCTTAACGTTTACCTTAATCACATAAGGTAGCTACAGCTTCCTAGCTCTTACGGTTTGGGCTGTGCGTTGATCACCAATCAGTCAGTCAGTCAGTCAGTCAGTCAGGACAAACAGTTATATATATTGAGATATATGTAATTATATAAATATATATATATATATATAGCTATATACGATATATAGACAACGATTACGATTACAATAGCGATGCACGATATTGGCATTGATACACTAATTACGGCATAAATGGACATGGGCATGGGCGTGGACATGGGCGTGGGCATGGGCAGTGGCGTGGCAGCTATGATTGAATGATTGAGCTAACGAGTATTTGATGCTGTGTGAATTGTGAAACAATAACCGCACTCACATCTGAATCGAACGATGTGAGCATATGCTTCAAGGCACTTCTCTTCTGCGACAACATATCCTTGAACATCTCGGTGGTCGATTGTCCATCCTGGCTGTCCGCCGAGGACAGGCGACGGGCGGCGGCGGTTGTTGTTGCTGCCGCTGCCGCTGTGACCGACAGGGCTGTATGGGTTGAGCTCTTGCGCGACTCCTGCGGCGAGGAGGCCCACTCGCTGCCCAGACCCGAATGTGAGCCAGTCGGACTGCTCGGTGAGCGCAGATTCTCGCGACTGCCCATGGGACTGGCCGCATGACTGGACAACAAGCTGGACGACATGTCGCTGCCCTCGTTGATCTCCTTGCTCCAGTAGTGCGTGTGCGCCACCTCCATTAGCTGGAACACGGAGGCCATGCCGCCGAGACCAAAATTGCCAAAGGTCGCGTCCAGGCCGCCGGCAATCGCTTGCACACACTTCAGCATGCCCTTCCACACGGGCTTGGTCACGCACTATTTGAGATTCGAGATAAAGCTTGTTAATAATGTAACGAACAAAGTTTTGGCAGATCAACCCAGATCTTACGTACCACATCGTCAATATGATCATCGGGCGCTATCTTCTTGTCCAGTGTCTTGTTCAGCTTGCTCAGGACGAGTGTGCGATAGGATTCATCTTCCATTAGCTTTTTGAAGCGATTGAGCTTGAGCCAACCGACACCCTCGCCGGCCAACACCTGATTGGTGACATCCTTGAGGAATGTCTGATTCTCGGCATTGCTGTGCGATCGCTCCTGATTCTGTTGGCGCGTCAGATCCTCCTGGGTTTGCCGTGGCCCCGAATGCTTTATGAGCGGCGTACGCTCCACCAGGCCCTTGCGGCTGGGAAACGGATCAAAATTGCTGCCCGCCTTATTTTTACCGCCGCCCATATTGGCCGGCTTGTGCTGCACAGCCGTCTGCTTCTGTTGATTCTCTGTGTGCGCGAAGGGAACATGAGGCTGCGAATTGAAACTGAGACTCAGCGACTTAGCCGGACTTACTCTTGCCAAACATGCCCGAGAACATGGTGGTTGTGGTGGAGGCCAGCCCATTGAAGTCTGTGCCAATTGAGGAAAAGAAATTGTTGCCCGGTCCGCCGCAGCCGCTTTGCTGCACCTGCTTCTGTGTGGCCAGCTGCGAGTTGGGCATGGCTGGTGCATGGCCAGATGCCGCCGAATTATGCTCTTCAATCTTGATGATGCCCTTCTTGGTGGCGGCCTCCTTGGCCGTTTTCGTCAGATCGCCCAGCGTTGATTTGCCCACATAGGTGAGATCCTCCAATGTGTTCTTGCTAACGCCAGCCGCCTGCTTGGACACCACCAGCGCCTGCTTGGAAGCCTCCCCAGCCGCCTTCTTGGCGTGCAGCGTAAACTGTGAGGATCAGAGCATAAAATCAAATCAAATATTGGCATATGTATGTATATCAATTCGGGCACTATGCAGAATATAACTTGAGAGTTACTACTGAACAACAGCGCAGAGTGCAGGACAACTAACTACAGCGAGATTATGCAATCAATAAGCTACAATGGTTCTAGGGTTGACAGCTGCCTCGAAAAGTGTTTGTTGTGGTTGTGGTGTGGTGTGTTGACATAAGATATCTATTCCCTTTAGTTCTTTACAGTTCGCAGTTCACTTTTATCTTTGGCGTCACATCCTCTATTGCAAAAAAGGGTTGTCACCCTATGTTGCAGTTCTCTCCCATTCGATAATTCATTATGGAGTCTCTACACACTTTACTTATTTCTTGTCTTATTAAGGTTCCTCGCACGGATTAGCAGTGCAAATTAAAACAGGGTTGTCACCGTTCTTACACAATTTCCATTCAATTCAGTAATTTATAATATTCATTTCCCATCCGATTTTATTTTGACCTTTTGAATTTCTGTCTAGATGTCTGCTTAAGCTTTACAGATTCAATTCAAAACAGGGTTGCCACCATAGTATTTAATTCGTTTTCATTCCATTTGATTAAACACTATTTCTGGTGCATTAGTGGAGTCCCTGTTTACATTTATTTTATCTTATCTATGGGAGTTCCTCCTCTAGATTTGCAGCTTAAATTAAAGCAGGGTTGTCACCATTCATTCTTGTTTTGTCACCATATATCAACAGCTAGTGTGTCCCTGTTTACTTTTGTCTTATGAGTTGCAAATACTTCAGCTTTAAGCTCATATCCAAAACAGAGTTGTCACCTTACGTAACAGTTTTCATTCCAAGCGATAGTTTATTATAGTTATATATATACTATATCATGGAGTTCTTGTTTACTTTAATCTCATTTTATGTATTTCTATAGGTTTGTGCAGCCCAAACTTAAAGCAGGGTTGTCACCATGCTTTACCACTTGATTCTCTTCAATTGAATGCATGTTTTAAAGTAATTTCTTTGGTAATACTTTATGATTAATTTTGAACTTGGAACTCCAACAGATTTGCCATTTATAGGGTTGCCACCAAACCAGAGCTATCCCAAACCGAACTCTAAATTCTTTAACTATGGACCTGAGCATAGGGGCATAGGTGTTATCAATGCTCGTGCGTGCGTGAGCGTGGTCGTGTGCGTGTGTCTGTGTGTGGTTGGATGTCAATTGTGTTTAGAGGTTAGGGCGAGTGTGCGAGTGTGCGAGTGGCTGAGTACCAACCTTTTCGAAGGTGTGACGCATTTTATCATCTAGATCTTCGTCCTGTGCATGCTATACTTAGTTATATATTGGTTTACATTGAAGTAGACACATAGAACGTGCGATTACATAGTAACATTACGATTATCGATTTGGTTGATCGATATCGATGAGAAACGTTTCGATTAATCGAATTTCGAATTACGTTTGTCACAGTATCAAAGTAGATGGACAACAGAGAGCACAACAACACATTCAATTCCATATATATATATGTAGATTTATACATACATAGATATGTATATATATGAATTTGCTTTCGGACACAACTCACCTTATCCACATGGGCCAACAGACCCTCCTGGCTGCTCTGGCGCGTCGTCTCGCGCACCAGCTCCTTGGCGTGCGAGGCAAAGTTTTCGAATAGGGAGCTCTGCGAGCTCTGGCGGCCCGGACTGCTCGAACTGGAGCCGGAGCTGCCGGTGCGAGCCAATATATTGGTGACACTCGGTTGCTTAACGGGCGGCGTTAGCGGTGGCTAAGCGAACAGGAACTTGGTTAGGTTAGGTTAGGCTCGACAATCGAAGATCTTTCGCTTACCGGTATCTTCTGCTCGGTACGCTCCACATCGCTGGTATTGCGCTGCAATTTGCTGCTGGCTATGCTCTTGCCTGTGACTGTCGATGTGGTATCCGATTCGGCCTCCAGGCTGGCCATCTTAATTGTCGCCTCGAGCCGCATGGCCAGCGGTGTGGCCAGCTCAAAGGCACCCGAGGCCGGCTGTTGACCGGACTTGGGCTGAAAATCAAATTCCGAGTCACGATTGAAGCTGGGCGAGCTCAGGTCCGAGCGGCTGGATGATGAAGATACCGGTGAATCGGCACGCTCCTCATCGCCCTCATTGCTGGCGGCCGGTCCGGCCAAGCCCTCCGGATACTGCAGCTTACTGGGCGGATGATAGACCAGAGCCGGATCCAGATTGGAGGACAACGTTTGCGGCACGACATGCGGCCGATTGTAGGAGCCAAAAACATCGTGCAGACTGGGCGACAAATCCGATGAGGCCATCTCCGAGACAAAATCGCTCAGCGAGCTGTACGAGGAGCTGCTGCTGTCGGCACCCTCCGAGTCCGAGCCACTCTCATCGGTGGGCTGGCACTCGAGCTGCTTCAGGGAACGCAACGCACCGTTCAGCGAGCTGCCGTCATCCCACACCGAGAAGCGTATGGGCGTCAGCGAGTGGGCAAACCATTTGGGCTTATCGCCCACCTGCATGGGATCCATGACGCCCGTCTGTACGCGCAGAAAGGCGACATTTGTCGGCGTTAGGGACCATTCCGCCAGGAACTCCACCGCCTGTGTGCGCGAAAACTGATTGAGGAACGACGAGGCACGCGGTCGCGAACGCAAAAAACTATTGATCTGGAAGGCGACAACGGGTCGCGGATACAGACGCAGCGTGCGCGTGTGTTCCGCAAAATTGGCCAAAGTATTTTGGGCATTGAAGAAGCGCACCATGGCCACGCGCGTGGCCACGTCCACCGAATCGACGTCGGTGCCGTAGACAAAGGGATTCAATGCCGGCGAATTCATCGGACTGGGCTGGCGGGACAACATCCCGCCCTGCGCTGACATCGAGTTCCGTTGGCTGGCCTGTGCCGAGTGCGGTGGCGTTTGCAGGGGCAAACGCACTTGCGAGACCCTAAACAGATGTGGATTAGAGCCGGTGACCCGACGACATACATATGTACATGCTCATGCCACTCACCCCAAAAGCGGCGGCTCCTGGAGACAATCACGCACCGAGGGCAACAGCTGCTGCGAGGATACAGCCTGATTGGAGGCCGTCATCGAGGTTAAAGCCTGTTAAACCAACGAATCGAATCAAAAAAAAAGCGTCGCTTTAGTAAACCCAGCTCAGTTCAAATTGACTAGGCTGGAACTTCAACAGGGTTAGCTATCAGGAGGTAGGGACCAAAAGAGCGGGATTGCGGGTTACGGCCTTTTAAGGATAACAAGTTGCAACAAAAGAGTTTTTACATATACAGCATGCACACAGAAGAACACGAAGACGCGAGAGAAATTCGCTAGAGAAAGCTAATAACTGCGCTCCAGTCGGAGCTCAGCAATGTATGAGAGATCTATTGGCAGAGAGCTAGCCTAAGCAGATATGGGCATTCCCAGGGACTCAAAATGATTAAAAGCCAGGGAAAGTTTATGGTTAGTCGAATGCTGGCACTTCTCTAACGAAAACATGTTAATTACATTTGAGCATCATCTATTTGAAAAGATACTACGAAGATACCTTTATTAAGGCCAACATTGGTTTTAAAAACTGGAGGCTTGAACCGAAAGATGTGTAAGAGCTGGTTCTAAATATAAAACTTTAGGCCAAAGGTAGATGAGTACTATGAAGAAAACTACAAAAGCTGATTCATGGGTTGTTAAACATGTTTAACATGAAATAAATAAATCGCTTAACATTTTTCATATATGTTAAGTGACATCTGTTGCCATAACTGTTAACTATAGATTTGTTTCACGTTACATTCTGATAATACTTTCTCAGATAATAAAAGAAAAGCATTAACCTAACTAAATAAATAATTAAATAACTTAATAAATCGCTTAACATTTTTCGTATATGTTAAGTGACATCTGTTGCCATAACTGTTAACTATAGATTTGTTTCACGTTACATTCTGATAATACTTTCTCAGATAATAAGAGAAAAGCATTAACCTAACTAAATAAATAACTAAATAACTAAATAAATCACTTAACATTTTTCATGTATGTTAAGTGACATCTGTTGCCGTAACTGTTAACTATAGATTTGTTTCACGTTACATTCTGATAATACTTTCTCAGATAATAAGAGAAAAGTATTAACCTAACTAAATAAATAACTAAATAACTAAATAAATCGCTTAACATTTTTCATATACATATGTTAAGTGACATCTGTTGCCATAACTGTTAACTATAGATTTGTTTCACGTTACATTCTGATAATACTTTCTCAGATAATAAGCGAAAAGTATTAAACTCTCTGGAAATGCCCATACGCATGAGTTATATTAGTTAAGGTTAAATGTTATGTTCTATGCATAATGTGACTGTCTGCATGCGTTTAAATGTATGTATTTAGATTAGATTAATACTAGATAATATGTTAATATGTTTTGTTTAGTATACAACAATTCATAGTATTAGTAGTATTTTTATTTGTAGTTATGTACAAAACGCTTTCAACTCAAAACCAAATGATAATCATAAGAAAATGTTATAAGAACGAAAATGAAATGTTATTTAACATATGTTAAATGTGAACGATATTTACACCAAGTCCAGCTTCATCCATAAGTAGCATAGCCTGCATTTGTTGTTGTTGTTATTGTTGTTGTTGTTGTTATTGTTGTTGTTGTAGTTGTGAACAAGTTTAAGAAATTCGTATAACAGATAATGCATGATTGTTAGAAGTAGAGTAGTACAGCATTAGCGAAGTAAAAGCCACAAAAAGATAGACACAAATATGGGGTGGGCGAGAGAGAGAAAGAGAGTAAGAGAGAGAGAGAGAGACAGATAGAGCAATGAAAGTATCAAAAAATGTGTTCAAAACAATACAAAAGTATACAAACAAATATGTATATATGTATATAAGAAGAGCTATGTTTAAATCATATATATATGTATATATATATTTATGGACGGCTCTGTGAGTGTAACTCCGAGGCGATATAGACATTTCTTAATGCAGTATTAAATATTTATGTATATATAGAGGACAATCATACAAAATGTTGGCAAAGAGGCGATAAATTAAATAGTACACTTATCAACGGTTAACCGTTGAGCTATCGAATAAAATATATCGATAACTTTTTGAGCTGAGCTCCATTTTGCATAGACAATCAAAGCCTGTCGCACATATCAAGATATACAATTATATATGACATGATAAATCAGTAAATGCGTGTATCGAGCAACGGGAAATGTTTTAACAATTACACAAGCTAACATTTAAGTATTATCTGGTCGCAGGACCCTGTACCCAAATACATTAACATGTGTTAATACTATGTACAGGAAAGATATACACACTAAAAGAAATTACCCGGCGTCGCCTTAATTTTATAATTTAAATGATTTGAGTGAAAATCAAAACGAGAAAGTTAAGCTATCTTCGGCACGCCGAAAATTCAATACCCTTGCCTTTTACAGATATGTGAGAATCGAGAAACAGCATATTTTGCCATATAAGAAACTAGTTTTCGACTGATCTTTCCTATGTTGATGTTGATATGATTTTGCAGATATGTTTGTATGGGTCATAGTAAGACTTATAAAAACCGAGTTTGGGTAAGATATCTTAATAAATAAACATAATGAATGATAATGAAACTTTAATACCCTTTACTAGTGTATAAGAAGCACATATATATGCGTTGACTGTCAGTCAGGAAGGATAAACTCCTTTCTAAGCACTCATAATATTATAAACATATTATATGACATTTATCTTTCAGTTTTTGGTCTAAAATAAAACTGAATAATTCTCCATCTCAATATATCATAGCTGGCTGCTATAGTTGAATTCTATTCAATAATCTTTATTTATTATACACAATAAATATAAACAAATCGTAGATAATTGCTGCATAAATTAACGTTAGACAAAGTTTTGGGTCTGAAAACTGGATCCATTTGCAAAGTTGTCGTTTTGGGTCTGTGTTTGAAAGTTGTTAACGACTCAGCTGTCAGTTTGCTAGTTTTTATTTGCTACCTCGTTTCAGTTCTGCTGCATAGTTTTATTAGGAAATTTAGTTTGTGGTTCGATTTCTTATTATCGGAAAATTCGTTTCCCGATATTAAAACCGAAAAATCAATAAAACAACAGAAAATAGCCAAATAAAAAATGTCGAGACAAAAAATTGCGACCATGTCTACAGAAGTGACGCAATCTCTCCGGAATGCAGAAAGCATGCGAAAAGTGCCATACTCAATGGATCCACGTTTGGATCAGCTGGTGGTGTATAGCTCCGTGCTGGAGCATCTGCTGCAACAGAAGCTCCACTATGAGCACGAGCGAGACATGGAGCAGCTACGCCTCGAAAGATTCAAGTGCGAGGGTGCCAAAGATAATCGCATATACGTGCAAATGCAGGTTGTAAAGAAGGTGCAGGGCATGCTACCAGATATTGTCTTCAAGATGCGCAACGAGTACGACAAATTCGAGCGTTTTCTGCATAGGGAGAAGGCCCTCAAGAGCAGTAATCTATCCCTATACGATAAGGGTATGCAGTTACTTAAGGCCTGCAAGAAGAATCTCGAGCAGACCCTATAGACATGGTCGCACCCGCCTAAACACACACACACACACACACACACACACACACAAACACACACACACACACATCAATCACATCAATCAAACACGATTAAGTAGTTGTCGCAACAAAATTAAATGGTACCCCAGTCAACTATATGGATGCACAGAAATCTTAATGCATGTCCATGTATTTTTAATTACAGTCATCCTAACAAGGGGCTTACCTGTTTCAGATGATTCTTCAGTATGGTACCCTCGGGCTCCGGCAATGGAGGTATCTCATCGTATCCACCTGTTGGTGGCGTCAGCTTGGTAGAATCCAAATCAACAACCCAAATATCATCGGGCAGCCTGCAAGTTATTGATTTGCATAAGTTATCGTAAGGAACTACTGGGCTATACCGGGCACTAGCAGCAACCATCCGGTAGTACCAGGCAAACCAAGTACTACAAGGCACTACCCGGTACTTCAAGGTACCACCAAGTGCTATCAGGCATTACCAGATACTACAAGGCACTACCAGGTACTTCAAAGCACCACCAGGCACTTCCAGTACTTGAAACTACCAGGCACTACCGGACGCTTCCGGTACTACCCGGAACTACCGATACTGCAAATTATAGGCAGGCATTATCGGGCTGTACCGGAAACTACCAGGCATTGGGTAGCCCTACGAAGCATTAAACGGCACTACCGGGCGCTATGAGGCACCACCAGGACACTAGCCGTACCTAAAGTTCTTTTTATAGATGAGAAAAGAGGCTGGCACACCGATGACAAAGGGCGTGGGCGCGAGCAGCAACTGCTCGGCGCAGCTGAGGCATGTGGGCAACAACGGTATCACTGGAAACATGTATTCCAATGGATAGAGCATGGTCACGAATGCCATTACCGACATGGAGAGAGCATTATAGTCGCGCGATTGGAAGAGCACCTTGTTCTCCAATATGATCAGTGTCCACACCTTCAGGCATGTCTCCACGCCGAGCAGCTCGAGTGGCAAATGCAAGGGAAAGTCGACCAGCGAAAAGCGTGTGTGATCCGGTAGTGCAAACAGCAATGGTTCGTGCACAGTTGGCGACAGCACCTCCACCTGCGAAATGATGAAGAATTCAAATTAATAGGATAAATAATAATTGAAAATGTTTGAAAAACTCGTTAGTCATAAAACATATATTAAAACGGAAACAACCACATAACGAAGAATTTCATTTTAGATGGTAGTGGATCTAGTATTCCGATAGACGATGAAGGACTTTTTGGTAGAACTAAGGCACACTAGAGATATAGTTTTGCAACAAGTATAGACCGTGGAATCGTGGGACGTACCTCGACACGCGTAGAGCCCGGCACCGGCACTGGCGTGGAGAGCAGACGCAATATCCATGTCTCGATCTCGCGCACATCGTGCAGCACAATGGAGGGTGTCGCCTCGCTGGCATGACCCGTCAGCACCGTCCACACATTGTCCCGATTGAGTTTCTGCGAGGCGCCGACACGCTTCGGCGACGACGACTCGTTGCAGGCATCGATCAGCTTCTTCAGTATGAAGAGGCACTCGCGAAAGGTCGTAAAGAACGGATGATGCGATATGATGCAGAGCGAGGTGAGCGACTGATTGCGCAGCTTGGTGCGCTTGCGTGAGGCCCGTGGCGATGGCGAATGACTGCCGCCGGATTCCGAATCCGCTGAGGGTGCCATTAGACCCAATTTGGGTACCGAGGCGCCGCCGCCGCCGCCGGTCTGTGTTGGGGGATAATGATGCGAATGGAGACGCTGCTGGTCGGAGTCGCGACGCGAGGTCAGTTCACGATCCGAATCGCTGGGCGCTACGTTACTTCTGTAGTCGCTAGAAGTAGTTAAGAGGCCGTAACTATTATGGAAATGGTTTGGAAATCGGTTAGATCAATAAAGCCAAAAGCGTAAATAGCCAACTGTGCGGCACACCACACAGCACCAGCAGCAAGCTGCCTGCACAAACACACTTGCCTGCTGAACGCCGAGTCCGAGCTGCGCTCCATGCTCTTGCGCCACGACTCCCGTCGAAACGCCGATGAGCGTCGACCGCGCACACCTCCACCTCCACCACCACCACCGCCGCCGCCGCCGAGACCGATGCCGCCCGGACCGTGTCCGCCGGGCGCTCCATTGCCAGGCGGACCGCCACGTTCGGCGCCTGCGGCCGTTGCGGTGCTGGGCCGCTCGATGGGCCGATAGAAATTAACACAGATGCCGTAGCGCGTCTTGCCCGAATCCTTGTCCGTTAGCGCGAACACAAACGAGGTCATGTCCCGTATGGCGGAGCCAGTGCGTCGCGGTCCCACGCTGGTGCAGCCCTCCGGCTGGCAAAAGTAGACCATGTCCAGCGGCAGCGGAAAGTCCGCATGGTCTGATGGTGGATAGCGTCGCAGCAGGTCGGGCACCTGGAATACGGCCAATTACATAACTGTTAAGAATGTTCTCGTCGAGCTTCACCGACTAGTAGATGCCCTGTAACCGTAACCTGTAACTTTTGAATGACTTCGATGCCTAAAGTCCGATCTTTATGCAATTTGCAGAGCTCAAATATATATTCACTAGCGGGTATAACCCGGCCTTGCCCGTGCCACGTATGTTATAAAATCAATGTTCTCAAACAAATTTGAAATGATTTTGAAACTGATCGGACGGTAAACAAACAATTTTCATACAAACGTTTTCCGCCAATTTACCACTGTTGCGAGTGGAATTTCCCAAATCGCTGAAACACGTATTCATTACATTCTTATGTAGAGCTTTGAAAATAAGTTTGAAGCAAATCGGACACAATTTAAAACTTCGTACAAAAAATCTTTGAGTCGCATTCCCCCCGAAGAAGTTTGAATTCTGCGAAAAGTGTGAAACACGTATCAAATGATTTTTCTTATAGATCTTTGGAAACGAATTTGAGCGTGAAACGTCACCCACCAAATCTTTGACCTCCATTTTCACCAAGGAGGAACGGATTTTCCTAAAAGTGTGAAACACCCCTCAAATGAATTTGAACAAAGATCTTTGAAAATAAGTTTGAGGCCGATCGGATGGTAAACAAAAAAGTTACATACAAACGTTTTTCGCGATTTTTCCACACTTGCGGGTGGAATTTCCCGAAACCCCGTCTTAACGTTTACCTTATTCACATAAGGTAGCTACAGTGAAAATTTCAGCTTCCTAGTTCCTCCGGTTTGGGCTGTGCGTTGATCACCAATCAGTCAATCAGTCAATCAGTCAGTCAGTCAGTCAGTCAGTCAGTCAGGACAAACAGTTATATATATATAGATATTATTATATGAGAGCCTACATGTCAAGATTGAAGTAGCTGTGCTTCAAAAATCATGCCTTGAAATCGATATTTATCAATATTATAAAAATGGGAAAAGTTATTAAAAAAAAAGAATATAAAGCTTTTCAAAAAAAGATAAATACTTTATCTTTGTTCCTTATACCAATTATGGTCTATACATTTATTTTTAAAAATCATTCCCTATAATATCGATTTTTATCGATTATCTGTTTCTGAGTATGGAAGAATATATGTATAGTCAATATAATCTCTATATATATAACGGGTGACGTTTCGCGCTCAAAATCATTTCCAGAGATCTATAAGAAAAATCATTTGATACGTGTTTCACACTTTTCGCAGAATTCAAACTTCTTCGGGGGGAATGCGATTTAAAGATTTTTTGGGCGAAGTTTTAAGTTGTGTCCGATTTGCTTCAAACTTATTTTCAAAGCTCTACGTAAGAATGTAATGAATACGTGTTTCAGCGATTTGGGAAATTCCACTCGCAACAGTGGTAAATTGGCGGAAAACGTTTGTATGAAAGTTATTTGTTTACCGTCCGATCAGTTTCAAAATCATTTCAAATTTGTTTGAGAACATTGATTTTATAACATACGTGCCACGGGCAATGCCGGGTTACACCCGCTAGTATTTATATATATTCAAATTTCGAGTCTACAGCTCTTGAAGATTCTTGGCTCCAAAATATATATTCCATATAGGGTTTCTTGCTCTGCATAAGCTATACAAGATTCTAGTTTTCGATTGTGGAATCCATATCTCGTAAGATGCACCCAAGACTTCAAAGCGATACTTATCGATTTTTAGTTATAACATAGAAAATCCCACATCTAAACTTGACTCTTGACTCGCTCACCCGCATATATTTATTCATATATCCCAAAGGACTCTAATGTACAATGGGATGGCTTCATCGCGTTTGTTAAGCACTGGGTGCAAGTAATAAAAGCTGAACATTTCTACATTGTGGCACATTCAGTAGCCAGACTCACCTGAACGGGCGGCGCTTTGCTGCCCTGCATGCCCTTGGGCATTGGCGGCGTCGTGTGCGCACCAACAATGGCCATGTAGTCGACGAGTCGCGGGCATAACGAGGCACGTTGCTGATCCGACATTCTGTGGGTTGCTCTACTCACTACCCTTGGGCGGGGACCTTGCTGTAAGTACACACAGAGAGTGAGAGAGGGAGTTGGTGAAAGATGAAATCAAAGATAAACACCATTAGTTAACGCACAGGGAGCAGGGTGAACAGAGGGAACAGAGGGCTGCTGGCTGCCGTTCACAAGGCCATTTGGGCAGGAGCTTCTATCCATTAGCCAAGTCTGCTAATCGAGTTAAGCTCCGCACGAGGCAGCCTTTCAGTAAGCCGTAAATTGAATTTGAGCCCTGAAAACAAGCGCATGCCAACAATTACCACTAAAAGGATGGATATTCTTCAGGTCCTTGACTGTGGCTGTCGATGTGCCACATGCAGAATAAAATCAAATTCAAACTCAAAATATAACTAATCTAATTTCTAAAGCTGAATTTCTCAGTTATTTAAGCTTTCCATAATTCAAGCTGGGCATTTTTTGAAGGCAGCTTTTGCTTTTAGAACATAAAGTCATAAGTATCGTGGAACTAACAAGCGTGCGGTCGCTGGTTCAAATCTGCGTCAAGCCAACAAGCGTAAAGTTGTTTAAATCTGCGACGAGCTAACAAATGCAAAGTTGCTGGTTCAAAACTGCGTCAAACCAACAAGCGTGCAGTCGCTGGTTCAAATTGAGCAGCAAATTTAAATTATTCTGTTTGTTTAAATCTTGCTCAAATCTGCGTCGAACTAACAAGCACAAGAATGATAGTTAAAATCTGCATCGAACTAGCAAGCGTCAAGTCGCTGGCTCAAATCTGTTCGAACTAACAAGCGTAAAGTTGCTGGTTCAAATCCAGCAGAAATTTTCAATTATTCTATTCGTTCAAATCTGCGTCGAACTAACAAGCGTGCAGTCGCTGGTTCAAATTGAGCAGCAAATTTAAATTATTCTATTTGTTTAAATCTTGCTCAAATCTGCGTCGAACTAACAAGCTCGAAGCTAATAGTTAAAATCTGCATCGAACTAGCAAGCGTCAAGTCGCCGGCTCAAATCTGTTCGAACTAACAAGCGTGAAGTTGCTGATTCAAATCCAGCAGAAAGTTTCAATTAGTCTATTCGTTCAAATCTGCGTCGAACTAACAAGCGTGCAGTCGCTGGTTCAAATTGAGCAGCAAATTTAAATTATTCTATTTGTTTAAATCTTGTTCAAATGTGCGTCGAACTAACAAGCACAAAGCTAATAGTTAAAATCTGCATCGAACTAGCAAGCGTCAAGTCGCTGGCTCAAATCTGTTCGAACTAACAAGCGTGAAGTTGCTGATTCAAATCCAGCAGAAAGTTTCAACTAACAAGCGTGTAGCTGCTGGCTGAAATCGGCTGAAATCGAACAGGCAAGAATAAAGTTGCTGGTTCAAATCTACGTTGAACTAACAAGCGCTCAGTCTTTGATACAAATGCAGCCGCAATTTTCAATCATTCTGTTTGCTTATTTGCATTTCTTGTGCACAAAGAAAAACGCAAAACAAATGGAAACTGAATGGGATTTAAAAATAATAAAAAAAAAAAAAACCCCTTTATTTTCTTTTATTTGTTCCATTAACCAGCAATGCAAACGGGGAATAGCTGGAATTAACCACGGACATTGACGGACGATCCTTTTTATGAAACTATAAATAAACGCTTAGTTCGCAAAGTGAGGCTTACGCCTCACGGCCACGGTCCGTCCGTGTTTATTTATTCACTTTGGCGCTTTTGAATTTTAAAAGATTTCTCGGAAGTTGTCCGAGCAGTCCCCCAATTAAATATACCCATAATTGCTAAGCTGGCAAACAGAAAGGGGGCAACGTATGAAATCCTGTGAATGCACAATTTCAACCAAGTTCTTCTCGATAAACGCAGAGCATTTTTTTTGTTTTAATTAAAGTGAAAGCGGCTAGCGAAGCCAATTAAAGCTGAATAAAAATTGATGAAAGGCGCGATTTTCAAGCGCGTTGCTTGCTTCGCCTCCCACCTGCTCGAGAAGTCAGCATAGCAGGGCTTTAGTTTGACCTATTTTATCGGAGAGACCTTTGAGCAGATATCAGCTTAAGTTCAGCCCCGTCCAGCTGTTGTTTGTGCCAAAGGTCAGCGCTTGGCCATTCAAATGTCTACAATTGCGTTTTATTTTTATTTTGTATTTTAAAGCTCCATAAATCAACGACCTGCAGACAGGACGAGCCAATCAGTCTCTAAGGACCAGGACGCATCAAGTCAGTGGCCTGCTAATGACCTTGCCAGAAGAGAGCCGAGCCAGGGGCAGGGGCAGGGGCAGGGCCAGGAGCTTGGAGATGGAATTGGACAGGCTGTCAGCAGCAGGAGCCGAGCGAATGTCGCTGGCAGAAAAGAGAATTCTTAAGAAAATAACGCAAATTGCAAATTGCCAATCGCATTGACGTCAGCCGCGAACGGATGGCTGGTAAACAGATTGTGTATTCGACTTGGGAAATGAGAAAACGGAGAAAAAAGTGAAATGCAAAAAAAAAAAAAAAATACGGGAAATGGAAAAAATTTGTGTAGGAAAAGGCGAGTGCGGCATGCAAATGCCGCGGCTGAGCTTAGAGTTCGCTGTGGCTGGCTCTGGCTTTGATGATTGGCATGACAGAAAGTTCATTTGGCATGATTGACATGCGGCAGAAGAGGAAGACAGATAGGGAGAGGGAACGGGAACGGGAGGAGGAACAAGAAACGGTAGAGAGGATGAGACCTTGATGGCACTTGACAAGCTCGGGACTGTCTCAAGGACAACTACTGTGGGATTTGCAACGCGCAACACATAATTCCAAAGCACAAAGCAAGTTTAAGTAAACTAGTCGGCAATTAACGACTAGAAGATACCCTAACCGCACTTTATACGGGAAATGCATACTTGATTAACTCATGAGTTTACAGTTCGATCTTTATGGGACTTTCAGAGCTAGAATATGGCATACAAAAGTGTTTACACACCAAACCGCAAGGCTCTATCTTTAGGAAAACTGAGCTTATCTAAAAACTTACATATTTCCCAATTGTATGCAACACACAAAATCGATATTTATCGATATGCTTAAAAACTTCGCATAGATACCAACTTCGACCATGTGCTTGAACTAGCACAACTTCATCATTTCCGTAAATCGATAATTATCGATAGACTTAACGTCGTCGCGTAGATATGATCATATCTGAACATCGATATTTGTCGATATGCCAAGAAACGTCGCATAGATAGCTGGCACAACTTCAGCATTTCCTCGAATCGATAATTATCGATAGGATTAAAGTCGTCGCATAGATGCCAACTTCTACTTTTTTGTAGCTATGAAAATCGATATTTATCGATAGACTTACAGTTGTCGCATAGATGACAACTTCTACCTTTATCATATCTAAAAATCGATATTTATCGATCGACTTAAAGTCGTCGCAAAGCTGCCAACTTCTACTATTTTAAGTTATGAAAATCGATATTTATCGATAGACTTACAGTTGTAGCATAGATGACAACTTCTACCTTTATCATATCTAAAAATCGATATTTATCGATCGACTTAAAGTCGTCGCAAGGCTGCCAACTTCTACTATTTTAAGTTATGAAAATAGATATTTATCGATAGACTTACAGTTGTCGCATAGATGACAACTTCTTCCTTTATTATATCTAAAAATCGATATTTATCGATTTGCTAAGAGTCGTCGCATAAATGACAACTTCTACCTTTATCATATCTAAAAATCGATATTTATCGATTTGCTAAGAGTCGTCGCATGGATGCCAACTTCTACCTTTATTATATCTAAAAATCGATATTTATCGATTTGCTAAGAGTCGTCGCATAGATGCCAACTTCTACTATTTTAAGTTATGAAAATCGATATTTATCGATAGACTTACAGTTGTCGCATAGATGACAACTTTTACCTTTATCATATCTAAAAATCGATATTTATCGACTTGCTGAGAGTCGTCGCATAAATGACAACTTCTACCTTTATTATATATAAAAATCGATATTTATCGATTTGCTAGGAGTCGTCGCATAGATGCCAACTTCTATCGATATTTAATCGATATTTATCGATAGACTAAAAGTCGTTATTGGATGCCAACTACCATTAGCATAAGCTAGCACTTTAAAAATTATGGAAATCGATATTTATCGATAGACTTAAAGTCGTCGCAAAGCTGCCAACTTCTGCCTTTATCATTTCTGAAAGTCGATATCTATCGATTTGCTACGGATCGTCGCATAGATGCCAACTTCTACCAATTAGATAAACGGGCACAACTTTGTAATACCCTTTGAGCATGTTGTTTGTGCTTCTGGGCGGGGTTCTGGGGGCGGCACCGAGTTGAAGGATGACTGCGTTTCGTCCTTGCATCTGACAATTTTCATTACTGCGCAAAGTTTTTATGCTGCAGCCACAAGGCCAAGCAAGGAATGCGACTCTTGTGTGTGGAATGGGGGTGGGGCATTTGGCCGGTTGCACATTTCCAGCTAAAAGCCACACAAACATCGGTGCCACATGTCATGGCTAATCATGTCAAGGCTGCGGTTTTCTATATTCTATTCCCCCAACTGGCACAGACGTACGCAGCGGTGCTCAGTAAACGTTTGCTGAGCAATTGCAGCTGCAACATATATATATACATATATATATATGTATATATATACATCTGTATATATATATGTGTGTGTATTTACTGGCACTCGCCAGTTGGTCGTCAATTTCGTTTAATGGACACAGGCACGGGACGCCAACGCGTTTCAAGAGCTGGCGTCATCAGAGGCTGTAGCCGAGGTTGCGACGCATTTCAATTGTTTCCGCCCCCTCCAACTCATGGAACGTTAAAAATAGCCAAAGGCAAAACTGTCATTAACAAAAATAAGAATAAAATAAAAGGGAAAATGGAGAACACTGTCAACGACGTTATTATGAAATGCTGCCATAAAAGAGAAAACTCTCAATAAAGCCCACGCAGTTGAAGCTTGTTTGCAAAAGGGTTTCCTTTGCCATTTCTACAATCAACCAGTGTTGGTTAAGCCACATTAAACAAGCTTCACAAACTCACAGCAAGTTGCAATTAATCAGCCAGTGTTGGTTAACCCACATTAAACAAGCTTCACAAACTCACAGCAAGTTGCAATTAATCGGCCAGTGTTGGTTAAGCCACATTAAACAAGCTTCACAAACTCACAGCAAGTTGCAATTAATCGGCCAGTGTTGGTTAAGCCACATTAAACAAGCTTCACAAACTCACAGCAAGTTGCAATAATTCAGCCAGTGTTGGTTAAGCCACATTTAACAAGCTTCACAAACTCACAGCGAGTTGCAATTAATCAGCCAGTGTTGGTTAAGCCACATTAAACAAGCTTCACAAACTCACAGCAAGTTGCAATTAATCGACCAGTGTTGGTTAAGCCACATTAAACAAGCTTCACAAACTCACAGCAAGTTGCAATTAATCGGCCAGTGTTGGTTAAGCCACATTTAACAAGCTTCACAAACTCACAGCAAGTTGCAATTAATCAGCCAGTGTTGGTTAAGCAACATTTAACAAGCTTCACAAACTCACAGCGAGTTGCAATTAATCAGCCAGTGTTGGTTAAGCCCCATTAAACAAGCTTCACAAACTCACAGCAAGTTGCAATTAATCAGCCAGTGTTGGTTAAGCCACATTAAACAAGCTTCACAAACTCACAGCAAGTTGCAATTAATCGACCAGTGTTGGTTAAGCCACATTAAACAAGCTTCACAAACTCACAGCAAGTTGCAATTAATCGGCCAGTGTTGGTTAAGCCACATTTAACAAGCTTCACAAACTCACAGCGAGTTGCAATTAATCGGCCAGTGTTGGTTAAGCCACGTTAAACAAGCTTCACAAACTCACAGCAAGTTGCATAAAATCAGCCAGTGTTGGTTAAGCCACATTTAACAAGCTTCACAAACTCACAGCGAGTTGCAATTAATCAGCCAGTGTTGGTTAAGCCACATTAAACAAGCTTCACAAACTCACAGCAAGTTGCCATTAAAAATAAAATATTTATGCTCTAATCTAAGCTGTCATTTTTGGTCGCATCATGAATATTTAACTAGCCCCTGGCAAATGGCACGAATATAATTGTTGCCCAGAATAGCCGTCATTATTGGCCGACAAGAGTTGGGCAAAATGTTGGACAAACTATTAAAAATTAATCGCGCCCCAATCAAAGCCAAATTGGCTCCGCACTCAAACCAATCAAAATGTATTAAAAAAAAAAATGAGAGCTGAAGCAAGCAGCTGCGAGCTCATCAAATATGCATAAAGTATATACAATATATATATATATATATATATATTCAGCATGAACCGATTCGATCCAACCAGGTTCAACTCGTCTTCTGTGCGAGCGCAATTATAAAGCAAGCTAATGGAGCTAGAGTCATGAATATATCCATGGGAAGGGAGCATAAGAACTTGTTTTTCTTTTCGATATCTTTTCCCGTTTACAGAACATCGATAAATATCGATTTCCACACAACATTTGCCAAGCAAAACTCTTACTTAGCCTCGCGTCTGGCATATACATCCATTACATTCCCCACTTCCCTTAGCATCACAGAAATAAATACTAATAAATTACAAACATTTAAGATCTATGACTAGGCTCTGAAAAGTGCATAAAAATCGGACAATAAGCACCGAACTAATGCAAGAACTCATAGTGTGTGGCCCTTGGGCCAGAGGAAGCAGCAGAAGATAGCTTGTTGCTAGCTGCAGGGTATCTGCTAGTCGTGTTAAACAACTTAAATAGGTTGAGAGCATAAAAAAACCTCCTTTTTTGCGTTTCTCTTTGGTCTATTAACGATTTGGACAAGCTGTCAATATGCTAAAAGCATTCGCTGTCTTTCCCAAATCAAGAGAAATTTGATAAAAAAAAAACAAAAGAAAAAAAGTAAAACCTTTTACCTGCTCAACGTTGACAATAGTTCCATCAATATTTAAACTTCTGAACTGTATTTAAAGGGAAGAGAAGTTTTGCGTTTCTGAACACCGTCAAGGATAATTTTGTCTCTTCATGAGCTCTGGGAACTTGTTAGCTTCTCGGAAAGTCTCTTGAAAAAGTTGCAAGCGCCTTAAAATTGTTTCCTCACTTTGTTTCATTTTGCGCGTTGCATAAGCCAGCAAAAATACAGTATAAAAAGAGGAACAGAAAGAACAAGAAAGATTGCAACAATAACGACAATCTGTCAAAAGTTATTTTGCCTGTCAGCGAGGCGGAAATGACGAGTAGGAAATGTAGGAAAATACGGGAAAATACGGGAAAATACTGTGTCACAATAAGCTTAACAATAAAACCCAAATGCAAGCAACTGCGCATAAAGAAGGCCCTCAAAAAACGCGATAGACACCGACTCAAGAAGAATACCCTAAGAAATTATAAATAGAATTTCCTGAAATAAAGCTACGAATTTATTTGACTTAAAGAATGGAGTTAATTTAATCGATTGCCTTTTGGGCTGGTTTTTATTCCATAAATTTGCTGCGTCTTTGACTTAGGAACTTTTCATATACATACAAAATTCTGCTTTTATTTGAAATATTTCCAGGAAATTGGGTAACAAGTTTTTGCCGGTATTGTGCCCAACTATGCAACAAGCAAAAGGAAAGAAAATATGCCTTGAACATTTATTACGTTTCCCATTGAAAATGCATTCTTAGAAGCGGACAAAGGAAAGCCTAATATGACTTCTTACTGTAAATTCGTCCTTAGTCTGTTCGTCCTTCTGCCTGGGCGATGTCAGAGCTAGAGACTCTAAGAGTTCGAAGTCAAATCGATAAATATCGTTATCGATATACAACTCTTGCAGCCTATAGGAGCCAGAGTCTCCAAATTAGCTAAAAATTGACCAAAAACTGACTGTTAAATGTTTGTGTTGGAGTGCAAATTGAATTGAGCCGTAAATCAATGCACGGCTGCAATGAAATCGATAAATATCGATAATAACACACTATTTTTGGAGCAACTCCCACAGCTTAGAAGAGCATAGAGTCGAGTATAGAATATATCTATCCTATATATACCTATATATATATGTATATACTATCGGGTATTGTCCGACCTTGTCCGTGAAACGTTTCGTGCAAAAAATTTTATATATTACATTTCCACTAATTACACGCCCGTGGAAAACTGAAATCTACCCATCTTGGTCTCCACTTCTATTTAAAAATATGTTTAAAGTGCATCGAATAAAGAACCAAGTGTTGAAATCAACGATGTCTTGCGGTGAGAATCTTGAAGCTAAAGAATAAATAAACTTTTGTTTATTAAACCTTTGACCCGCATTTGCACGTATCAAATAAATTCTCATAAAGAACTTTGAAAAAGATTTCTAAGCCGATGAGATGGTAAGCTAAAACTTTAGAATATTTGTAATGCTTGGTCTAGGGTATCTACCAGTCGCTAACACCCCACTGAGGCACTTCTTCTTGTACGTTGTTTCTATAGCTCTATAAATTGTGCCAACTGTAAGACCAACTTGGAAAGATTCGTTCAAATATTCTGCACATTTAGTAGATACTATCTTCTCCAACGTTTCTTGCTCGCTGTTTTGAGTGCAAGCGTTATGCCTTAGCTGGACTTGCTTGTTTTGCAGAGTATATGCAGTCTGTGCTGCTTTTGCTCTGTTTCTTTGTTGCTTTGTCCGTCTGTCCGTCTGTCGAGCCGTCCGTGATATAGCCTTAGTGCAGCACAAAAGTATGCTACGTCAAATCAGCTGCACGTCAACTGCTTTAAGAACTGGACGAAGGGTAGCTGCCGTCGCTGTCGACGTCGCTGTCGCTGTCGCTGTCGACGTCGCCGTCTGCGGCTCGCTGGGCCACTTACTTATGAACTCGAGTGTTGAGGCGACGTCTCTCGGGCGTTGCTTTTTCAATTAATTTGACGCTATGCGACTCGTTTTACATGTGTAAGCGTGCATGCATATGTGTGTGTGTGCGAGTGTGTGTGTGTGTGTGCACGCCTGGGGCCTGTCGAGTGGTGTGAATGACTTGTTGTTGTTGTTGTTGTTGTTGTTGTTGGCTCGCACGTGCCCAGTTGTTAGCTGTTGGGCCAGAAAATCGATAAAAGGCTCGGCAATTGCATTGCGTTCTGCCCAGGCTGATGGTCAAAGCCAAGCAGAGCGACAGAGACAGCAACAGCGAGTGTATAGCGAATGGGGAATGGGTAATGGGGAGTGGGAAAGAGGAAGCAGCAGAGCTGAAGCTGAAGCCGAAGCAAAGCCAACGGAGCAGCCAGCCACATCATCAAGGCCACAAAATGTGACAGCCAAGCTGTGAAAGCTTATCGCACACACACACACGCACACGCACACACAGAACAAGTAACAAGCGCGAAATGTGATGAGCAAATTCAATTAATACAAAGTGGGCAACAAAACATAAAAATGCTGCATAAAAAATTCATTGGAATATAAGTAAAGCCAAAGGCCAAAGCAAATACAAACACACACACACACACACACACACACACACGCACACAGACAAATGCCCGCATTTAATGCGAAATGCGCTCAAAAGTGTGCTATAAACGTAAAGCAAAAAAAAAAAAATAAGGCAAAAGCAAACGCAAAATGAACGCCGCTGCGCCGACAGCTGGGACTTCCAAGCCAGCCAAAAATACGCGACGCTGTTGAGGTGGGTTGACAAGGCTAAGCAGGCAGAGCGGGAGTAACAATGACACACACACACACACATAGCATGCGTACTCACTCGCGCACACACGCACACACGCAGCGGGCGTTCGCGTACGCAACAAGGTCACTGGAAAAATCGTTAAGCAGCAGCAGCAGCAGCAGTAACAAAAGCAATGACAACAACAGTAGCAGCAGCAGAAATGAATGTGTCGATACCTAAGCTATTGTTGTTGTAGTAGTATACACACACACACACGCACACACACACACACACACACACACACACACACATGCAGAGCTGCGTGTAATTGTATGGGAACACAGTTTTAAGAAAAAACATAGCACAGTTTTGGCAATAATTTACTTACCAGTTCGTCAGGCAATTATTGTTGTCAATCAGCTCAATGCGTCAACATTTTCTATGCAATACAATTGTTGCGCTGGGGAGCGCAGTATAACAGCAAAGCACGCGCCACACAAAAGTACTCAAACAGCAGCAACAACAATAACAACAACAAGAAGAAGAACAAGAAAAAAATCAAAGAAACACGCGCTCAAAAGCAATAGGCACACGGTTAACTGTTATTTATTTGCTCTCCGCAAGCAGCGTTTTGCTCAAATGCAGCTACTGTGCTTCAACTGGCAACTGTGCTATTTGTCAACTGCCGTTAAAGCGTCTGTGCTGCGCGCTGTTCGTCGTATAACTGATTACTGTGACTAATAAGCATCCAGGACGCGGGCCCGTTGTGTTCGTTTTGTGTGGTGTGGTGGATTGTGGTGAGTTGTGGTGGCTTTTGTGTGGCCGCATGTTGAAATTCCTATACGCGTGCATTTGGCCGTTGCCAGACTGGAAATGCCGTGCGCGCCAGTCGGCCATTTGGCGCTTAGCCACTTTTTTATTTCTCTACTCATTTCTATGCCGCACTTGTTGGATTCCGCTTCCAGTCACTGCGCATGACTCCTGCCAGCCACGTGCGTTCCAATGCACAAACAACGACAACTGAGCTATGTATGTGTGTGTGTGTGCGTGTGTGTGTGTGCGTGCGTGTAAAAACCCAAAAACGCCGCCCCGCTTTGCTCTTGGAATTGAGCTAAAATAGACGCGAGTCAAGCGAAAATAAAACCAAAGCCAGAGTAAATGTGTATAAGTGTGCATAAGTGTGTACAAGTGTGTATAAGTGTGTATACGTGCGCGTGTTGGAGCATACTCTGGAGTAATATTTCGTATTGTGGTATGTGTAAAAAAAAATTTAAACCTTTGTGTATATTTATCTGCCTTGCGGCAGTCATTAGGCATTTTCTCTTATACTACTTTAGGGCTTCAATTTAAGCTTTACTATTTAGCTGCAATTAAAGCGCGAGCTCTGAATGAGGAAGTTAGCAGTACACAAAATTTAGCTGTAAAATGGCTAAGATGACATTACCCAAACTTAGCCCTAAAATAGCTACAAATTGCGATAAAATCTAGCTGTTAAATGGCTACGTTAGCTGTACCAGCTTTTAAGATAAAAACAATTTGCGTGCGAAATCAATTTAGCCGTAAAACGGCTAAACGGAAAAGGCTATCTATCTGTAAAATGGCTACAAATAATAGCGAAAACTCTATAATTGAAAAAACAAGAATACAAATCAAAGCTGCAAAGAAAATGTAGCCTTGAAATGTTATAAAAAACTCTTAAATTGGAATTTGTTGGACAAGAAAAAGCCTTAAAATTGCTTCAAAACATAAAAACAGCTACACAACAAACAATATGTAGCCATAAAACAGCTAAATAGACAAGCACCTAGAAGTGTTTATAAATTTGGCATCTTAATCTGGCAACAATTTTATTGGTAAAAATTTATGTAAAAATGGGACCCTCAAATATCCTATACAGACAAAGGTCGAAATGTATGTACGTGTGTATGTATGTATTTACGTGTGCATGTATGTGTATATGTATTATGTCGTGTATGACAATATGAATTTGACGTGCAGGCATGGAAATATGAATGTATGTAAATGTGTTTGTGTGTGTATGTCTGTATGTATGTATAACATGAATTTGTATAAACATGTATGTAAGTATATGTGAATGTATGTTTGTATTATTGTCTGTAATTAAAATAGTATTTTGTACGAAGGATATAAGTATTATATATATATGTGTGTGTGTGTGTGGGCGTATGTGTGTTAGTGTATGCATGCATGTATGTATGCACTGTATGTATATACATATTTATGCAAGCATATTTGCTTTCTAATATCAAACGCAGACAAAGCTTATTTGTCGCTGTGCTGCAAATTTAAATAAAACGAATATCTACCAAGTGCTCTCCTCCTCGATTCTCAAGAATTCAAGTAGGCTCTGCAGTTTTCATGCTTAGCTAGCAGTGTAGTATTTTTTTTATTTTTTATCTGTTTTTTTGTATGTGGACTTTTATATGTATGTATGTACATATGTATGTATGTATGTATGTATGTATGTATGTATGTATGTATGTATGTATGTATGTATGTATGTGTGTATGTATTTATGTATGTATGTATGTATGTATGCATGTATGTATGTATGTATGTATGTATGTATGTATGTATGTATGTATGTATGTATGTATGTATGTGTGTATGTATTTATGTATGTATGTATGTGTGTATGCATGTATGTATGTATGTATGTATGTATGTATGTATGTATGTATGTATGTATGTAGGTATGTATGTAGGTATGTATGTAGGTATGTACGTATGTATGTATGTATGTATGTATGTATGTAAATATGTATATATGAATGTATGTATGTATGTATGTATGTATGTATGTATGTATGTATGTATGTATGTATGTATGTATGTATGTATGTATGTATGTATGTACATATGTATGTATGTATGTGTATGTATGTGTATGTATGTATGTATGTGTATGTGTGTATGTATGTGTATTAAAAAAATACGTATTCTTAGCTAATGCCCTACTACGCGATTCTCATGAATTCAAGTGATTAGTATGAAAAGCCTACGGGCTTCACTTTAAGTGGCTCTTCAATATTGGAGGAGACGGCGGCTTCAACTATAGAGGAGACGGCAGCTTGAGCAAAGGAGGAGGCGGCTTGAACGATGAAGTAGACGATGGCCTTAACTATGGAGGAGACAGCAGCTTAAGCGAATGAGGAGTCGGTATCAATTTGCAGGAGGCAGGGGCTGTGGCTTTGGCGGAGGCCATTGAAGCAACTGGTACGTATTACAAGCATAATCGATTATTATTAGCAAAAGTAATAATTTAATAAATTTTTAATAACTTTTACAATCATATGAATGCATATTGGTTTGCATGCATTTGAATACATACATGTATGCATGTATTTGAAAATGTGCTAATATTGAGCTGAGCTAAACAATAAACGTATTTATAAATATTGCTCTTCTACGCGATTCTCACTAGTTCAAGTCAAGTTCAACAAACAAACCGTATTTTCACAAATAAACCATTTTTCTGCTTTTCTTTCAGTTTTGTGGGTTCAGTACATTTTTTATTTATAAAAGTTTGTCGCCCGCCTTCCAATCACAATAAAATAATCGTGCGTGAGAGTTTACAGGTGAGTACAAAATTACAAACATATATTTATCTCTATATATAAAACTTTTTGTCCTAACTGGACAATTGGGTTAATGTGCGGGAAATGGGTGGAAATGTTAATGATAGGAATCAGTTTTAAAAGCGACATTTTTATTCGTAGTCGAAAATCATGTGAAAATTGTATCCTCATATATCCTATATAGACATACATATTTCGAAATTTCCCACCCCCATAACTCGATCAAATCTCATCCGATTTTCACGAGGTTTAGCTCTTTGTTCATGGTCTGACCACTAGATCAATTGGGCATCTAAATCTGGCAGCACAACTTTTGGTCAAAATTCATGTGAAAATGAGACCCTCAAATATGTCAAAATTTCCCATCCCCAAACTCAGACATAGCTCAAAATTTCCCACGCCCATAACTTGCTCAAACCTCATCCGATTTTCACGAGTTTTGGCTCTTTGTTCATGGCTTGACCTCTAGATCAATTTGGCATCTAAATCTGAGAACATTATTTTTGGTCAAAATTCAGGCGAAAATGGTACCCTGAAATATCCTATATAGACATACATAGCTCAAAATTTCCCAACCCCATAACTCGATCAAATCTTATCCCAATTTCACTAAGTTTGGCTCTTTGTTCATGATTTGGCCTCTAGATCAATTGGGCATCTAAATCTGGCAGCACTATTTTTGGTCGAAATTCATGTGAAAATGAGACCCTCAAATATGTCAAAATTTCCCATCCCCAAACTCAGGCATAGCTCAAAATTTCCCACGCCCATAACTCGATCAAATCTCATCCGATTTTCACGAGTTTTGGCTCTTTGTTCATGGTTTCGCCTCTTGATCAATTAAGCAACTACTAAATCAGGCTAAATTCAGCCATAAAATAGCTAGATTAGCAGCAACAGCTGACGAATCTCGCTTTGCTTAAATCCTTGGATGTTTATTGGACAAACATTTACAACGTGAGTACATAAAAAATAGATATATATATATACATATATATTTAAAATATACACAAAATTGCAGTTGGACTGCATTAGAAACAACAACAATTGAATTAAGAAATGTTTTTTGTTTTTGAATTGTTTGTTCTTTGTTTTTTTTTTTGATTTAATTGGGACTTGGGCCGGCCATGTGCGCGACGAGCTTAAAGCTAGAGGGGAGACCGCATGGGCGGCGTCCGCTATAAATGCACATTCTGAGGGGAGAGGGGGAGGGGGGAGGAGGGGGTTGGTTGGTTAGGAAATGTGCGTCACATGGCGGCCAAAGTGAGTTGCTTATGTTGTTGCTGTAGCGGTTTTTCCTATTTTCCTAGTTGATTTTCTTTATTTTTTTTTTTTTGTAAATAAATGCAAGAGAACAGCCTTAACGGTTGATCAGTGGAGCTGGCCCTGGTCCTGGTCCTGGTCCTGGTCGCTGGCTTAGCGCAGCAAAAAGAGCGCCGGCTGCTCGAGATGCTGTTTCCAGACATTGGAAAAGCTGGCCATGGTGACGCCGTCGATGACCCGATGATCCGCCGACCAGCTGACGCTCATGATGTGCGCCTTGATCACCTCGTCCTTTTCATTGAAACGCGGCACAGCCTTGGTCCTTCCCATGGCCCCGATGGCCACCTGGGGCGCCATGATGCACGGATGCGTATAGGTGCCGCCCACCTGTGAGATGAAATAGAACAAAAAAAAAAAACAGTTAAAACCAGATTGACAACAATAAACTTTCAGACTCTAATTAATGAATTGAGCTATGTTCTGTTCCTCAATGACTCAACGACTCTGTCAATCAGTTAGTCCGCCGAACAGTCACTCAATCAGTTAATCAATCAGTCAGCTTGTCAGTCTGTTAGTGATTCAATCGGTCCTTCAATCAGTTAGTCAATCAATCAGGTAATCAGACAGCTACAGATGACTCAACGACTCTGTCAATCAGTTAATCAATCAGTCAGCTTGTCAGTCTGTTAGTGATTCAATCGGTCCTTCAATCAGTTAGTCAATCAATCAGCTAATCAGACAGCTACAGATGACTCAACGTCTCTGTCAATCAGTTAGTCCGTCTAACAGGCACTCAATCAGTTAATCAATCAGTCAGCTTGTCAGTCTGTTAGTGATTCAATAAGTCCTTCAATCAGTTAGTCAATCAATCGGGTAATCAGTAAATCAACCATTTAATTAGTCAGCTAATCAGTTGGTCAGTCAATCAATCAGTAAAACAGTCAAACATTTAGCCAAGCAATCAATCAGGCTGATAAGTCAGTCAATTCGTCAGTCTGTCAAACAACCAGGCAATTCATCATTCAGCAATTCATCATTCAGCAAGTCAGTCAATCAGTTAGTCAGACAATCAATCAATCATTCAGCTAGTAAACCAATCACAATCAATCAATCATTAATTCAGTCAATCAGTCACTCAGTCAATTAGATAGTCAATCGGTTATTAAATCAGACTGTCAAAGAGTCAGTCAATCAAACATTAAGTCAGTTAGTCGATTAGTCAGTCAGTCAGTCAAACAATCACAATCAATCATAGCCAGTCAGTCAATCAATCAATAAATCAGTTAGTCAGTTAATTAGTTAGTCAAACAGCCAGTCAATCATTCGTTCAGTTGGCCACTCAGCCAGTTAAGATAATGAATCAATCAATCAGTCTGTTAGTATGTCAATCAAGAATACATGCGGGGATAGATAATCCCCTCGGCAAGGGTATCATGAGTTCAGTGTGCAGACACTTACAACGCCAATGTTGGACAAGGAGAAGGTGCCATCGGCAAAGTCCGCTGGGTTCAGGGAGCCAGTGCGTCCGCGCTCGACAAGAGCATTCAGATCCTTGGCTATCTGAATGATGCCCTTCGCCTGACAGTTCTTGATGTTGGGCACGACCAGGCCCTGCGGCGTATCGATCGCCACGCTTATGTTGTGTACGCCCTTGTAGATAATCGACTCGCTGGCCAAATCCAGGGAGCTGTTCACAATCGGATACCTGGCCAAAGCAATGCTGGCCGCCTTAATGCAGAACGGCATAAAGGTTAGCTTCGGCACGCCCTGCTCCTGGGCAGCCGACTGCAGCTGGGCGCGAAACTTTACCAGATTCGACATGTCGATCTCATCGCTGTACGCAAAATGTGGAATTTTCTGTGAAAACAAGAAAATGTGCCTTAGCCAAGACGAATGCAACTGGGAAACATTTATTCCTCAAAGTATTTCTATTTTTGGGTAAAGAAATGTATTGCAAATATATATACCAAGTTTCATATCGTTAGCTCTTAAGATCACAGAGTTATGCTCAAAGAGACAAGGCTTAAGATCGATATTTATCGATTTGGAGAAATCGATGTTTATCGATTTGGAGAAAACGATGTTTATCGATTTGTAGCAAACAACGATTATTTTCAAGTAACTTGCTTTACACAAACAACATTCGTAACGAGTTTCGTGCAACTAGTGCTATAGCCACAGCGATATTGTGAAAAGTTCACTTTTTAAATCGATATTTATCGATTTGGAGAAATCGATGTTTATCGATTTGTAGGAAACAACGATTATTTTCAAGTAACTTGCTTTACACAAACAACATTCGTAACGAGTTTCGTGCAACTAGTGCTATAGCCACAGCGATATTGTGAAAAGTTCACTTTTTAAATCGATATTTATCGATTTTTATAAAAATAACGCTTAAAAATGAGCTAAACATGGCCTGGGCTTCCTCTATACGCGAAATTTGGTGCCTTCGGCTCTTTAAATTTCCTAGATATGCTTAGGAAATCGAAACCGAAAATCGATATATATCGATTTGTGCAGAATGGAAGAGTTATCGGTGCAAAAGTAGCTAACTGTGGTCTGTGTATATAACGAGCATACCAAATTTTGTGTAACTCTCAGAGATGTGCTAAAAGTATCGAGCCTGAAAATCGATACTGAAAATCGATATATATCGATTTGTGCAGAATGGAAGAGTTATCGGGGCAAAAGTAGCTAACTGTGGTCTGTGTATGACATATTAAACGAGCATACTCTCAGAGATGTGCTAAAAGTATCGAGCCTGAAAATCGATACTGAAAATCGATATTTATCGTTGCTTAGCGCTTTCTCTATAAAACTCGCATGGAATCGATAAAAAAAAAAATAAATTTCAAGCTCATCTGCCAATCGATAATTATCAATTTTGATGGGAAAAAAACCAGGGTATAACGTTTAACGTACCAGCGATTCCGTCATGGACTTGAGCATGGCCTTGCGCACGCCTTTGAGCGGCTCGACGCGATCCGCAGGCGCCGGAGCAGCTGCAGCTGGAGCTGGAGAAGTTGCCGCCGCCGATGCCGCCGCCTGCTTGATCAAATTGCTGGGATGGGGCACATTTGTGCCCGGCGGCACTTGACCCAAATACTCGAGCACATCGCCCTTGAGGACGCGTCCATTCTTGCCCGTGGCCGGCACCTCAGACAGATTCACCTTGTGCTCCTTGGCCAGGCGGCGCACGGCGGGCGTGGCCGGAGTTATGTGACGACCAGATGCAATGGCAGCGGGCTCCATGTCGCTGCTATCGCTGCTGCTGCTGCTGCTGCTGCTGTCGCTGCTGCTGCTGCCGTCCTCATCATCGTCCGCATCCTCGACCTCGAACTCGAGCAGCGGCTTGCCGACCAGCGCCAGCTCATCGATGCTGTGAAAGATTTTCGTGATTTTGCCATCGTAGCGGCTGGTTATCGTTACCGATGCCTTGTCCGACTGCACCTCGCACAGGTTGTCGAACTGCTCGACGGTGTCGCCCACCTGCACGAACCACTCCTTGACGGTCACCTCCCTGATGCCCTCCCCGATGTCGCTCAGGTTGAAGGCCACCTTCTTCTCCAGGCAGGGCGTCAAGTGCAGGCAACGCGCCAGCTAAAAACAAATCACATACAAATTCCAAATGTTCAATTCGAATTTCAATACAAAGTGCAAATTCTACAAAAACAGGACTAGCGGCTAACCGACTGGCAGCTACCCTGTAGACAGCTAAATTGATTTGCTCACAATATATTCTCTTAACATCGATATTTATCCATATTTTGACAGTTAAACTCATTCTAACAAACACTGATCGAGAGTATATATATATATATATATATATATATATGTCCATGGCGTGTCTTCCTCCACTTGTTACATGCATGCTCTCAAATCCGATATACCCTCTCTTGAACATATATTAGATAGGGTGCAGCGCATAGAATTGTAAAGTCAAGTAAAAATGCGCCCCCTTTCGGAATTCATGCTACAACAGCAACACAACTGGCCCTCTCTATCTCGCCCCATCTCTCTCTCTCTCTCACTCTCTCGCTCTTTCGCTCCTGTTGCATGCTATGCGTAGAGGCATGCTATTGCGCTCGCACGCACGCAGGCCATTGGCTGCTCGAATTGACACTTGTTGTGCGCGAATTCGATTACATAACAGAACATTGCAGAACTTCGCGAACTTGCCGTTTGTCGTCGCTTTAGCAGCTCTTCAAGAGCCATCAGAAAGGTGTATAGAAAACGTATTTAATTGAAATCATCATTAATGCATGTACTCACAGTGAGTGGCCTCGAGCGACGACAGTTTCTGAGCAGCCAATATGTGCTGGCATTCCGGAGCAGGTGTGTTGCCATTGCCATAGTGTGTGCCGCGTTGGTTAAAGCGTGTTGACTGGCCTGTAAGTGTTAGATGAAGCACATTTGTGTTATGCCTGCGCTGGCTGTTTGACTGGACATCAAATACCTTTAAATGCTGCGAAATGTGTGCGTCGACGCGTTACAACCACTCAACTGCCCCCTAATGATCGCCCTTATCAAGCGAACTTGCGGCTCTGAGTTTGTTTTGCATTTGCCAGCTGTTTGCCAGGTGGAGCTGATCATCGCGCTGGCGCCAGCTACCGGTGTAACGACACAATATCGATAGGCTGCGGCGAGAGCATCGATTGCCGTGCACGGTGATGCACGAATTGGTAGACTGATCGTTGCCAAGGCGCCATCTAGCGACCGTATTGTTAGGTCCGCTGTGCTGCCAGCTATTGACGCTCAAAAGGTAGCTAGATATAAAAATTAGCCAAAAAAAAATGCTAACACATGCTCTTTAGATAAATTTTTCTAAACGTATTAAAACTGTTATGTCATGTTACTAAGCTTGAAATAAAATAACTTTAGATCTGCAGCTTATATATTAATTTATAGCAAGCTGCGGCCGTTGAGCTGCGAGCTGACGTGAAAATGGCTAGATTGCCAACACTGCAAATCGAAATGGTTATCGTTGCGCTGGCGCCCTCTAGCGCCAACGGCAGCCGTACTATCGATAGCTGCCAACAGCTGAACGAAACAAAAACAACGTGCTCACCACAATGGCAAGTCGTGGAAAACTTATTTATTTTGCCCAAATATAATAAATGTAGTTAAAATAATTGCAGACGAACTTGCGCAAGGAGCTGGAGAAATGCAAACACCCGAACAGCCGTAAGACCAAGGCGCTCGGCAAGAAGGCGCGCCGTCAGAACAACAAGCACAAAGTGCGGCTCGGCCATGCCATTAAAAGCAATCTGATGGGCGAGAAGCTGAGCTGGTTTCTGGGCCACATCGACGAGGGCCGAACAACGCCGCTTAATCCGCAGGAATTCGAGAATCTAATTGCGCTCTATCTGCAACGTTTCGACGAGGAACTGGCGCAAATCGCGCTAAAGCAATCAATTGGCAAACATCGCGCCAATCAGCACGCGGCGCGTCGCGATGTTATTAACATAACGCTGGAAAAGGAGCGCAACGAGTACCAAAGCGGCGGCATGGGTGAGCGACAGCCAAAACCCAGTTAATTAGACAAACCAAATGAATTTCCAATTTCACAGAAATGCTTAACCTCTGCGATGCGGCCAAATTCAAGGCTCTGCTCGACTGGGATGGCAGCGCCTTGAGCGTGCAGCATTTAAAGCTGGATTTGGTCTCGCACAACATGCTGCAACGTCTAAAGCAGCCGCCGGTCGCCGCAAGCGGAAGTGGCGCCCAAACGCAGCAAATGGAGACGGTATAAAAACAGTTGTTATAATTCTCTCTTTTACTTCAATAAATAATATCTAGCTAACTGTAGTCACGAAAAAAAAAACCAAACAATTGCATTGTTTGCATATCGATAACAGTTGCGATAACAGTTGCGACCTGCATTGCGCGCGATAATCGCCAGTGCTGTCAGCTTTTGAGCAGAAAAAAAGCTAGTTGCGGGTTGAAAATTGAAAATAAAGTCTGTACATATATGTATGTGCAGCAGATTTGTTTGTTAATATGTGCAAAATTGTAATCTACTTCACTATTACCCGTAAATATTTTGTTTGCAACATTTAATTATATTTATATTTATGACCCGTACTATCATGATCTTAATAAGCGTGACAAGTTCACATTGATACAATTTAGTATCAAATTAACTAAAAAAAAAGGGAAAAACAAATCCACAATTGCCGCTAAAATGTTCTTAAATTGCACTCGGGAAAAAAAAGCCACAATTTAACTGTAAAAAAGCCGAATTGACAACACTGCCAAGCACGTGCGCTGCAGCGCTGCCTATCGATAGGCAAAGGCACAGCTGTTTGACGTGTGTTCGTGTGCATGTGTGTGTATGTGTGAACTTGAATTGTTATTTGTGTGCGCCGATAAATAGAATTGTGGTGAAATAAAGTGCACATATATTTTGATTTTTGGTAAGTTTTATTACATAAACAAAGGCAAGCGAAAGTGCAACGTGTTAAACTAATAGCAGCGCATTTTTTTTGTCTCAAGTCACGCGTAAATAACACAAACACAATGGGCAGCAATTCATCCAAGGGAGTCGGAGTCGTGGAGACCGCTGCAGCGCCCGCGCTCAAGGCCACAGACACAGCGTCCGCTGCCGGCGGTGGCAGCGGTGACAAACCCAAATGCAAAGCCTGCTGTGCCTGTCCCGAAACGAAGCGTGCACGTGATCAATGGTAAGTAAATGCAGATGACGCAACATATTCTATTTTTTTCATAATGAATTGACAATTTTTGCTTTGCAGCATTGTGGAAAACGGCGAGGAGAACTGCACAAAGCTCATTGAGGCCCACAAGCAGTGCATGCGCGATGCTGGCTTCAATATCTAAAGCTGGACCTCGGCTGTGGTCGGAGTACTTAGAATAAGGCGGCAGCCCCTCACTTCGTAGTCGCTGCGCCGAGCTCCTTAACTAAAATTACTCTCTCTTTTTTTGTTTCGTTGAGATATAAGCTAATTATAGTTAATTTAATGGAAAACATAAACCAAAATTGTTGATACCAATGGCATGTTTCGATCCACTGTTTACCCGCTCACGGAAACGCTGCAGCTGTGACGTCACAAAATCGCGCGCTGTTGCAGCTAGTTATTTATTTATTGAGTTTGCATACAATTACAAAAAAAATACCTTAAAGCTCAGCAACCCTAGACCAGTTTGTGCTACCCTGACAATATGAGCTAGTGACGTCAGCGTGCCACTGTTTGCCTGCAAGAATCACGCTGCAGCTGTGACGTCACAAAGTCGCGCGCTGGTGCAGCTACTAAGTTATTTATTGAGTTTGCATACAATTACAAAAAAAAATACCTTAAAGCTCAGCAGCCCTAGACCAGTTTGTGCTACCCTGGCAATATGAGCTAGTGACGTCAGCGCGCGCGGGCTTTTTGGCGCTATTTCTTAAATCTAACAATTGTTGAATTCACTTAAATAAAACGCAGGGTACGCAAGGCCACCACGGCGGCCATGTAGAAGGTAATCAGCATCATGGTGGCAAAGGCGAGAATACGCGATGGCTGTGGCACTGGGTAGACGGCATAGACGAGCGTGTGGACAATGCGTGCAATGGCAGCCACGCGGAACAGATTGCAGGCCACCAGCGGATTGGGGTTGGTGCACACATAGATCAAGGCCATGATAAAGTAGGGCAAAATATTCTCCATGTCATTGCGATGCGCTCTACAGGAAGAGAAAGAGAGAGAGAGAGAGGGCGCGTGAGTTGTTTGCCTGTTCCAGGTCCTGTTTCAGGACGCAACCCACCTGCGCACGCGTTCCACGTGCGGATCATCGAACTGCACTTCAATGTTCTTGAAGAACAGATCCTCCTCGTTGGGAAATACCTGAAAAGTGACAACAGGCAATTGTTAGCTGGAATACGCCGATTGGAAGGTAAGCAAAAACCATTTCCACTTAAGATTTGCCTATGTGCAAGCGAGAGGGAAAGTCAAGAACAAGGCTGATTGGGTGGGGGGATTGCCGAGTGCGCACACGTCACATCTGTGTGTGTGGCAAAAAAGCTCACTCGTTTGCGCGTTGAGTGTAATTGCGATGTTGAGTGTATGGGCGAAAGGGAAAGTAATTAACAGTAACGTTAAGGAAAACAATAATTTTGAATTGAAAAATGTTAACAACTAGCTAAACATAACATGAGAGCCACACAATGCAGGCTTGCATTAACAGAGAGCGTTCAGTGTGCAATTTAAAGAGAGAGAGAGAAAGACACTCAAACTTGCGTGCAATTGTGAACGACAGTGTATGGGACGCTTCAGCGTGCAAATGAGAGCGAGAGTGCCAAAGAGAGCAGGATTGTGAATGGAAGCATGTATGTATGTTAAGGAGCTTGGTGCGCAGCTCGTTTACTCAATGTTTGAGCGCAGTTCCCGTGCTTGAGTGCAGTTTTGATCGACAGCTTGAGTGAATGAGAGTGAGAGTAAAAAGCAAGCGAATAGTGGGCTTTTGGGTGCCACACTGTACACTGTACATATGCATGAGGGATTTACCTTGCGCCGCACAGCCAGTGGGACCAGACCCAGCAGCTGTGAAAATGTTAAATGCGACATGAGCAAGTGCAGCTGGCTGCGTTTGGCCAGGACTCACCTTGTAGCGGAAACGCTGCAGCGCCGTCAGCAGGGACATGAGCAGCATCTTGGCCACCAGCACCGTGGCCCAAAAGAGATAGCAACAGAAGACAGGATTGTCCAGTGTCAGCAGCTCCATGTTGGCCAGCTGGCTGCCATTATTATTATTATTATCAATATTATGCATCGGGTTGGACATGGCGAGCGCGTGTGTTGTCTGTGCGGCTAAAGCGAGCTTTGGCAAGTGATCCAATGTGGAGCCAGTTCCGAGCTAGCAGACCAGCGGCAACTGGCCAAACTGGTTCCAAATTTCGCGTGTGTGCATGTGTGTGTGTGTAAGGCTAGAGAAGCGGACTACGTGACTCGGCAGAACATAAAATGTTAAACGGCTCATTAAATCGACGCCCCCCCCCCCTGCTGCCCCTGCTGCCTCGCCGCCCCTTTTAGATGTATTTAACGGCAGCGATGAGCACATAGATCGCCTCGAAGCACACAATGCCAAAAGTTATGAAAAAGCTGAGCGCTCGCGTCGGCTGCGGCAGCGGCAGCACCGCGTAGACAATTGTGTGCAGCAGCCGTGCGCTGGCGCCAATGCGTATCAGCAGCTTGGCGGTCAGCGGGTGGGGGCCGCAGGCCACGTAGGCCAGGGACATCAGCAAAAATGGCAGCACATTCTCCAAATCGTTGCGATGGGCGCTGCAAATAGATCGAACAGAGTGTGTCAGAGAGCATGAAAGAGAGAGTGAGAGTGAGAGTGTGAGTGAGAGTGATTGTGAGTGGAGTGGGGGGGGGGGGGGGGGGGGATGTTAATTCTGCAATGTAAACAAATAATTGGGTGCCCACACACGACACATTTGCCAAAAAAAGAACCAGTGAAAGTATTTAATTGTACGGGAGCTCAGTGGCTTTCAAACTGTGACAAAGGAATTGCATTAAATGTGGATCGATCAATCGAATTGTTAATTCTGCAATGTAAACAAATAATTGGGTGCCAACACACGACACATTCGCCAAAGAAAAAAGAACCAGTAAAAGTATTTAATTGTATGGGAGCTCAGTGGCTTTCGAACTGTGACAAAGGAATTGCATTAAATATGGATCGATCAATCGAATTGTTAATTCTGCAATGTAAACAAATAATTGGGTGCCCACACACGACACATTTGCCTAAAAAAAAAAAAAAGAACCAGTGAAAGTATTTCATTGTACGGGAGCTCAGTGGCTTTCAAACTGTGACAAAGGAATTGCATTAAATATGGATCGATCAATCGAATTGTTGGGTGCCCACACACGACACATTTGCCAAAAAAAAACAGTGAAAGTATTTAATTGTACGGGAGCTCAGTGGCTTTCAAACTGTGACAAAGGAATTGCATTAAATATGGATCGATCAATCGAATTGTTAATTCTGCAATGTAAACAAATAATTGGGTGCCCACACACGACACATTTGCCAAAAAAAAAAAGAACCAGTGAAAGTATTTAATTGTACGGGAGCTCAGTGGCTTTCAAACCGTGACAAAGGAATTGCATAAAATATGGATCGATCAATCGAATTGTTAATTTTGCAATGTAAACAAATAATTGGGTGCCCACACACGACACATTTGCCAAAAAAAAAAGAACCAGTGAAAGTATTTAATTGTACGGGAGCTCAGTGGCTTTCAAACCGTGACAAAGGAATTGCATAAAATATGGATCGATTAAAAGAGATTAAATTAAGGAATATCGATTTTCTCCAAAGCGAGCCTCGTATTATATACCCTTTTACCGCCAACTATAAATAGACACATACTTTCTACTCTAGGACATGTAGCACAGTGTGTGGGCCTCATGGAACAGTGTGCGAGAGCGAGAGCGAAAGTCATGCAAAACACGTCAGTGTTGCCAACTTCCACTTAAAACAAGAATACGAATCCATTATTAAACAGCTAAAAGTGGATACAGCGACAACTAAACATGGTGAGGCCTATAAATAGCAGCTAAACATTTATGTATTTCAACTGTGAAAATAGCCAAGTTTAGCTAGAAAAGCTTATAAATTGCAGACATGCAAATGGAACGCATGATGCATCGTGTGTGGGACCCTTTAATCGGCCGTGACGTCACAAATGTGCTTGGCGATGGATGCATGTGAAAAATGTGTTTTGTATTTGTAATCTGGGATCTAGATTTTCGACTCACCGACGCACTCGCTCGACGTTGGGATCATTGAAACGGACATCGCTGGTTTTGCCGACCGTCAAATCCTCCGGATTGGCAAAGGTTTTGGTCTTGATGCGCTGACGTGCCGTCAACAAGGCCATGGACATCATCTTGAGAATCAGCAGGCTGCTCCAGAATAGATAACAGCAGAAAACCGGATTCAATTTGCTCAGCAATGCCGGACCGATTTCTGGACTTGTGGACATGTTAATCGTCTCGTTGTTCATGTTTAACTGTAGCCTAATCGTTGCGGTTAACTGTTATTATTGTTTGGGGTGAAATAACGGCATTACAGCTGGCACGCTTCCCAGCGCCAACTTCCTTCACATATATATATATATATATATATATATATATATGTCCTGCATCAATCGCAGCCCCGAACTGACCCCGAACCATGCGACCCGCCCCACCTGCACACAATCGACAATTTTACCTGCTCGCAAGTCAATTATTTACCGTCTTTTACCTAATGTTTCCTTGACTTTTCCATTTGCCGTATTGCAAAATATATATATCTATGGGAATTTAATAATAACCATAACTGGCGGTTGGTAAACTGATACGTGGTATTGCATTTCAAACACGATTGGCAAATATGTGCACACATACATATACATATACATATATATATATATATATATAGTATATCACCTGATATCATAGGCCTAACCCTGGTGAAGAGTGCGTTAAAATTTGTACATGATCCCATAAAGTATATACATAATATGTATATATATCTCTATATATATAACTGTTTTTCCTGACTGACTGACTGACTGACTGACTGACTGATTGGTGATCAACGCACAGCCCAAACCGTAAGAGCTAGAAAGCTGAAATTTTCACTGTAGCTACCTTATGTGATGTAGGTGCACGTTCAGACGGGGTTTCGGGAAATTCCACCCGCAAGTGTGGAAAAATGGCGAAAAACGTTTGTATGTAACTTTTTTGTTTACCATCCGATCGGCCTCAAACTTATTTTCAAAGATCTTTGTTCAAATTCATTTGGGGGGTGTTTCACATTTTTCGAAAAATCCGTTCCTCCTTGGTGGAAATAGAGGTCAAAGATTTGGTGGGTGACGTTTCGCGCTCAAATTCATTTCCAGAGATCTATAAGAAAAATCATTTGAGACGTGTTTCACACTTTTCGCAGAATTCACACTTTTTCGGGGGGAATGCGACTCAAAGATTTTTTGTACGAAATTTTAAATTGTGTCCGATTTGCTTCAAACTTATTTTTAAAGCTCTACATAAGAATGTAATAAATACGTGTTTCAGCGATTTGGGAAATTCCACCCGCAACAGTGGTAAATTGGCGGAAAACGTTTGTATGAAAATTGTTTGTTTACCGTCCGATCAGTTTCAAAATCATTTCAAATTTGTTTGAGAACATTGATTTATAACATACGTGCCACGGGCAAGGCCGGGTTATACCCGCTAGTATATTATATATATATTGCAGATCAACATCAAAAGTCGAGCTAAGTCAATAGTCTCTATGTTTCTATTCTAGTCTCCCAGTTTTGCATAGATCCCGTCCTTCATTTGATCGGACCTGATCGGAGCACTATATCATATAGCTGCCATAGGAAGGATCTGTCGAAAAGTTTGGACAACTTTTTTGCTTAACAAGATATCTTGACCAAATCCGGAATTTATTACTTTAACTATGCTTCGTATATATGAGCCAAATCTTTTCAAAATATTTAGGTCCAAAAATAAGTTTTTGGCTGGTAAAATATTCTGTTTTCTAGCATATTTGCATCAAGCTCAGCATATTTACGCACTTCACTATTCTCACATATCTGCAATGGAGAAATGTCCTACTCATTCACGTTTTTCTTTTCGCTCAGTTTTCACCCTATTTCCACCCAGGTTCGTGTATTCCAATATCCAAAGTTTCCATCATTAGGATCATATGTTCCTTATATATTAATGGGCTGGGTTTTTTAACTCGATCTCTATTTGGGAATTTTAGTTAAGAATTTCTGTTAAACACTTTACACATGTTGGTTTGTTTACATTCAACAAAGAAGTTTTGTAGCAGCATGGGCAGATTATTGAAAAAAAGGGTTCTTGATAGCTCTTACGGTGTGGTGACCATCAATCAATCAATCAGTACGTCAGACGATGAGTCGAGCAGTCAGTTCGTCAGACAATTGGTCTGTGAGTCAGTCAATCAGTCAGTCCGTTCGACTATTGGTCAGCTAGTCAGTCAATCAGTCAGTTCGTCCGACTATTGGCCAGTGAGTCAATCAATCAGTCAGTCCGTCCGACTTTTGGTCAGCTAGTCAGTCAATCAAGCAGTCAGTTCGTCAGACAATTGGTCTGTGAGTCAGTCAATCAATCAATACGTTAAACAATTGGTTAGTGAGTCAGTCAGTCCGTCCGACTATTGGTCAGATAGTCAGCCAATCAGTCAGTTCGTCAGACAATTGGTCAGTCAATCAGTCCGACTATTGGTCAGTGAGTCAATCAATCTGTCAGTGTCAGTGAGGCAGTCAATCAGTCAGTCCGTCAGACAATTGGTGAGTCAATCAGTTAGTCCGTCCGACTATTTGTCACCTAGTCAGTCAATCAGTCAGTCCGACAGACAATTAGTGAGTCAATCAATCAGTCAGTTCGTCCGACTATTGGTCAGTGAGTCAATCAATCTGTCAGTGTCAGTGAGTCAGTCAATCAGTCAGTTCGTCAGGCAATTGGACAGTCAATCAATCAGTCCGTCCGACTATTTGTCAGCTAGTCAGTCAATCAGTCAGTCCGACAGACAATGAGTGAGTCAATCAATCAGTCAGTTCGTCCGACTATTGGTCAGTCAATCACTCAGTCTGTTAAACACTGAGTCAGTCAATCAGTCAGTCCGTCAGACAATTGATCACTGAGTCAGTCAATCATTCAGTCAGCCAGTCAATCACATAGTGAGTCAGTCAGACATTAAATCTGTCAATCAGCTAATTGTTTAATCAATCGTTCATTGAGTCAGTCAATCAGTTCATCATGCATGAACGTACATATATGTATACATATAAGACTGCATGTCATACATATGTACATACGTACATCAAAAATTTAAGATTAGTTAGTATTGTCTGTCTGTTCTATTTTATAATATGAAGTTTTTCAGTTCTTGAGCTACTTTCCCAATGCGTGCCAAAGATTTGAAATGTAGGAACTACGCGAATCTTATCACTATCATTGTTACAGTTCAAGAGCGACATCTATAGCACACACACACACAGACACACACACACAGCTTTAGAATTCGCACATCCAAAAATAAAAGATCAAGGTTGCGTTTAGCAAACAACAAAATACACAAGAGAAGCAAAAAAAAAAAAATACTATCAAAAACAAAATATGAAAAAAGCTTGCGCACATACGTACATGCACACATACATACATGTGTACATGTGTGCGCATGCATACGAACAAATACATAGATTATTATAATAGAGAACATGAAGAACTCAAACGGCAACGGAAGCGGGCCGAGAAGAAGCAGCAGAGAACCGCTACAAAAACAGCAATAAGCGCAGAAATTAGCATTGCTTAAACTCAAAGTTCATCACAGCCGGCGAATTAGCAATATAATTGTTTAAGTGTGTGCGTGTGTGTGTGTGTGTGTGTAACTATCAGTGCATGCTTTCATGCAAAGCTTAGTTAACCGTTTGTCATTGAGGCGAACTAAAAAGAAGGCCCAGCCAGCAATAAAATGCAAAAACAAATTCGCTGCCGTAATCTATGCGTGTGTGTGTGTGTGTGAGTGTGTGTGTGTGCATGCAGCGACATCTGTTGTGTGTAGTATGCAAGTACATGTGCACTCGTGTTGATCGGCTGCCTAAACTATAGACGCGTGTGGCATGTCAAACTGTACCCCCAAGATGGCAGCATGTGTGCGTAAGTACTATGTATGTACACACATACATATGTATGTACATATACGCATATATGCTTGCATATGTATGTATGTATGAAATGACGTATGCCAAGAGTTGGTCTTTGCTCGCGGCCGGCCGCAACTTGTCTAAATTTAGTCAAAGAGCAAAGAGTTCTTCTTGCTGCTGCTGCCCAACAAATGAAACTTGGCGCTCGCTCATCGAATTTTCTCAATGCTTCGCAACGGCGGCGGCAGCGCTGCTGCTGCGTCGTCGTCATTAGCCACGCAGACGGCGACGCCGGCGGCGACACGTAGAGCGTTCAAAGTCCAATTGTCTGGCTGTTTTTTTTTTTCTTATTTCGTTGTTGTTGTTTCTTGTTGCTTGCTTCTCTTGCGGTCGGTCTGCTTCATGACGAATTCCGTTTAACATTTAAACGGGGCGACAGAGAGAGAGAGAGGGGGGGGGGGGGGAGGGAGAGCGAGTCAGTCAGACTGTGGCTGTAACTGTATTAAGGATCATCAAGTGCTTAACGCTTACCGTTATCCGAGCTTAACAGGTGCCCTGCCTTCCCTAGTTAAGTTGGGAATGCATTGACCCAAGTAACTCGAGTTCTGGGCAACATATGGACTGGCAATTGATACTCAAGGAGTTCCATTAGTTCGTATAATAATATGTACTACATATTTGCAATGCGAAAAGCTGAAATAGACCCTAGTAACTCGGGTTCTAGACATCTTTCATTTGCTTGGCAAGTAATATCTATAAAAAGGTGCTCAATAGACTTAAAGTAACGCTATAAAACCCATTTACTAGGCACTTTCCATGGAGAATTCAAAGCTAACGTGTGTAATAGCATATGTTAGACATAATAACCATCAAAAGACTCAGATAACTCGAGTTCTAGCCAATATCTGACATAGCATTCGCTTCCAGGCACTTGCCTAGCAATTTCTATGGGTTTTTATAAGTTTCCACGTTTCCAGTTATTCAAACAAAGTTGTATGGCAAGAAAAACCAGCAACAGACCCAACTAACTCGGTTGCTAGATGCAGTATGCCTTGGAAATTGATATATTCACGTTCTCCCAACTACATAATGTATATGTATCTATAAAGATGTCTATGCATGAAGCATCAATAGACATGAAAGAGCCCCATATTTCCATCCGTGTGATAACAGTTTTTATTTGACAGACGGCTTAAATGTTTGTTCGGAACCTCTAGAAAACTTTTACCATACGATTATTTGGCTTGCTTATCTGAACAACAACAATCAGAAATCTACAGAAATGCGCATTGAGTACATTCTTCTTATTTTTTTTGTCGAAAGAGCGATAACGTCTGGAATGAAAACATGAAAAGCGTACGAACAATGAGCTAACAGCGACTCATCCAAATTACGCATGATTACCGTAATGAATGCCGTATTTTCCCTGTACAAAGTCCACATACATCTGGCTTTTTTGCGGTCTCTCTCTCTCTCTTCTTTTTTCCTTTTTGTTTCGGATACACACGAATCGCCTGCAAATGAAGCCAGATGGACTTTACATGCACACTATGGACCTTATATGTTGCATAAGTATGTACATATGTATATGCACATTAATCCGTGGCCCGATAAGAACGATGAGTGTCAATAACCGACAACGCAACGCTTATTTGGAGCGAGTGACTTCATTAGGAGGTATTGGGAGGGAGGCTTACGAAACGGCGCAATCCAGAGATAATATAGCTCTATTGCCGTCTAGTTAAACAGCCATTTTCTATGATAAAAAAATATGACAAAAAAAAAAAAACAACAACACATAAAATTAAAATGTTATTATCGGGCTGTCAGAGTTGAAATACCCTTGCAGACATTCAGTTAATGTTCTAGACAGATTTTTTATTCGATATAAAAAGATTATAAAGCTGTCCGAACTTGTTGAGATTTTGTCGCTATGTTCAGAAGTCATCATATTATGTTAAGTTACTTTTTTTTTAAGGCCAAAATAGTTCTCCAAACTGGAAACTAATTTTCGACTAATATTTCCCATGTCATATATATATATATATATATATATATATATATATAGATATAGTCGCCCGACTTGTGCCTAGCTCCAAAATTGATTGTTTTGACTCAATCTGACATCAGTTCGGAAGGCGAAACGCGGCTCGAACTTCGAGTTCCTTGAATCGAATCTGTAGCCCAAAAAGAAGTCTAAACTAGTTCCGAATTGGTTCAATTGGTTCGTAGTTAAATATTATTAAAGCGTTTACGGATTACTCAAGCTCTAGAGATATTTTAGATATAAATCTTTAAAAGATCCCTTAAAGAAATGAAATTAACCAAGGTTTGAACCAGAATCTGGCACGCGTTGGTTTGAACTTTTTTTTTGTTCTTGTCGTTAACAAAGAAAGGAAACACGGACACGACTATAAAAACGGGCCTACTCAAGATATACATATGTATATGTATATATATATCTAATGGGGTCGGAGCTATTTGTTGGTATGCTGTAAAAATGGAAATACCCTCTCGGAAAGGGTATACAAAATTCGGCACAACTATTGAGTAAAACTCAAGAATATTTAAGATATTCAAGATTCCTAATCTTCATGATGTATCTCCAAAAATGGGCAAAAATGGGAACAGAGCAAAGTTTGAACCAGAATCTGGTACGCATTGGTTCAAACTTTGTTTGATGATTCACAATGCTAAATATATATATATATATATCTAATGGGATCTGATTGTGGGTGAAATTGGATAACTCAATGGAAATACCCTCTCTGAAAGGGTATACAAAATTCGGCACAACTATTGAGTAAAACTCAAGAAGCGTTTGCGATATTTAAGATATGTACTTACTATCAATATCCCTAATCTTCATATCTCCAAAAATGGTCAAAAATGAGAACAGAGCAAAGTTTGAACCAGAATCTGGTACGCATTGGTTCAAACTTTGTTTGATGATTCACAATGCTAAATATATATATATATATCTAATGGGATCTGATTGTGGGGCAAATTGGATAACTCAATGGAAATACCCTCTCGGAAAGGGTATACAAAATTCGACACAACTATTGAGTAAAACTCAAGAAGCGTTTGCGATATTTAAGATCCCTAATCTTCATGATATATCTCTAAAAATGGGCAGAAATGGGAACAGAGCAAAGTTTGAACCAGAATCTGGTACGCATTGGCTTAAATTTTGTTCGATGATTCACAATACTAAATATATATATATATATCTAATGGGATCTGATTGTGGGTGAAATTGGATAACTCAATGGAAATACCCTCTCGGAAAGGGTATACAAATTTCGGCACAACTATTGAGTAAAATTCAAGAAGCGTTTGCGATATTTAAGATATGTACTTACTATCAATATCCCTAATCTTCATATCTCCAAAAATGGTCAAAAATGAGAACAAGCAAAGTTTGAACCAGAATCTGGTACGCATTGGTTCAAACTTTGTTTGATGATTCACAATGCTAAATATATATCTAATGGGATCTGATTGTGGGCGAAATTGGATAACTCAATGGAAATACCCTCTCGGAAAGGGTATACAAAATTCTGCACAAACATTGCATAAAACCCAAATATTTGCTTATAATATTTGAGCATGTTTAGATTTACAATTTGTTGATGTTATATGTGTTATCAGAGCGCTTAATAAACAGTTACGACGAACCATTATTGCTTGTTACAGCCCGACTCTGAATTGATTTACAATGTTGTAAATATATTTTTGAGAGGGTAACCAATACAAATTGGTACGCAGCTCGTAAATGCGATTATGGACGGGCCCAAAGTCGACACATACTTTGGGTGACTATAGCTCATTATAGCTATATAGCGATTTAGATACCGATATCGGCGATAAGCTCGCCAATTAGCGCCCAAACCGGATTACAGCGCGTTACCAGATATGACGACAACGTTAATTAGTTGAACTTTGGAATAATCTGAGATACCGACTGTGTGTGTGTGTGTGTGTGTGTGTGTGTTTGTGTGTGTTTGTGGTTAGCGGTTGAGAAGTCACCGAACGGAACTGGGCCACGTACCAGACGGCTGATTGGGTACATACCACTTATGGCCAGCGTCTGGAATGGCTTATCAACGGACCCGGACCCAGACCCAGACGCAGACCCAGACCCACAACCAGACGGCTTTTCGTTGCACCTCGCAATAGGCTATACCACGTATAGCCCGATGAAGGGTCAGCGAGTGCCCTGCATAGCCCCCAAATACAAGTTTCTTTCACTTCCCCCTTTGCTTTCGGTATTCAACCAAATTCGATAAATATCGATTTTCAGCCCTGATTTTCATGCTGAATATAGATCAGTTTCTCTCGCTCTCTCTCTCTCTCTCTCTCTCTCTCTCTCTTTCTGGCTCTTCCTCTCGCTGTAGTTTTGTCTCTGTTTTCGATAACTCTTTAATCGAACCAAATTCGATAAATAATCGATTTTCAGCCCTGATTTTCATGGCCATATCACGCTGAATATAGATCAGTTTCTCGCTCTCTCTCTTTCTGGCTCTTCCTCTCCCTGTATTTTTGTCTCTGTTTACGATAACTCTTCAATCGAAACAAATTCGATAAATATCGATTTTCAGCCCTGATATCTCGCTGAATATAGATGAGTTTCTCTCGCTCTCTCTCTCTCTCTCTCTCTTTCTGGCTCTTCCTCTCCCTGTAATTTTATCTCTGTTTTCGATAACTCTTCATTCGAATCAAATTCGATAAATATCGATTTTCAGCCTTGATTTTCATGCCCATATCACGCTGAGTATAGATCAGTTTCTCGCGCTCTCTCCCTCTCTCTCTCTCTCTCTCTCTCTCTTTCTGGCTCTTCCTCTCCCTGTAATTTTATCTCTGTTTTCGATAACTCTTCAATCGAACCAAATTCGATAAATATCGATTTTTATCCCGGATTTTCATGACCATATCACGCTGAATATAGATCAGCTTTTCTCGCTTTCTCTGTCTCTTTCTTTTTTTCTACCTTTTTTCTTTGTTTTCTATAACTCTAAACAATTGCTCTCTCCATCTTCAACCAAATTCGATAATTATCGATATTCACCCTGACTTTGATGACCATATCTCGCGGAAAGTAGATAAATATCGCTCTCCATCTCCCTCTTTTCTTATTCTTTGCGATAACTCTAATTAATACAACCAAAATCGATAAATATCGATTTTCAGCACTGATTTACGACCATATCTGGCTTGATTTAAAAGCTAGTTACAGCAAATGCTGTTTGCAAAGTTCTCTAGTACTGTGCGTTCATCAAGTTGATATCCAAAGACCGATAACTTTTCTCATTCCCAACCTTGAACGATAAATATCGATTTTCGATTGTAGTCTTGCTAGCAGAGCATGCAGAATTTGACAGCAAGAGTCAAGTACTTTAAATTACCGATAACTTTACTAATTTAGCCAAAAATCGATAAATATCGATTGTCAACAATCGATTGCAGAATTTCCATGCTAGATACCAAATTTGTCATATATCTACTGTCATATATATGTTATATAGTCGCCACAGATCAAGAATATTTACCAATTCGAATACCTACCCCAATTGGGGGCATGATCTAATATCGAATGCCAACAAAACAGAACAGAAGTTGAGCTCAAGAGTACATTTTCCGCTCTGTGAGTGAAGAAGCACAGCTGCTTTATGAGTACAGGGTATCTGGGCGGGCGTGCAGCCCCAGCTGGAGCACGTTTACTTTGTTGCTGCTGTAGTTGTTGTTGTTTTAGTCAGACGCCGTTGCTTGAACTTTGGAACCGCGCTGGCATTACATAAAGCTGAGCAAATATTACGTATGCTCGTTCTACGTGTAATGCCCGTCCATGGCGCCATACAAAATGCCCAGCGCCGACATGACATGATCCTACAAGCTTGGTCAAGCTTGGAATGCACTGCGTCTTATCGCCCTATCGGTGGCAGAGTGTACGTACGTATTCTGGGCGGGGTCAAAGGTTTCGCACGCACACAAACAATGCGATTGATAATAAATGCCGTTCGAACAATTTCTATGGAACTGCGGCTAAGGATGAGAGCAAGGGGCACGGGAACGGGGGCGGGGGGCGGTGCGCATTCGACTGCGTATTAATCTAGTTGTCAAGCATGGCGCGTCTTTTACTCTCACGCGCTCGCTCTCTTTGGCTCTCACACACACACACACACACACACACACATGCATGCATGCAGAACGCCTGCGTCTGGTTGGAGTTCGAATGTTCCCGTTCCGCATCTTGGTGTGATTCCAATTATGCAAATGCCGCTGGGAATTGCATGTTGGCCCACCTGCCGCCCAGCCCCCAAACACGCCCCCCCCCCCCACCCACCGTCGTCCCTTCCCCTTGCCCTGCCCATACCCTAGCCAACCAAGCAGCAGCCATTGAAAATGCAAATAAACACTTAATTTGATTAAACCAATTTCGAAACGTCATTTTCACATGTTGAAATTCAATTCAAGTCCAAAGTAACAATGCGACACTTACCAACACCGGTTGCGTGAGATGTTCGCCAACACAGTGCATGCAAGCAGTAAACGGGCCACATTCAACAATATTTATATATACATTATCGTTGTTTTATTTACTCATTTTTATTTATTTATATTAATTTATTTAATAAACAGCATTTATGCTTGGTATGCTACGTTTTCAATATTATTTACTTTAATTTAAACAGTGCAATCGTATTTGCTCCGCTTTTAAATTCTTTGCAAATTAATTAAGCTGACAAAAAGCAGTTTTCCAACAAATTTTTAGGCGCATACTTTTGCCACACACTGTCGCTCAAGTGCAGCACTGCAGCGGCCGAGTCAGCGGCGTCGGTGCGCCCGCAAGTCCAAAACTCAAAAGGCAGCGCGGAGAGCGCGCATAGAGGAAGAGTGCGATTGGCGTACTCTCCAATCTGTGTTTCGCCATCTCTGTCAGCCGCACGCTCACACTCGCTTTGGCGCTCGCTCGCCTCGTGCACGTCGCCGCCGTCGCCGCCGCCGTTGTCGTCGGCGTCGCCGTCGTCGTCGTCGTCGTCTTCTGGAGGAGAGGCCCTCATAATAAACCAGCCGCGCAGCTTGCAAGTCAGTCAGAAACGCGTTGAGTGCGACAGCGAACAGACGTGCCCAGTGTCCAAGAGATCGTATACATACATATACACAATTCTACAGGCCCCCCCACACACACACACAAACAGACACACACGCAGCCACATTTAAGTTCTTTAGCCCGTGGAACTGACACGCACACACACACATACATATAGAATTGTGTGCCTTTTTTTCTTTGGTGCCACAAAAGACGAATAAAAAGTGCCGTGCAAAGCAAAAGCATAAAACAAGAAAAGTGAAAACCAATCAAGAAGCAAAATAAAGAGAAATAGCAACATTCAAAAGAAACATGGCAAGTGTTGAGCAAAAAAACGCAACTGGCAACGGCAACGGCAACGGCATCGCCAAGCACAACAACAGCGCGTTAACAGAGCCAACCGAGCCGCCCAAGGATGCCAAGGATCTGCTGCCGCATCTGGAGTCGCTGGAGCGCATCATTAAGCTGCCCGTGGTGAATGCCGCCTGGGATAAGTCACAAGATGTCTATGGAAAAGTGAAGGGTAAGTGCAATTCAAACCCTCTCTCTCTCTCTCTCTCTGTCCCTCTCCGCCTCTCGGCCTCTCGCTCTTACTGCCTTTAGTCAAGCTAGTTAAGATTAGTTCGTGTTGGCGGGCGCCATGTGTTGGGGAGGGCATTGAACTCGGGCTTTGCTGCCGGTTAACTAACGGCAAATCAATTGCAGCTCGAAATTGTAGCCGACTTCGAAAGAAAAAAAAAGGCGAGAAAAAAAAAGAAAGAAAAAGAAACAGCAACCAAAAGCAAATATCAAAACCGTTGCTTAGCGCAGCCAAAGCGCAACTGCGACGGTGAGTGCAAAGTTCGCCATTTTGAGTGTGAATTGCTTGACGCGAATTCGCCGCAAAACTCGAACTCGAAAACTTTAATTGAGCCGGCAAATTGCAATTGGCCATTGCCAAATTGATGCCAATTAAGCTCAATTGACGCAACACTCAATAAAACGCAACGGCAAATAACAACAACTACAACAACAACAACTACAACAACAACAACAACCATGACCTGCCGTCGTTAAACAGGCGAAATTCTTTCACCAAGCTCATGACGCGCCCGGCGGTGCGTGCAAAGTGCAAAATCAACAAATTTACATAACTTAATTTGTTGCCAGCCCAACAACACGTAGACGCAAGTTTTTAATTTATCAAAATATTCGTGTGTACACACTAATGAGTGAGTGTGAATGCGTGCTGGTGTATGTGTGTGTGTGTGTGTGTGTGTGAGCTATGAATAGCTTAGGAAAGTGCAGTCAGTGGCGTGACCAACAGGGGGCGCTAGCATACAAAAATATTTGCTCAAATTGTCGCCGCCCTCTGCTGTGAATCAATGCTTAAATGCTGCTGCTGCTGCATGTATGTGTGTGTGTGTGTGCGTGTGTGTGTCTAGTTGGACTTTCGACTTGTTTGTGTTTTATTTAGTTTTATTGTTTTTTATACCATTTTGCGCTACCTCACAGATGAAATTGTTGTTGATGACTAAATGGGCAGCAACTGTCAAAGTCTAACTCAGAATACAGCTAATAGCCTAACGGCAACACACACACACACACACAGCCAAGTCTTGGGTCTGGCAACTGCGCAGTTGCTTATCAATCAGGCAACGCCAAGTGCCGATAAGGCAGCGTGTGACTGTGGCAAGGGAAGCGCGGTGGGGAAGGGGGGGCAGCTTATCACAGGCCAGAGCTCAATTGTGAATGTTCACGCACACATCCGTACATTCTTCTAGAAAGCTTGTATTCATTTTCTCTCTCTCTCTCCCGCTCTCTCTCTCCCTCTCTCTGCTCTCTTTTGCAGGCAAAAACCGCGTCTTCAATTGGGCCCTAAATGCCGCCGAGGATTGTGTTGCCCGCGCCGTGACGACCGCGGCGCCCATTGTGAATCGTTTGGATCGTCCCATTGCGTATGTGGATCAGACTCTGGTCAAGGGCATTGAAACGCTGGAGGTGAAGGCGCCCATCATTAAGGACACACCCCAGGAGATCTATGCCCAGGCCAAGAATAAGGTGATCGATGTGGTCCAGCCGCATCTGGAGCGTGTCGTCAAATTCAAGGCAGCCGGCCAGCAGAAGGCCGCCTCCCTCAAGGATCTCGCCTGGCAGAAGGCCAACGAGGTCCTCGCCACCCAATACGGCAGCCTGGCCGTCAACGGCGTGGACACGACCACAGCCCTGGCCGAGCGTCTCCTGGAATACTATTTCCCCAAATGCGAGTCGGATGTCGAGGAGGATAATGGTGAGTAACGCCTCTTAATCCAATGGTGGGCGGGGCATTCCAGGGTATATCACATTGAGTCCAATATCTAATATTGATAAAAAAAAAAACCCCTTCTATCCTATCCTATCAAATGGAATTCATTATGTTTGCATTAGTTTTAAACAGTTTCTGTGATGTTTTCTCCGGGCATAGTTCATGGTTAACAGACATATCTCTTCATAAACCCAAAACTAAAGTTCCATTTTAGCTCTATGAACCAAAGCTCGGTTAATTCAATAAAGAAAATGTGTGTCACGCGGAGAATTGCATAGAAAAGGTCAAAGAGCAAGTTTTTTAACAGCGACATTACTTTTAATTAAGATGAATATTCCAGAAATGCGGAGGTTTTCAATTACTGGTAGTAGGAGGGATTTTCAAAGGGAAAAGACTCCCAAAGGGAAGAGACTTCCAAAGGGAAAACACTTGCAAAGGGAAAAGACTTCCAAAGGGAAAAGACTTCCGAAGGGAAAGGATTTCCAAAGAGAAAAGACTTGCAAAGGGAAGAGACTTCCAAAGGGTAAAGACTTCCAAGGGGAAAGGATTTCCCAAGGGAAGAGACTTCCGAAGGGAAAGGATTTCCAAAGAGAAAAGACTTCCAAAGGGAAGAGACTTCCAAAGGGAAAAGACTTCCAAAGGGAAGAGACTTCCGAAGGGAAGAGATTTCCAAAGGGAAAAGAATTCCAAAGGGAAAAGACTTCCAAAGGGAAAACAATTCCAAAGGGAAAAGACTTCCAAAGGGAAAAGACTTCCGAAGGGAAAGGATTTCCGAAGGTAAGGAATTTTCGGAGGAAAGGGACTTTCGAAGGAAAGGGACTTTCGAAGGAAAGGGACTTGCGAAACCAATAAAGATCAGCCCAACTCGCGGTGTTTTTATCCGTTTACTGAAGATGTGCGCTACGAGAGCTTTCATCATATTCCTGGTTAGTCCAGTCGATCTGGGAATGCCGATCTGTCCGCATCTCGAGAACTATGCGGATTAGAGTCTTAAAATTTGAAATGTAGCTACTCCTAAATGCCGCACAACGATAAGTCGGTCCATTTCCATGAGATCTATCAAAATCTAAATCAAAACTCTGCTCATTTTTAAAATATCTCACAGCTAACGTGAGCTAGAGACTTCCGTCGAGAACTTCCTTTATAGTTCAAGTCTTGGGAAAACAGCCCTGGAATTGCACCCAAATAGGTCTTTAGGTTAACTTTTCTCCGTCTCTGTTGCTCGGTTTGGTCTCGATTTCGTTATGAATAAATCGTAAATATTTCTAATTCTCAGATAATAAACAAAATGCTGTCGTGCGAAATGGCAAAAATGCTGAGAATGACAGTAAGTGCGCCCCAAACACAGCCCAAATAAAACTAACCCAAACACAAAGCTAACAAAACAAAATCAAAAGCATGTTTATTTTATTCACTAATCAACTAAAATCCAAAAACAAATAGAAATTTAGCAGATCTCAGGCTAGATATCCAAGTCGCATCATTCCCAGGGCAAATATTTTAAGAACCCGACCCGTCTTTTTTTTTTTTTCAAATTTGTCCAAACTATGCATGCAGTGTTGACTAATTTTTCGTCTGTTCTCTCTCCTCTCTCTCTCTCTCTCTCTCTCTCTCTCTCTCTGCTCTCTTGTAGTTATTGTTATTGGGGAGCCTGACTATGATCAAGAGATTGACACTAGATTCTTAGTAGCCGCCTCCACGGTATTTTTGTCCATGTCGTTGAAAATCATAACCGAAATTGTTGAATACATTAGAAGAAATCCAGAGATCGTAGGCATTATCGATAGGGAAATCAACAAGCTAATGGTAAGCGATGCACATTCAAAAATCATGCTTAATCTCTAATATATATGTATGTATATGTAATTGTCATAATTGTGTACTAATAATTCGCAACTAGTTCAAGCTTAAGCTAATAGCGTTGCCAGATCGCTTGCAAAACTAGATGGATGTCATTAACTGTATACATCGTATAGATTTTGAATATTTTTATATATTAATGGTTTATTATCGTTATGCTTTTGCCCTTGCAGTGCCAGTTCCCGCCAGCGAGGACCCAGTACTACACACAGTCCAGACCGTTGGCCGCTTATCCAATAAGATCTCGCGTCGCGTCTATAGAAATGTCTCCAGACAGATCAAGCAGGTCCAACAGGGCAACATCAACGACTATCTGAGCTCATTGATAGCCGCCCTCAAGCTGCATCAGTACATCAACTTCATCAACTCATCGATGGGCACAAATGTCGAACAGTCCACGTTAGCCAGCGACAACTGTACACCCTACGGGCCCAGCAACAGCAGCAGCAACAACATCATTATCAACAGCAGCAGCAGCAGCAGCAGCTGCAGCGCCAACACCAAAGCAGCGGCCAGCAGCGGCAACAGCAATGCCAAGAGCAAAGTGAGCACAGTTGCGCCATCTATCGGACAATAAATGTGCAGCTGCACGCGTTGGATTGGTTGGGTGGGGCGCCCTTTTTAGATCAGGGTCAAAAGTTTTCCAATTGGGAAAAACATCTCTCACTCTCCCGAAAAATCCAACCTGTTTGCCTCTCAAGCGCTGCTCATTTTCTTATGTAGTTTTATTTTTATGCCCATTTTTTTTTTTGCAATTCTTTTTTTTTTCGTTTTTAAGAAAGTGGCCTTAGCAGCCCGCCGCCCTGCCCCCTACCCCCACACACAAACACCCCAACACACCAACACACACACACACTCGCAACACACCCAAGCGTTTGCTTTGTAAATATTTATTTGAAGTAACACACACACACACACACACACACACACACACTTGCATACACACACATATATACACATATTGATATAAGTTGTAGTTGTTAAAGATTTTAAACATTTTTTTTAGCTGTGCTAAATCTAAAAACGCCACCTGGCGGCCATGTGCCACACATGCATTGAATGGAGAATATAACAAAACAAAACAAAATTCTGATCAGAAAACCATGCTAAAGGCATACACATGTATACCCCACACCTCCCCCCCCCCCCCCCCCACCAATACGCAAGCCCAACACCGTAAACGTTATACTAATTAATGATATCGTATATCGTAAAAAGAAACACTGAATTATAGTTATGTAGCTAGAGCGAGATAGAGAAAGAGTTAAAGTGAGAGAGAGACAGATCGTCGTTTATGTTGTATGCTTAATGAAACATATATTTATACATATATATATATACAAATATATATATACACATATGTAATACTGATGTTTTAACTATGCTTAAAATATGTAACATTATCTTAGCTGATGAATTATGCTTTAAATATATGAAAAACCTATACACACACACACACACACACACATATATATATATATAAAACATATACTTTTGCTCTAACAAAGAAACAAAAACCAACACACACACACACACAACTAAATGGAAAAGTAATCATAATAAAAATGTGAAATGAACAAAAAAAAACAAAAAAAAACGGCAATAAATAAATATAATTGTGAATTATGAACGTTGCGCGCAGATAAGTTCATGACGGGCGACTTAAAAAAACATCAGACAAATGGCATTAAATTTGATTTCTGATCGAAAGTCCACTCGACAGATAAACAAGTACATATATACATATACATATATATGTATGTATGTATGTATATGTATATATATGTGTGGCCCAATTTCACAGTTCCATTTCCCATTCCAAAGTTGCCGCCGACATTTTCACAGCGATAAGAACGCGGCTCGGCCAGCAAGAAATATCCGTTAAAATGCCCACATAAACATATATATCGTATATACATATATCGTATATGTATATATCGTATATGTATATATCGTATATATATCGTGTGCACTCGTTCGGGGCCTGGCCTGCTTATAAGAACTTATCTGTTTGCTTTTTATTTGCTTCTTCTTTGATTTGGTTTTGGTTCCGTAGTTCCTTGGTTCGGTTCACGTTTTGAGCCAGTTCCAAGCCTTAAAGTTTTCAAGAGTTATATAGTTTTTAATATTAGTTATAATACGAAAAGATTGATAAGAATTTTTGCAAAAATAGATATAAGAGAGAAAAAAATATATATATACATATACTATATATATTTGATAGCCTTGTAGACATTTCCCTCCTGCAGATTATTCGACCCCGATCTATCCTATAGCAGCTGTATTATATGTATATATTTTTCAAACATCTTGTTAAACAAAAAAGTTGCCATACAAGTATTTACTTTTCGACCGATCGTTCCTATGGCAGCTATACGATATAGTGCTTCGATCCGGAACGATATAATACTCTCTTATTCTACACACACACACACACACACGTACACACAAACACACACTCTGCTGCCTACTGTACGCAAAGGTCGTGCTGCATACGGCCCTTGGCTCGCCCTATGAGCCATACTTTCCCAATTAACTCGGCTGTTTGGAGTGCTATCTTTGTGAAACTCGCAAGGCTTAATTGGGGCACAGTAAAGTGTTTACATCCGAAAGCCCAAGGCGCTAGCTCGCATAATTCTCGAGTTATGCGCAAAAGAGCAACGCTCCAAATCGACAGTTATCGATTTTGCGAAACTATTAGAAGTTATCGAAAGCAAATATGAATAACTGATTGGCTGGTTTTTATGAGCGCACTCGAGTATATACATACATATATTCAAGTAAATGCAATTTGATTAAATATCAAGAAATATGACATCCTTTGGCTTATCAGGCAACCGAGGTGCTTCGATAGGGGGGCTTTACTTTCGTAACCAGCGTCTGCCCTAAATCACAGAGCTAACATCTAATATAACATATCTAGCCGTTGCGCTGCAGAGGATCGCAAAATTCGAGGAAATTCCAGATGGAGCATTCCAGAGATTTATTAGAAATTTATTATTCCGTTTCGGTTTAGAGAATTCCTTAAGCTTTGATACCTCCACAGAGATACCATAACTTATATATATTTACTTAAAAATATAGCTGTTAGTTTTGATTGACTGACTGATTGATTGAACGAGTTTTGTATGTCCAGACTGTCTGGCTGATTGATCTGATTGAATAGCCTATTGACTGATTGATAATCTCTTTTTCCTGATTGACTGATTGATTGGCTGGCTAACTGATCGACTAGCTGATTGACGGCCTGTTTGTCCCGACTAACTTGCGACTAAATAATCGCTTGTCTGGTTTATTGACCGACTGATCTATCGTCTGTCTGATTGGCTGATTGATCAATTGCTTTTCCCAATTGCTTGACTGACTAGTTGATTGACTGGCTAACTGATCGACTGATTGACTAGCAGATTGAAGGACTCCCTATTGCCACTTGTGTGTATTCCAACTAATTGACTGCTTGACTGAATGACTAAGTAATTGATTGACTGACTGACTGATTTATTTTCCTGATTGATTGACTTCTGACCAGCGGACTGTGGTACTATTTTGCCAAACTAATTGATTGACTGACTTGCTGGTGAACTTATTGATTGACTGACTAATTGTCTTAATGATTGGCTGAGTGATTGATTGACTGACTGACTGAGTATTGGATTGATTTACCAACAGTTTGTTCTGACAAAGCGAGTGACTGTGCTTACTGACTGACTGCTTAGCTGATTGACAGACTGATTGATTAAATTATTGACTGACTGATTGATTAGCTGACTAGCTAAGTAATTGATTGACTGCAGGATTGACTGATTGACAGCTTAGCTGACTGCTGATCAACTATTTGTCCCGACTAATTGGCATACTGATTTACAGATTGACTAATTGACTACTTGATTGACTAACTTATTGACAAAATGATTGATTAAGTGACTAATTGACTTTTAGCTAGACGCTAAGTAATTGATTTACATACTGATTGACTGACTAACTGATTGACTGATTAAGTAACTAATTGATGATTGACTGTTTATAATCGATTGACCGATTGAGTGATTGATTGACTGCCTAGTTGACTGATTGACTGCATAACTGACTGGCTAACTCGCTGATTGACGAGCTGTTTGTCCTGACTAAGTGATTGACCGACTGACTGACTGATTGACTGATCGACAAAGTGATTGATTGACTCACTGAGCCAGGAAGCTGACAGAAACTTTATCTTTTGGAAAATGCACACGCACACAGACACACACAAGTACATCTAGATGTAGAGCTGTCAGCCGCATGACGCGCAAAATATGTTCAATTTGTTGTGTTCCGCTGTTTGCTCGTGATTAAATTGGACGGCTGCGAATCGGTTTCTTATCAGAAACTCACCTGGTGCCGGCTGCCGGCTGCCGTAGTGCCAATTGTATATGAAGTTCAACAATTGTGTTTCGTCGCGTAGGGCCCTATTTATAGAGCGGGGCCTTAGATAGCGCCGAATGGGCGCAATATCCGACCGCTGGCTGACTCCTTGAAATGCCAAAAGAATTTCGAATATGTCGATAATGAGACTGAGCAAAGTTGCCAGTTGCCAGTTTCGCTCATTTATATGCCCGACAGCATTTTGGTGAATCGCATTGCCTTTCGATGCCTTTCGGGCTCCAGACTGTTCCATAATTATGGCGAGGTACGACAACTGCCCAAAAGCGGACGATCGGGCCAGACTGATCTCAGATTCTTAAATGTAGCATACCGCATACCCTATACATTCTGTGCTGCTCAACGTTGGGTATGCACACTCTTTAAGCTCTCGCATGAAGAATTTAAAAAAAAAAGATCGGACTCCGAAGTTAATCAAAATTGCATTAACATTAAATTAAACTCAAATTTCTGATATCTTATTATAATTTAAGGACTAGCTGATAAAGAGCTCACATTTCAAACAGATCGGACTTTAAACTCCGAAGTTAAACGAAGATAACATAAGATGAGGTGGATATCTAATATCTGATTAAGTTTTACAGCTTTCAAACAGATTGGACTCTATTTAAATATATTTTAATTATATTTCAAAAAAAAAAATCGGACTCCAAGCTCCGAAGTTTATCAAGCTAAGCTGAAAAGAAGCAGAAGAAGGCCAGCTCTTACAGAGTTGTCTTGTTTTTTTTTGTCCTGAGCTTATATTTAAAAGATAAATCGGATCTTAAGCTCCTAAGTTGATCAACTTAAGATAAACTGAAATAGATACATTTTTATATTTTATTTAATTATATTTTAAGACTTATTTCCTGATCAGTACTGTATTTTCTTTTGCCCTGAAAAGATCGGACTCTAAGCACCGAAATTGATCAAGTTTGCATTTCCCCTTGCACAGTTCGCAGCGTGGCTAGGGCATCTTCTAGTCGCGCACACCCGCCCAGAGCACTCTTGCTTTTTTTTTTTTGCATATATTTTTTTTTTTTTTTGCCTCGCAATGCTTGACTGGGAAGTTCTGGCAGAGCGGGTTTCCGAGCCGCAGTTGGACTTTAATTTCGTTTTAAGATCATGATGATGATGAGGAGGAAGAGGAGGAAGAGGTGGATGATAAGGGGGCTGTGCGTATTTCCATATCGCAAGTAAAACAGGCAGCTGGACTTTGCGCTCTATACATGCCCCAGCCCCTCTGCGGCACGCCTCTGCTTTTGACGACGTCAGCGTCTGAAGTCTATCAAGCTGCTTGCTGGCAGGCGGAAATGGGCAAGGGGGAAGGGGGAGGGGGAGGGGGGGGCAACTCAGTTGGCAACGCAGACGACGCAGATTTCTTATCGACGCCTCATAAAATAACAAAAAAAAAACATGCTCAAACCTCGAAGCGTGGAATTGAATACACACACACACACACACGCATTCGTATAAAGACAAAGAGAGAGAGAAAGAGAGAGCGAGAGAGAGCGCGCAGAGCAAGTGCAGCCGCGATAAGGCATCAGGATGAGGCTGAACCAGCGCGATGGGCGTTAGGCGCAACGGAAGAGGGCGTGGCCCGCCGCAACGCAATCAACTGTCGACTGCGACGCGTCGTCTCAAGTGCCAAAGTACAGCAAGTGGCGTGATTATTATTATTCTCTTTATTTTATTATTATGCCCACACAAACGTGTGTGTGTGTGTGCATGTGATCTGGTTTTTTGGTGTTGTAATTGGCTGCAGTCTGCGATTAGTGAGAGGCACCGCGGGATGCGCACAATCTGATTTAGCGGAGGCAACAACCCAGCGCGACTCACAACGCAGCGAATCGCTCTCAAACCTTTCGCAAGTGTTATCAAATGAAGCCGTTGCAGCAACCTCGATGCGGTTGGCGTCCAAGCTGCTCTTACCGCCCTCTATTGGACTTAGTCGGAAAAATTTTCAACAATAAGGCTGGTCACATATTGGCAATTGTTGCCAATCAATTTGTTTAAATACCGTTTTGAGCGCTCGGCCGGTTTGCCACTGGGTGGCGTTATGCTTAAACCAACTGCCTGCCGAACAAAGCAGTGCGAGTTCAAATCCAGCGCAAGAAATTTTTTTTTGTTTTTTTTTTTTAATATTGAAAGTTGTTTGATATACTTTTTCCTATATCATACGTAGAACGAGTTTTTATTTTACTTTTCGTTACCTACTCACGTTTCTAATATATCGATAAAAATCGATCTCGATATGTTTTGTATCGTATGTATCGATAACTTGCTCCGTTTCTAAGTAATCGATAATAATCTATATCAAATTTCGATCAGCTCGTTAAGTTAATCTATCTTTGCTAAAGCTGAAAGCTTGTCTGAAAAAGATGCAGATTATTTTTATATAATTAAATAACTTTCTGTTGCTTTAATAAACGTTATATTTTCTTTTATTTTTGATTAAAATTACACTTATATTGCAGCTGTTCCACACAGAATTACTCACATCTTTCTTTTCAATAACATTTCATTTAAAACTTATATTTATATAAATTAGCTGCACCATGCAGTCTTTGCTGTTAAATTAAATTAAATTAGTCAAAAAAAAAAAAAAAACGAAAACAAACATTTTCATTTGACAAAATTTTGCTTGTTTGTTTTTTTGCACATTCCTTAATAAATTAATTTTGTAATTTACATTTGTTAGAAACCAAAAAAATGTTTCATTATTTTCAAAAATTGCCTTACCAGGTTCAGTTCATCGTAAAATTGTTGGCCGTTTTTTTTTTTCTTTTTCTAGCAGCACAAGGAAACCTTTGAACTGGGGTTGCCTCTCTATTCGATTCTCAAAGTTGACACGTTTCTTTTTCGCCTTATCTCTTTCTTGTTCCGCACAATATTCGATTTGAGATTTATTGAAAAGCGTTTTTTAGACTAAACGCGATTTGCGCGTAAATATATATATAAGTGTTATATATAGATTATTTAACTATGTTTAGAATTTGCTTGAAAGAACTTAGCACATTTTCGCAGGTGGATCAATATGTAGAACCAACAACTAAATACAGTCGAGTTACGGATAGTACAGGTATGTATATATATAAATATATGTATATATATGTCAAATATGGTGGACTTTATGTTAATACAGTTGTTTTTTGTTTCTTTCTTAATTTATTAAGGTTATGTTTCATAGAAATAATTATATATTTGATGTTTAATATTGCATATCGAATAGCAGCTGTCAGTTGTTCTTGTTGTTGTTGTTGTTGTAAAGGGTGCGTGGGCGTGGTTATATAGGCCCGATATAGCTAGCTATTAGCTTGTTTGCGTGTATTTCGTTCGTTTTTCCTTTGACGTTGGCTTTTCTTTGCTTTTTCTTTTATCACAGACGCCCTCCTCTTCGCACGCAGCCCACAAACGTGTGTGTGTGTGTGTGTGTGTGTGGTGTGTGTGTGTTGGGGGCTTTATTTTAGGCTTAGTTTAGCACAAGCTAGGCATTATTAGTTAAGGACTTGCGCAGGATTTGTGCCAGTTAAGCGAGTCTTAACAAATGTTGTTCTTCCAATAATTGTTGTTCTTGTTGTTGTTGTTGTTCTTGTTGTTGTTCTTGTTGTTGTTGTTGTGGCTCGTTTTCGCGAGTGGGTTTTGGGCTTTAGCTAGTTAATGCATCAACATTTGCGCTTCCAACGCACTCTCTCTCTCGCTCTCTCTCGCTCGCTCTGCTATTGCTGGCTCGCTCTAAGGCTTGGCCGTTTGGGCCAGGCCAGCAGCAGTCGCTGCCAAACTGTTGTTGTTGTTGTTGCTGCTGCTGCCTGTGTTGTTGCTGCTGCTGCTGTTGCTGCTGCTGCCGGCGGCGGCGGCATTGTTGGCATCGACCGCGGGCTGCTTGCCATTGAGCAGCTGCGTAAAGTATTCCCCAAAGACGGCGTGATTGTAGCCGACAAGACGTCGGAACGAGGCTATAAAGGCGACCAGCTCCTCCTCGAAGTCAGCAAAGCCGGCGGGCGGCGGCGGTATGTTGCCGTTCGAGCGCAGCGCGACGCGCACAAAGCCATCCAGGCGGTTGGCTAAAAGGTGAAGGCCAGTTCAGTTAACACGCATACAAACATCTATCTTCGACCAGGCCGAAAATTCTATAAAACTCGCAGAAGCAACGCTAAAAAAAAGCCGACTAGAAAGGTCGCTGGTTCGGTTCACGGTTTGAAACAGCGACCTGCCTTGAAGTTCGACTCGTTTACACATTCTTACAACTTTGATTGATTTGATTTTGACTTTGATTTTTATGCAACTACCTTTCATTTGCTTCGGTTCACGGTTCGAACCAGCGCCCTCCCTAGAACTTCACTTCGTGTAACCGGTTTTACACACTCTTAAACTCAGCTTTTGGGTTTTTTTCTATAGATCGTATGAAATTTAAATGAAACGTTTTACTAAAATAATATTTAAAGTCTGCAATTACTTTCATTCGCTTCGGTTCACGGTTTGAACCAGCGCCCTGCCTTGCATATTTTTTTTCCGTGAACCCAGTTTTCCACACATTTTTAAACTTTGGTTATTCCTACAGTATGTTTATGGAACGTAATAAAACGTTTTACTGAAAGCCCGTAAATACATTCATTCGGTTCGGTTTATGATTTGAACCAGCACCCTCCCTGCCTTGGAACTTCAGTTCGTTAACCCGATTTTGCACATACTTAAAGTCAGGTTTTTGGTTTTTCCTACAGTATGCTTAAAATTTAAATGAAACGTTCTATTGAAAGCCCGTAAATACATTCATTTGCTGCGGTTCACGGTTTGAACCAGCGCCCCGCCTAGAACTTCAGTGCGTTAATCCTTTTTTTTTTAGCATACTTAAAATCAGGTTTTGGGCATTTCTACAATATGAAAAGTAGTATTGCAATTTCCCGAACACTTTCATTGGGCGTGGAGGAAAGAGGGAGTAGCTCCCATGGAAACAGACAGACGGATGGGCGTGGCTATATCGACTGACTCCGCATCTATATAGTTTATGGATCTGCTGCTAAGCGTTGCTTATTGCGCGACATAGGCGAAACAACCCCAGGATCAGGGCCAGGACATAAGGGGAATTTGTGGTTTACCCATGAGCGTGCGGACGGGCGACGTCTTGTTGACCAGTTGCTGGACTTGGCTCTGGATCTGCGCCTGCTGCGGCTCGCTGAGCGGAGGCAGCTGCTCGTTTTCCAGCGCTTTGTTAATGAATGCGCGTATCTGCTCGTAGCAGCCGTCGAGGGCGGCGCTCAGTTGGCTGGAAAGGGGCGAGACAAGAAGAGGCCTGCGTGAAGGAGACGGTAACTGGGCCAATTTGGGCGTAGTACTCACTCCTGCTGCTTCACGTCCTGGACCAGTATGTCCAGCTGCTGGGCCAGCTTGACGCGATTTTCGCGTCGCTGCGATATGACCGGCACGCCCTGTGCTATCGAGATGAGCGAGGCGCAGAGAATGAGCCGCTGGCCACGCCAGCTGAGTCCGCCGAAGCGTTCCTTATCGATGCTCAACAGCTCCGGAAACTCCTTGTCCGCCGGATAGTTGAGCAGCTGCCTGAACGCACTGAAGATGATGTCATCATTGCTGCTGCAGCCGGCGCGATGACGCTGCAGCCAATCCTCAGTGGCCGGAAAGCCAACTGCAAACAAGAAATACATTATTTTTCTATAAAATGCGGAAGAGTAAAATACCTTTGCAGATCTAACTGATTGATTGACTCATTTTTGCTTGAAAAGCTGATTGACTGACTAATTGATTGAGTGATTCACTCATTTTTGGGTGTCCTGACTCTTTGACTAACTGATTGATTGACTGATTGACTCATTTTTGCTTGAAAACCTGATTGACTGACTAATTGATTGAGTGATTGACTCATTTTTGGGTGTCCTGACTCTTTGACTAACTGATTGATTGACTGATTGACTCATTTCTGTTTGACTAACTGGTTGACGGACTAATTGATTGACTGATTGACTCATTTTAGTGGATCCGGACTGTTTGAGTAGTAACTGATTGACTGACGGATTAACTTATTTTTGTTTGACTAATTGATTGAATAGTTGATTGACTCATTTTTATGGGTCCTGACTGCTTGACAGACTAACTGATTGATTAACTACTGTCTTAACTGATTGATCGAATGATTGACTCATTTTTACGAGTCTTGACTAACTGATTGATTGACTGATTTAATTATTTTTGACTGACTGAATAACTGACTGTCGAACTCATTGATCGAATGATTGACTCATTTTTGCGTGACTAGACTGTTTGACTAGTGATTGATTGATTGATTGACTGACTAATTTTTATGTGTCTTGACTAAGTAATTGACTTATTTTTGTAGGTCCTCACTGCTGGACAGACTGATTGAATAACTGACTAACTGATTGACTAATTTTTGTCTCACTGTCTCTCTCTCCCTCTCTCTATCTTTCTCCCCCTTTTTCTCTCTCCTTCCCTCCTTCACAGGGCATACGCACCGCTTCCATGAAATTCGCGCAAATATGTGCTAAACTTTCGCTTCTCATATTCAACAGAGTTGGCCGCAATATCGTTGCGTGCCGCGGACACCATAAAATTGGCCATGTCCAGCTTCATCAGGGACATGGTCTCCAGTATGCCCCGGAATGTATCGATAACATCGTCGATTTCGCGCAGCTTGGCGACCGTCTCGTCGCGTGCCGGCGCGCACATGCTCGCCAGCAGCTGGATGACAAAATTGGCGTATGATCGAAAGTCGAGGGTGCCTTGCTCCGCCTGCTGCCGGATTAGAGCCTCGTCCAGGGTTGCATTGATGCGGCTGAGGGCATTCGCATTGTTCGGCGAGAGCAGCTGCGGAAAATCCTCCTTGATTTCGCCCAACAGCCGTATGGCCTGATCATAGGAGGGCGGATCACGTTCCAGTTGCTCGCGCAGCAAATTCCAGAAGGCCTTGTGCACCATGGCCTTGATGCGACCCTCTAGGCTGTCAGTTTTGTGGAAGCATGAGTGGATGCGGAAGAGTGAGAGAGAGCGAGAGAGAGAGAGAGTATGACTCACCTGTCTAGAGGCGGCTCGTATGGCTGCAGCTTGAACTCCGGATTAAGCGCTATCTCATGCGCCAGCTCCATGTTCTTGAGATCCTTCAGCATGCCGGCCACCTCGTCCATGGTGACCACCTTCGGCGGACTGCCATCGAGGCTGGGCAGCACAAAGCGCATCGTGCTGTCCGTGGAGCTCTCGCTGTCCGTGCGCATTGGCACATCCGTGTTCCGAGTTTGCTGCTTTTGCTGCTGTTTGTTGTCCTCCTTGGCGTCCATATTTGTGATTGTTTGATTGGAAATTTTGCTCGTTCCAATTGGAATTGTGCTGATTGGCTTTTCGTTTGCAGTACTTTGATGTTGCTCTTAAGTTGTTTCTGTCGTGCAACTGGTTTTCTGCAAATATGGAAATGCAAGCGTGTTTTTCCTTATTCGTTGCAATTGCGTATTTGCTTCCGCTAGCAAAAGGAAGAACAAAGAGCTTTCCAAAGCGGGCTGAGCTCAGCTTTGTTTCAGGGTCAGCTGCGGCGAAGCGAAGGCTGACGAAATGCGACGTTCAAAATGAATGCAAGCCAATAACCGTTAAATGTGCGAGTGTGTGTGCGTGCGAGTGAGAGACAACAAAGAAGCAAAAACAAAAACAGTTACAAAGCAAGCAACCACCTTACACACGCACACACACACACACACACACAGCAAAGGGGAGAAAAGCTGCAAAAAAAACTCTAGCCGAGATAAAACGAAAAAAATTTACAGAAATATGTACAAGTAAATACATATGCATGTATGTATATATAAATTTCTTGCAATTTAAATTTGTGGCGGCTGACACAGTTTCCAAAATTAACGCGGAAAAGCGTAGAGCATTGCACAACGGCTAACGCGCAGCGAAGTGGCGACATAAACAAAGAGGCGCTAATAAAGCAGCCTATGAAAACAGAAACCAAGAGAATTCGTTTATTGCGCAGCAGCTGTGTGTGCGTGTGCATGTATGTACGTATATATATATACATGTATATATGTACATATATGCAGAGAATATTGTGAAATGGACACAAGGACGTAGCGATTGGGTGGCTGGGCATAGGGGGATGGGACACTAATTGTAACACTTAGAAAATGCACACAGAATGCGAACAATAAAAATACTGAACAGACCAATTAGGACTTACCACCGTTAGGAATGGAATTTTTCAAAAATTATATATTGCTTGAAGAGAACTTGCACGTTTAATTTAATATTGTTATTTGAAATTTTTTTTTTAAACACGTTTTCCACAATTTTAAAGCATTTTATTTTGCCCGTACGCTTGTCGCGCTTACGACGTCCAAATTGTAATGTGAGTAATAATGTTATGAATGTACAAATTTCAAATTGAACTAACGCAGGCCACCTTTGTTTGTTGTGCTTGCTCTGTTGTGTTGTTATTGTTGTTGTTGTTGCTGTTGTTGTTGCTTGCAGATGTTCCACAACATTCGAGAATAAGGCGCATATGCAGCTCACTGCATGAAATGGGTAAGCAAAATTGATCAGTTTTCAGGCGTAAAAGTTTTTGCTTTGTGCAATTGAATTATTAATTATTTAACTCTTTAAACAGCTGTTCGTTAACTGACTGCGACGCACACACAATTGTTATGGCTTTTTCGAATAAATGCTGTAACGCTTAAGTTTTGTATGTTGGCTTGCTTTGTTCGCTGTCTCTGTCTCTGGTTAGCAGTATACCAGGCTGACGTACGCGGCGTTGCCATATTGCCAAAAACAAGACATAAACAGTCTGGCAGAAGCAAAGCGCATTGTTCGACAGTGTGGCAACGCCATTAACTAAACATCAGACACCAGACAGACACAACAGTATAGAAGAATTTTAGGTTTTTTTTCAGGCTAATGTTAATTTTTTTGTAGATAAAGAACAGCTGCAGCTGCGGTAACCAAGAGACGCACACAGACATCACACACAAACACACAAACACACACACACACACTAACACCAAACACGAACAAGAAGTCGAACAAGAACTATAATTCGCCAAGTGTTGTGTGTTTGTTGTTAATGCCAATCGATGTTGTAGTACCAGTACCAGTGTGTGTGTGCAACGCCCGCCCCCCTCCCCATAGCCCGGAACACAGCCCTCCCGCACAACATGGAAAGTGAGAAGATTTTGATGGCCGCCGGTGTTACGGTCGCCGCCGTTGTCGGTGCATTTGTCTTCTGGGGACCATCGGGTAAGTGCACCCAACACACTGTTGTGCAACACTGGCCACTCACACGCACACACGCACACACACGCAGGTTCCCGCTTGCGTCAGCGTCGCGGCCAAATCGCCGGACTTCACAATTTTGGACGCACCTGTTTCCTAAATACGCTGCTTCAGGCGCTGGCTGCCTGTCCGCAGTTTATTGCCTGGCTGCAGCTATACAATGGCGCCACGCCGGATCGCAAGAGCCTTATTAGCTCCATGCTGAGCACCTTGGAGGTGGTTAATGGCACGCATGCGACGCTGCGCGGTGATCCCCATTCGCCGGGCGCTGTGCTGCGCGCCTTGAACACATTGGGCTGGGTCATACCGCAGGAGGAGCATGATGCACATGAGCTGTTCCATGTGCTGCTCTCATCGCTGGAGGAGGAGGCAACGCGACCGCAACAAGTGGGCTGCCTGTCGGACGCACTGCTGCCCGTTGCCGCTGGCATCAATCCGAACAACGCCAACGCCAATGGCAATGGCAATGACACCGCAGATGGTTTTGGTGCTGCGACAACGGCAGCTGCTGCTTACCGCACATGCAACATGGCCGGTGTCCAGCAGCGCATTGGTGATCAGCCGAATCGGCCATCGAGTGCCATGCTATCGGATTTTCTGAATATGGAATACGATGAGTCGACCAGCCTGCAGCGTCTGGTGCGCTCCGAGGCGCACACGCCCGACTCGCCGGCCTCGGTGTGCGAACGCGAAACGGCCGAGATTATGACGCCATCTGGTGGTGCCTCGTATCTGGCCCAATCGCCGTTTAGCTATCAATCGGCCATGGAGTTTATGGAGCCGCCAGCGCAGAACCTGCCCGCATCACCCGTACTGGGCGGCGAGCGCTTGTCGCGTCCGCGCCAGACCCAGCCCCAGGAGCTGCAGCAGCAAAACCACAGCGAGCGGCTCAGTCGACGCGTGTCCAGCTCGTGCCGCTCGCTGGAGCGTCTCAATCGCGGACCCGGACGCGTCTCCATCTGGTCCAGCATGATGCCCAGCCAGGTGGCGCATCCGTTTCAGGGCGCCATGGGCGCCCAAATTGTCTGCAATGGCTGCGGCTCCAAATCCGCCGTGCGCTACGACAAATTCGACAGCGTCACCTTAAATTTGCCGGCACAGCGACGCTCCGGCCTGAGCCTGGGCCATTTGCTGAGCGAATATATCACCTCCGAGGATCTGAGCGATGTCAAGTGCGATTCGTGCAATGAGACCACCATGCACACCAAATCTGTGACATTCGCCAAGCTGCCGGCCTGCCTCTGCATACACATTGCACGCACCGTTTGGCTGCCCACCGGACAGGTGTGCAAGCGCCAGGACTATGTGCACTTCCCGGAGAGCCTCTCCATGGCGCCCTACAGCTTTGTCCAGCCCCATCTCAACAGTCAGGTGAGTGTGCGAGCGAACCGGAGAAAATCACATCAAGGAGCCACTTATCAGTTCCTAAAATATATATTGGTACATAAAGATTGATCAGAATCCGTCCATATGCATTAGGACATCGATCGACATAGATTCCTTTTCATATTATAGACAGTTCCCTTTCAATAATATCGATACAAAAAACTATTTTAAGACGGATGTTATAATATTTTACATTTGGATATCTAACTATTCCTATCCTCCTTAAAATTGGAAAAACCTAAAGGTATTCCATATTTAAGCTCCGAAAATTGCAAAAAGATCGGACTATAAGTGCCGAGGTCATTCAAGATTACATTTCGCGAAGGAAAAGGGAATAGTTTGTACTTCAGCTTGTTGCTGGGTTCATCCTGTTACATTCCACATTTGAACTCCGATCATTTCTAAAAGATCGGACTATAAGAGCCGAAGTTATTGAAGGTTGCAGCAATAGTTTGTGCTGGGTTCATCCTGTTACATCCCAGCCGAGCAGTTTTTAAATATTTTGGTATTCCACATTAAAAACTCCGATAATTTCTAAAAGATCGGACTATAAGAGCCGAAGATTGCAGCAATAATTTGTGCTGGGTTCATCCTGTTACATCCCAGCCGAGCATTATATACATATTTTTGTATTCCACATTAAAAACTCCGATAATTTCTAAAAGATCGGACTATAAGAGCCGAAGTTATTGAAGATTGCAGGAATAATTTGTGCTGGGTTCATCCTGTTACATCCCAGTCGAGCAGTATTTACATATTTTTGTATTCCACATTTGAACTCCGATAATTTCTAAAAGATCGGACTGTAAGAGCCGAAGATTGCAGCAATAATTTGTGCTCGGTTCCTCCTGTTACATCCCAGCTGAGCAGTTTCTACATATTTTTGTATTCCACATTAAAAACTCCGATAATTTCTTAAAGATCGGACTATAAGAGCCGAAGTTATTGAAGATTGCAGGAATAGTTTGTGCTGGGTTCATCCTGTCACATCCCAGCTGAGGAGTATTTACATATTTTGGTATACTATATTTCAACTCCGATAATTTCTAAAAGATCGGACTATAAGAGCCGAAGATTGCAGGAATAATTTGTGCTGTGTTCATCCTGTTACATCCCAGCCGAGCAGTTTCTACATATTTTTGTATTCCACATTAAAAACTCCGATAATTTCTTAAAGATCGGACTATAAGAGCCGAAGCTATTGAAGATTGCAGGAATAATTTGTGCTGGGTTCATCCTGTTACATCCCAGCCGAGCAGTATTTACATATTTTTGTATTCCACATTTGAACTCCGATCATTTCTAAAAGATCGGACTGTAAGAGCCGAAGATTGCAGCAATAGTTTGTGCTGGGTTCATCCTGTTACATCCCAGCTGAGCATTTGCGACAAATGTTAAGAAATGTTTTTGATTTTTCCGCAGGCGGGCACTCCTTGGGGCTCGACCATGTCGTTGTACTCGACCAGCCTGCCGATGAACAATGGCGGCGGCGCCGGCGGCGAGGGCTTCGGCGCGATGTTTCCCAAAAATCTATACCGCCTGCTGGCGGTTGTGGTGCACTCGGGTGAGGCAAACAGCGGACATTTTGTTACCTATCGACGTGGTTCGCTGCGCAATGCGCATCGGTGAGTGCACCCTGCCAGTTGATTCAATCATTTTCTAATCCAAATCCCATTTTTACAGATGGTTTTACACGTCGGACACGATTGTGCGCGAGGTCTCCATTGATGAGGTGCTCAGCGTGCCCGCCTATATGCTGTTCTATGATCGCGGCCAGCAGCGACAGCTCCAAATGCGCTGACTTTCCGCATCGTGCACCAATACTAGCCCTTCCCCCCGCTCACCGCTCCCCCCCAGCCCGCCCCCTCTAGAACCAACTGGTGGTGTAGTTGTTACGTCGGCCTAGTCATTTTTCATTTTTCTCTCTCTCTCAACGTTGTGTTGGAAACTCAGATTATTATACGATATAATAATTAAAACGGTGGCCATAGAATCCTATTCCAACAAAAAAAAAACAAAACAAAACAAAACAAAAAGAAAAGAAAACGGTCTCAGCAAGCACCAAAAAACACACACACACACACACACACACACCTGCGTTAATTTAAGGGCAGGCCTTATATGCATACAATAGCTACAACTTATCATGCATCTATATATATATATATATATATCGAATTTTGTTACATCAATGCATTTAAAAATTTTTAAATTGAATTTGAATTGAATTGAAAATTCACGTCATGTGCTTTTTAGATGTTTGTATTTAGCGATATAGATTCAAAAACCAAAAACCAAAAATAATTGTGCTAGGGGTATTACCGAAAGCATGAATCGATAATAAGTGTACTGTTCTTTTTTTTTTTTTGAACATCTGTTCCAATCTGTTATATAGATGTACTTCCCGCTCCTAATTGTTAAGGGGTCAGAATTCGTGAATCGATTCTTACGTTATAATCGATCGCTATTTGCATTTATCGCTTATCGTGTTGCAAACAGAATACCCTTGCTCCCAATTACAACTATGTACATGATATATCATTAACTAACAATCGCCCAAAACAATAATTATCTACGTTAAACGCTATATTAATAAAGTTCGGATAGATGTTTAAATACAATCTAATTTTGTTCAATTATTTCCTTAAAAACTAAAAAACAACAAATTTTTGTAATCTTTTTATAAACAATTACATTAAGTTTACGTATTTAGAAGAATTTTCAAAATTTTAGTCCGTTTTTTAAGTGTTTGCTGCTTTACACGGTTGCACGGCAAGTTTCATAGTAAACAGCAATTTAAGGCGATCAAGCGAAGATATACTAAAATATTTACAAAGGCACGCCCTAACAAAAAAAACTGTTAAGCCGATCGAGTCTGGCATTTTTGTATGTCTACTTAGGGTAATTTCTTCAGATTTAGTGCATACCCAACCATTTCCTTCATGGGAAATTTTACAAAACACAATTAAAGCGCCCCTTCCAAGCAATTAACTGTGAATACAATTTAAATTGTACAGTGCCATTTTGAGTTTAACATGTGTTAGTGGGCTGCAACTGAGTCATCCTGAGCGTATTTGCCACTAAACTGGAAGATCAACGCATATTATTCGTGCTGTATTTTGAGAATTTTATATTATAACTGCTTTACACGGTTGCACGGCAAGTTTCATAGCAAACAGCAATTTAAGGCGATCAAGCGAAGATAAACTTAAATATGTACAAAGGCACGCCCTAAAAAAAAACTGTTAAGCCGATCGAGTCTGGCATTTTTGTATGTCTACTTAGGGTAATTTCTTCAGATTTAGTGTATACCCAACCATTTCCTTCATGGGAAATTTTACAAAACACAATTAAAGCGCCCCTTCCAAGCAATTAACTGTGAATACAATTTAAATTGTACAGTGCCATTTTGAGTTTAACATGTGTTAGTGGGCTGCAACTGATTCATCCTGAGCGTATTTGCCACTAAACTGGAAGATCAACGCATATTATTCGTGCTGTATTTTGAGAATTTTATATTATAACTGAACTCCGCAAAGGTTTTACAACAGTTTTATATTTATATCGCCTATCGATATACATATATATATATATGATTGCACACTTTTAGCTAGTGTGTACACACTGGCGCTCGTCATATGCCATTGCGTGCCTGCTCGCACTTGTGTGTGTGTGATATTCGAAATTCAAAAAGCAAGCAAGCATCGGCACAAGCAATGTGTGTGTAGAACTACTATGTCAAGCAATAACAGTACAAATAGAAAGCAATATAATGATAGAAAAATACAGCACACATCGCGCATTACGCCCAAAATAAGAGAATATCTGGCTGAGATGGCCAACGAGCGCGAACTGGAGCTGCAACGCTTCATGGCATTATCATCGACATCACCCGCCAGCAGCAGCATTAGCGTCGGCGCGCACAGCAGCAGCGGCGGCGGCGGCGGCGGCGCCTGCGTCGGGGTTGCAACAGCTGCCTGCGCAGCTGCCATGGCGTGCATTAGAAAGCAAAAGAAACGCGCGTTGCCGGCCGCTGAGCACGTTAAGCAGATACCGATTGTCATGGAGACGGGACGCACTGCGTCCGCGTCTGTTGAGGATTTGCGCACACCCACCAAAGGCACCCAAACGCAGACGCCGCAGATGCAGACGCGCAAAACCCAAACACCAGAATCGGCGCTCAAATCGCACAAACGCCTCGAATGGGATCCCGCCGCCGATGTGGGCTATCGCTGTCAGCGCGCCGCCTCCGCGAGCAACATTAGCACACTGGAACGCTCCGTGCTGGAGGCGGCCATGCAGCCGGCAGGGCAACGGGCGGCAGTCCAGCGCTCCAATCACTCCGAATCCGATTTGAATCGTTTGCAGGCGGCGGAGCAGCTGCCTCAGTCGGCGCCGGCGCCGCCGCTGGCGTCCAGCACATTTGTCAACTCCAGCCGCAGGTCCAGCCAGCCCACGCCGACGCCGGTGCCCAGCCAGAGTTCACGTCGCGAATCCTGCGCCACCTCCGCGGTGAGCAGCTTCGATTATCATCACAATTCGCGACCATCCACCGGGCAGAGCAACAGCAACAGCCATAGCCACAGCAGCAGCAGCGGGAGCTGCAATCGGCAGGCGCTCAGCGCCGAGGAACTGCTGCGTCATGTGGAGCAGCAGCGTCAGGAGCGCGCGTATACCGCACAGCTGGAGCAGGTGCTCTGCAATCGTCGCCACATGACGCGCGCCCAGAACAAGGAGAATCAACAGCCGCAGCCACAGCCACAGCCACAGGCCAGCCCTGTTGTCTCCTCCTCGAGCGTCAACTCCAGCCCGGCTGTGAAATGCGATCTGGATCTGGGCATCGATTTGCTCTGCTCGCTGGTGAGCAAGCGCAGCCTCAGCCATGTCCAGAAAAAGCAGCTCATACGCGACATTGCCAAGCGACTCGCCTGCCTCGATCTGGCCGCCAGCAGCAGCAGCTGCAACAGTCGCGCCGACTCCAGCCGCAGCCGCAGCCGCAGCTCCAGGCGCCAGCACAAGGAGCAGCCGCTGCCCGCTGCAAATGACAACCAGCCCAAGGGTAAGCGCGGTCTGTAGCTGTAAACGGGAATCTCCTAGCCGTAGTCCAACCAGCACACACATTTATATACAAATTTTCTCCTTGCAGAGCCGCTGCGCAAGGACACGGCGACCAACACGAGCAAAAGATGCCTCATACTCTCGCCGAAGCTGCTGACGCCGGCTGCTGCTCCTGCTGCTGCTCCGGCTGCTGCTCCGGCTGCTGTGGCCGTGCCCGTGCCCGCGCCTAGAACGCGCGTGGGCACGCCCACGCAATCGCCGCTGCCCTGCAGCTATGCATCCAGCAGCAGCGGCGCCTCCAACGATCTGGTCACACAGAAAACCAATCTGCAGACTAAGCAGCCGGCCACAACGGACGAGCTGGCAGCCATGCAGGAGTGGCTGAATCCGATGACGCAGAGCGAGATTGAGTACGAGGAGAAGCGACAGCAGCAGCAGCAGCAGCAGCAGCGCGGCCAGCTGGACGAGGAGCGGCGCACACAGCTGGACTGGATCGAGACGGAGATAAGCCGCCTGCGCACGCTGCAGAGTCTGCTGAGCAGCGCCGCCAAGGGCGTCATGCTGGCCGCGCCACCGGACAAGGGTGTCCGCATACCCATCCAGCTGATGGATGCCGTTGCGGATGCAGTGGGAGGCGGCGCACTGTCGCCGGCGCCAGCAGCTCCGCCAGCAGCATCCCCGCCGCCACCACCACCTCCTCCTCCACCTGCACCTGCACCTGCACGTGCTCCGCGCAGCAAAATGGCAACGCCTGCGCCGAGCCAAACGGGCAGCAGCGAGAGCGTCTGCTCCTTTGTCCAGCAGCGACAGCGCCAGTTCATGGCCCACTATCAGAACCAGCAGCAGCAGCGTCTGGAGCAGCAGCAGCAGCTGCTCCTGCTGCAGCAGCACCAACAGCAGCAGCAACAGCAGCTCATCCACCGCCAGCAGCAGCAGCAGCAGCTGCAGCATCCGTTGCATGCCACGTGCCACATGGTAAGCTCTTGAGTCATGATGTACTCAACAATTCTATTTAATTGGAAGCAGGTAGACTTTCCGAGCCATATCAAGGGGAAGGCCTGCTCTTAACCTATGATGCATCCAACAAATCTATTCAGCTGGCAGCTGGAAGCCTCTCCGATCCGTAACTGGGGGAATAACTGAGTCAAACTAGCCTTGACCGTCTGTCCGTGTGGGAAGAGAGCGGCTCGAAATGTCGCCCGATTTTCATAGTATCGATAAATATCGAATGGGAATACTGTCCGATCGATAACAAAAGGAATACCCGAGTCGATCTAGCCTTGTCCGTCTGTCTTGAAATATATAAAAATATATATTCTCGTATATCCTATGCACAACGAGCTTAAAATTTCTGTTCGTTCTCTCGCCCGATTTTCATAGTATCGATAAATATCGAATGGGAATACTGTCCGATCGATAACAAAAGGAATACCCGAGTTAATCCGTCTGTCTTGAAATATATAAAATATATATTCTCGTATATCCCATGCACAACGAGCTTAAAATTTCTGTTCGTTCTCTCGCCCGATTTTCATAGTATCGATAAATATCGATTTTCAAGCGTGGTCTTTTAAGCATAACTCGAGAACTACCGGAGCTAGGTACACCAAATTTGGGTTGTACACAGGTTCTTGCATAATAAATACAGCCTTAGTATATTTCACTTTTTGGTTTAGTTTTGAGGAAAGAATTCTTTAAGCTTATGCTTAATCAAAGGAGAAAGCTTCAGGAAGTACGACAGAGTTCTCTTACGAAGAACCTTTTTCTCTATGTTTTTTTTTTGCTTACTATATTCTGATGAAATCCCCGACATATATGAGGAAAATCGTATGCTCATGGGATCACACTTAAAGACATATTCATATATTCATATTGCACAAATATCACTCTCTCTCTCTCTCTTTCTCTTTCTCCCTCACCCGCGCTGCATCTCGCTCTGGCAGCGCCCATGTCAGCCGCATCAGGAACACCAAGCCGAGCAATATATGCAAATGCAGTACGCCCAGACGACGGGAAATGTTTATGGCTGCGTGGATGAAGGCGCCGTCTACTACCAGGTCGTTAATTCGCGCGGTGCGCCCTGCTACGTGCAACATGCCGTCAAGGCGGCAACAGTTGCAACAAAGACCACAATGACAACAACCGCAGCAGCAGCAGCAGCAGGAGGACGAGGGGGAGTAGGAGAAGGAGCAGCGGCAGCGGCAACGAGAACAACAACAACTGGCTCACAAAATAGCTGCAGGGCCACGAGCTCCTCCACGTCGTCCATGCTGTGCATCAGCTCGGAGATGTCCATACCGATGAGCATGGTGAATGCCTGCGAGGCGACGACAACGACAACAACAACAACAACGCATCAATATGACGATGTGGCATGCCACCAGCAGTTGCAGCTGTGCCAGCGCCGGCGTCACACGCAGCACAGCACCAGCTCCGGCTCCGGCTCCGGCTCCGGCAGAGCACATCGTGAACAGGAGCAAAAGCAGCGCCAGCAAATGCTGCAAGTGCGACCGCGCGGCATTGCGTATGTCATACAGTTTAGCGCCAATGGCGACACTAGCGAAATTCTGCCGGAATCGCTGACGCTGCAGGATCATCTGCAGCGCGCCCGTCCCCTGTTCTGTGCCCAGTCCAAGCAGCGCAAGGCGATTCTCAATCAAATGCAGCTGCTGCGCAATGCGCGACGCCGCGAACTCGATCAGCTGATCGAGAACAGCAGCCTGGAGACGCTGGACAGACGACTCGAACAGCTGCCGCCACCGGTTACCTGTAAGTCTTTGAGCAAGCGATGCACTGCGTTCAGTTTATGGGCCGATTCTATCGAGCATCAAAGAATCAAGGCTTGCCGATGCAACTTTTCTTTTTGCACATCCTTTATCCTTTGGCACAAACTGCTTCGCTTGGCTGTAGACATGATCAGCATCAATCAATCAATCAATCAATCAGAGTCGATGCAGCCCGGCTCCTCCGGTCTGTTTCAACTAATTAACTAGTCTCTTTAGCTAGATGAAACTTTGCCGTTCTAGACCTTTGCATACCCTTATCCAAATCCAAGCTCAAATTAAAGATCTCATATGTATCCCATTTATTGACAGCACGCGTCCGCATCTTCTCTACGCGGGAGATGAAGGCCCTCACCAGCAAACGCTGCGAGTTTCTGCCCGAGGTGCTGGCCGCACAAAGTCGGGAGCGCGAGGAGCGTCGCCGTCGCAGCAATCGCATCATGCGCGACGTTTTCAATCGGGTAAGTCCACCCCATATTATCATCACCATATAGATAAATCTCTTAACTAATCGATTGCTCACTTTTCTAGCGTCTGCAGCGTCGCGTGCGCCGTGGCAAGCTCTCCCTCAATCACAGTCGCACCGTCATCTAGCGGAGCGAGGCGTCGCGGAAGCTCAACAAGTGCCAGTTCAACATGTCCTATATATATATATATATATATACATATATATATCCAATCATGGATCGAATATTTCGACAGTTAACTGGTTTTATGCATGCTATTGTAGGCTCCAACGAATATCTATTTTCTAGTTAGAATTATCCCTATATATATACATCTAATTTTTTTTTTTGGTATTTTGTCAACTTATCTATTTATTAGCATTTTACACTGTCTGACCAATAAATGATTGCATTTGCCATATTAGAGATCGTTTGAAAGTTAAAACAATTTAAAATGCTTTCTCTATAAAAATAATGTATGAATTACATTACAATTACAATTCTACAAAACCTTGAATGCAGTTGTAAAAGCTTTTAGATCTTAAGATATATATATATATTATATTATTTACCTCAGGCAGTATTTAAAGGTCTTAACCAAGCTAAAATAGGTAAATTTTATAACTGCGCATAACTTTTTAAGCGGCACATTGTTTTAGTTTTAAATCGTTTGGTTTATATTTAAGACACATTGCTCTTCAGATCCTACTTTCCTAAGATCCCAACTCGATGTTCCAGTCCAAGTCAAAAGCACAAACGCCTATTCAAAAATATTCTGCCCACATATAATAGAAATCTGTACTTCACTTGGAAAGTACCTAAATAGACGCAACAGCATGCCAATTTTTAAATATTTTGTTCATATTGTAGACATGTTCCTCTTCAGATAATACTTTTATAAAAGCCAAACTCAATGTTTGAGCCCAAGTTGAATGCATTCAAACATATTTCGCCCATATTTCTATATAAGTATCAAACTGTTTGGAACTGTTGTTTCGGAAAAATGTAATTCTCAAATATCCTATATAGATCGAAATTTACCACTTCTATAACTCGGTCAAAACTCAATCGATTTTCATAAGGTTTCGCTCTTTGTTCATGGTTTGATCTCAAGATCAATTTGGCATCTAAATGTGGCAACATTATTCTTGGTCGAAATTCATATAAAAATGGGACCCTCAAATATCCTATATAGACAAAGGTCGAAATGTATGTACGTATGTATGTTTGCATTTACGTGTGCATGTATGTGTTAATGTTAATTATGTCGTGTATGACAATATGAATGTGACGTGCAGGCATAGAAATATGCATGTATGTATATGTGTTTGTGTGTGTATGTATGTATTACATGAATTTGTACACACATGTATGTATGTGTATATGTATGCATGTATGCATGTATGTATGTATGTATGTATATATGTATGTATGCATGTGTGTATGTAAGTATGTATGTATGTTTGTATTATTGTCTGTAAGTTGCAAGTATTTAGTACGTAGGGATTTAAGTATTATGTGTGTGTGTATGTGTGTGTGTGTGTCTGTGTGGGCGTATGTGTGTTAGTGTATGCATGCATGTATGTATGCTCATATGTATAGATGTATGCATGCATATTTGTTTTCTAAGATCAAACACAGACAAAGCTTGTTCGTCGCTGTGCTGCAAATTTTAATAAAACGAATTTCTGTCAAGTGCTCTTCTCCTCGATTCTCAAGAATTCAAGTAGGCTCTGCAGTTTTTATGCTTAGCTAGCAGTGTAGTATTTTGTCCTGTTTTCTGTTGTTGCTTTTTGTATGTATGTATGTATGTATGTATGGATGTATGTATGGATGTATGTATGTATGGATGTATGTATGTATGTATGTATGTATGTATGTATGTATGTATGTATGTATGTATGTATGTATGTATGTATGTATGTATGTATGTATGTATGTATGTATGTATGTATGTATGTATGTATGTATGTATGTATGTATGTATGTATGTATGTATGTATGTATGTGTGTGTGTGTATGTATGTATGTATGTATGTATGTATGTATGTATGTACGTTTGTATGTATGTATGTATGTATGTATGTATGTATGTATGTATGTGTGTGTGTGTGTATGTATGTATGTATGTATGTATGTATGTATTTATGTATGTATCTTTGTATGTATGTATGTATGTACGTATGTATGTATGTATGTATGTATGTATGTATGTATGTATGTATGTATGTATGTATGTATGTATGTATGTATGTATGTATGTATGTGTGTGTGTGTATGTATGTATGTATGTATGTATGTATGTATGTATGTATGTATGTATGTACGTTTGTATGTATGTATGTATGTATGTATGTACGTTTGTATGTATGTATGTAAGTAAGTATGTATGTATGCATTCATGTATGTGTGTATGTATGTACTTACGTATGTACGTAACTATGTATGCATGTGTTTCTGTATGTACGCTTGTGTGAATATATGTGTTTAAGTATGTTTGTTTGGATGTAGGTTTCTTAACTAATGCTCTACTACGCGATTCTCATGAATTCAAGTAAGTCGTATGAAAAGCCTGCGGGCTTCACTTTAAGTGATGGAGGCGGCGGCTTCAATTTTGGAGAAGGCGGCTTCAACTATGGATTAGACGGTGGCTTCAATATTGGAGGAGACGACAGCTTGAGCGAATGAGGAGCCGGCATCAACATGCAGGAGGCAGCGGCTGTGGCTTTGGCGTAGGCGATTGAAGCAAGTGGTACGTATTATAAAAATAACCAATTATCATTATGATATCCTAAATAGGTCGAAATTTCCGTTGTTCAAAACCCAACCGATAGATTTAACTGCTCAGATCAGACCAAAAACAAAGTCATCATTTTGATGGAATTTCTTTATTAGGATTCATAACATTGGTGGTTAACAATATAGATATATTTTGAGTATTAGTTTTTATGTAATTATGTTAAACTCTTTGCAAGCTAAACAACGTTTCTTCCGATTAAATTCTCCTTAACATTTTGGTGTTCTATTCCGCGACAAATTCTTAAGACTAACAAGACAAAAGTTTTCTTCCTGTTGATAACAATATGACGGAAGAAAAATGTAAAAAAAAAAAACAAAAAATTATACTATCAAATATAATGAATAATATTAATACGCGTATATCGTAATCGTTTATCGTTGAGATTAGTATCGATTTTAATAATATATATATATATATGTATGTATATATCTATATATAGGATTATGTTATTTTTCGTAATACCAGCCGCAATGCCAAATCAGGTCACAGGTCTCACATTTCTGTTTGTTACAGATCGAACGTGCTTTTAGGTATAGCACAGCAAATACATATATCGGGGAAAGTTTGCTTTTGGTTTTGGGGTAAGGTTTTAGGTTAGGAACGTTTTGGAATTTGAAACGTGGGAAAATTGGGAACTTGACTGGACCAACACACAATGCAAAGCAGTTAACGCGTTTTCAATGTCGGTTAATGGGGGGATTATTTTCGAATATATATAACCATAGAATATATATATATATATGTGTTAACAACGCGCTCGTATATCGGAAATACTCTTTACTTAAACGCTAATAATTGAGATTGCATACAATTTAGTTGACTCTCTCTCTCTCTCTTTAACCTTCCTAACATCTTATTTGCGCGCCACCATATCGAGGCCGCCCTCCTCCTCCATTTTGGACAGAAACTTGATGGTGCGCTGCGAGGGTTCCGTCTGTCTGGCCATATCGATCAGGCCCAACAGTTTTTTGATGCCAATGAAGACGCTGTGGATGATTATAAAAACAAGTTTAAGATCATTTCGCATCTGGCTGAGTTCCACTTCTTCTTCCACTTATTTTTCGCACGTGTGAAAATGAAACACGTGAAAATGCAATTTTAATGTCGAGTGCTTACAAATTGAGTTGGATTACAATTGGACTCAAATTTCGTTACTGAGATCCTTCATTTTACATCCGGGCGCTTACAAAGTGAGTTGGAAATTAATTGGACTCAAATTTCGTTATTAAGATCTTTCATTTTCCACCCGGAATAGTGGATTTATCGTAACATGCTTTTCTTTTGATTCAATTTGGAAAATCTTTGTGCTTAAAGTTCAATTGATTTTTAGCTTGAGATTATAGCAGATCGGGCTGAATGGGAAACCAAAAAGACTTTCATTCAGACGACTTTCACCTATTTCCCACGCTTGTCGATCGGATTTGCCAAATTTGCACATTGCATGCACATATTTAGCTAGGAAAAGTGGTTTTTTAACTTACCGCTTGCCGGCCATCTTCTTGGCAACGGTCTGAAGTTCGCTCTTGGTAAAGATATCCGTGTCCTCGAGCACGGCGATAACATGCTCCGGACTGGACAGATTGGGCACATGCAGCACGGATGTGAAGGCCGACAGCATTTCCATTTCCTCGAGCACTTCCCTGAAAGAGTTGAAAAAACGCTTTTTAGCTTTTAGAGGAGACGCAACCAACTGCTTACCGTCGGCTCGAGGTGCAAAGGATCAGGAGCTTGCGTCCCTTGGGCGGCTGTTTCTTGAGCAGCACCAGCAATGCCTGAAGCGTTAGATTGGAGTATCTGGGCCCGATGGGTCCATAGTCGAGCAGACGCTCCACATTGTCAACGACAATGCAGCTGAGTGTCGAGCGATAGGCATCGTCGAAGATCTTGCGTATGTGCAGACACTTGGCGGACTCGGTGTAGCCGACCATGTCCTCCGGTGAGCAGACCTTGACGAACGGAAAGTCCGACATTTTGGCCAGCTTGGCGGCCAGCGCGGTCTTGCCCGAATTGGGCGCACCGGCAATTAGGACTGAGACCAGGCCGCTCGACTCGGTGGCCTTCGCCTGCTGCACATAGAGCATCCCGTCCTCGAGCAGATTGGCCACCGGCTGGCCCCAGTTGACGACGCCGCGTGCCAGCATATTTTCGAGTATCTCCTGGGCGGAGCCGAAGGCTGGCTTAATATCGTTCTCCAGCGAATGGAGGAAATCCGCCCGATTCACCTTCAATTTCTCCATGGCCTCCGGATCGACGGTGACCTTTGCATCGGCCTTGATCAGGCGATTCATGGCGCTCGATTGGGCGGCACGCACCAGACCCTCCAGCTCGGCGCCGCTAAAGTTCTTGGTTATCGATGCCAGCTCCATGCAGTCGACATCGTCGCTAATCTTCTTGAAGTCCCGCATACGTTTCGTATGTATATTCAATATCTGGACGCGTCCCTGTTCGTTCGGCAAACTGATCTCCATTTGGACCTCGAGACGGCCGGGACGCAGCAGCGCCTCATCGATCATGTCCCGGCGATTGGTCATCCCGATCACCAGTATATTGTTCAGCTGATCGACGCCGTCGATTTTGGTCAGCAGCTGATTGACGACGGTGTCGTGGACACCGCTGTTGCCGGCCACGGAGCCGCGCTGCTTGCATATGGCGTCGATCTCATCGAAGATGATGATATGCAGTCCGCTGTTCGGGCCCAGACGCTTCTCCTCCTCCTCGGCCTCGGCGAACAGCCGTCGGACATTTGCCTCCGATTCGCCGACATACTTGTCCAATATCTGCGGCCCGTTGACGATCTTCGGTTCGCGCGCATTCAGCATGGTGCCGATCTGGCGGGCCATCAGCGTCTTGCCAGTGCCGGGCGGTCCGTAGAGCAGGATGCCCTTCACATGCTTGCAGCCAAGCTGCTCGACCAGCTCGGGCGGAAAGACGCGCGAGGCGAACGCACGGCGAAAGATCGCATTGAACTCATTGTCCAGGCCGCCGATGCCCATTTTGCCAAAATCCCAATCCGGATTGATGATCGACTGACGCACCACCTTGCCCTTGGACTTGCCCTGCAGATTCAATGAGCTGTTCTCGGCCTTCTCGAACTGCACCGTCGTGTTGCCCAGAATGCGGCCGAAGCGCACATTCCGCGTGGTCGGCTCCTTGCCCTCGGCCAGGGTCTTCGGATCGATCGCCTCCAGCATTTTGACGGCCAAGCCGAGCAGTTTCTTCTCCTTGAAATTGAAGACCAGCGACTGGCCCACAGTCAAGGCCATGCCAGCGAATTGCATGATGAACTCCTTGGCCATCTCATCCGAGTCATACGGCTCCTGCGAAACGCTACAGAAGGAATTGAGCGGGGTTTATTGGCTGTCTTTAAGGTTCCCTCATCTTCATCAAGCAAGATCACCGGGTCTGCTCTACAAAACCTGCCCAAACCCTGTTCAAGAAATCTAGGGTAACTGCTTTTGATCAAGAGATTTTGACAAACGTGTTTGTCTCTAGCTAAAAATAGAATCTAACTTGATCCAACCTAACCTAACCTAACCTAACCTAACCTAACCTCACCTAACCTAACCTAACCTAACATAGCCTAACATAACCTAACCTAACCTAACCTAACCTAGCCTAACCTTACAGCTCTAAGCTTTTAAATATCCAAATTGATATTACCTAACCTAACCTCACCTAACCTAACATAGCCTAATATAACCTAACCTAACCTAACCTAACCTAACCTAACCTAACCTAACCTAACCTAACCTAACCTAACCTAACCTAACCTAACCTAACCTCACCTAACCTAACATAACCTAACATAACGTAACCTAACCTTACAGCTCTAAGCTTTTAAATATCCAAATTGATATTACCTAACCTAACCTTTATCTAACCTAACCCCACTTTTGCAGTCGAAACTACACACACACACACGCATACACACACACACAAAGCGCAGTTATGTGCTCCTTCGGGAAAAATCAGTTTTGAGGTTAGGATTCATTTACTGCAATCAAAGCTAAACCCACTTTATCTATTGGAACCCAACGCAATGCCAAAACTTTGATAGCCAAGGCGACTTGCAGGTCGGGATCCCAGCCTAAACAGATTGTGGGTAAACTAACCTCAATTTTATATTTTTCACACGCACACACTTACGTCTTCTTTTGCAGAAAATCGGTTTCGAAGGAGACATTTGTTATGACATCGGAGCTGGCATCGAATCGATAGGGTCGCACCTCCAGGTCCTGGTTAATGGAGAGCATGGCCCATTTGCGCTGCACCAGAGAGAAGCCCACATAGCCTCTGGGCACCTCCATGGTCTTCTCCAGAGCGAAGATGAAATGTTGTCCCGCTGCGGGCGAAATGTCCGCGTACCTGAAAGGGATAAAAAAAAATATATATAAGAATAATAATAATAATGATGAGGAGCTGAAGAAGCTGCTGCAGTTGGTCCATTTTGGCATACTTGACATCGTCGGGAAAATCGCCGACGTTCACAATGGCGCGATTCGTTAAGGACAGCTCGTCCGTGGGGCATTTGGTGGCCTTCAAGCGCTGCAATTACCGTTAAACTTGAGTATGTATTTATTGCTTTATTAATATGCAGAGGAGCTCACATAAGACATGGCTGCTGCTGCTGCTTCTTCTTGCTGCTGGGAATTGCCTGATTATATAGCCTGTCTCTGTGTGTGTGTGTGTGTGTGTGAGTTTGTGGTGTGGGGGTTGTTTCTGTTTACAGCTTCAGCCTCAGCCTCAAGCTCAGCTAATATCGATTCGCGGCGATTCGCAATTTCTGTTTTTTGCGGCGTTTTTATTTAAGCTTTGGCTCTGCTGCGCCTATTTGACACATACGGCAATTTCTCAAATTTTTTTTATAATTGTTAACACTTAACACTTTACGAATTTGGATTATGTTGCATTTCTTTTGCAGCTGTCGCACCACAATTCACAGCTTTGACTTTCATTGATTTCTACAGAACATCGAAATTTTTTGCTGCGCAGCTTAAAAAAATGCGCGCGCGCACAGCGCTGCCAGCGCTGTAAAAGAACTGCAGCAAGTTGGCAGCCCGGCGACGCACATTTGAGCAGCAGCTGTTAAGCGCTCTGTTAGCGTTAACAGCTGTTATTAGTCGCTTAGCAGCGCGAGCAGTCGACGTTATTCTCAGCAGAGACGTCATACGTTGCGGTTGATTTGCGGGCAAGCGCGCGTGCATTCGTTTAGATTCTTTTATCGAGAAACGGTTTCTTTTTGGTTTGCAAAATTTGTGTTTATTTTTTTGTTGTTTGTCCAGTGATTTGATAAGCATTATCAGTGCCATGTGTTATGAAACAAAAACAAAATGATTTAAATCTTCTTTTTTTTTTCAACTATAACATATTTTGCCATTTACACTTCAACGTTTGCACGGCGACCGGCAAAAAGGTCAAGCGAAGCAGCTGAACAAAACAAAACAAAAAATATAAACAACAACAACAAGTGCAGCATCATAGAAGCAGCAACAACGACGTTTGGAAAGCAGTCCAAGCAACAACAACAACGACAACTTTGTAGGCTACCTGTTGAGCGTAGCGCCGCAGTCGCAGTCGCAGTCGCAGCCAACGTCGCTGCCGCTAATAGACTGGCTTAAGCTGAAGGTTAAGAGCGATTTGCAAGTGTCCGTTGCATGTCGTTAACAGTTGTGTTGCTGTTGTAACTGTTGTTGTAGAAGCGCATCAAGAATAACAGCAACAAAAATGACAAAGCCGCATTCTTCGCCGCGTTCGAACTTCTTCGAGAGTCGAATTCATTTGGCGCTCTTCGTCCTACTCGCCAAGTTTTTCGCCGCGAACGTAGTCTCGTGCTTTAATCTGGAGCAGAGGCAGCCGCTGATCAAGTACGGGCATCCCAACTCGAATTTCGGCTACTCGCTGGCCACGCACACTATCGGCGAATATAATTGGCCCAATAACACAAAATGGTAAGCGTCAAAGACAGCTAAACAACTTGATTTCAACCGGTTTTCTTTTTTTCGTATTGTTTTTACTAATTATTCGCTCAAGCACACACGGTTAGGCACAGATCCAGAATGTTTCACTTTTTAGATACCTCCTTCGTTCTTCAGAAAATTCAACAACAATAAAATTCCTTCCGCTTTTGGCATAAACATGCTTTTTGCCTGCCGCATTCAAGCTCTGAATATTTCCGACAGATCCTATGTCGGAGCCGTCCGGATCGGACCAATATATTATATACATAGCCCCCAATAGGATAGATCGGTCAAAAAGTTGGTTCTATGAGAAAAACTTGTGTTTTTTAATATATGTATCTCCACCAAACTCGGCGTACTAATACAATACTACATAAATGTGAAATCCTTTCAACGTCGGAGTCCTATATCATATAGCTGCCAAGAAACTAGGTTCTTGTATGGAATAGTTTTTTGTTTATCATGATATTTGGACCAAACTCGGCATTTTTGGGTTTCACCTTGTTCCTTGCATTTATGCAAATTCTTATCAACATCGGACTATAATATCATATAGCTGCCATAGGAAGGATCGTTCCAAAACTAGGTTCTTGTATGGAATAGTTTTTTGTTTTTCATGATATTTGGACCAAAATCGGCATTTGTAGGTTTCACCTTGTCCCTTGCATTTATGCAAATTCTTATCAACATCGGACTATAATATCATATAGTTGCCATAGGAAAGATCGGTCGAACATCAAGTTCTTGTGAGAAAAACATGATTGTTTTAAAGATATCTGCATAAAATTCGGCATTTATTAGTCTTACAGTACTACTTACATATATGTGAAATCTTATCAACGTCGGAGCCCTATATCATATAGCTGCCATAGGAACGATCGTTCCGAAACTAGGTTCTTGTATGGAATAGTTTTTTGTTTTTCATGGTATTTGGACCAAACTCGGAATTTGTAGGTTTCACCTTGTTCCTTGCATTTATGCAAATTTTTATCAACATCGGATATTATATTATATAGTTGCCATAGGAACGATCGTTCCGAAACTAGGTTCTTGTATGCAATAGTTTTTTGTTTTTTAAGATATTTCGACAAAACTCGGAATGTTTCTTTCGCCCTGCTCTCTCTCTCTCTCTCTCTCTCTCTCTCTCTCTCTGTCTCTCTCACTCGAATTTTAATTTTTTTCAATTTTTTAAATTGATTGACATTGATTATTATTAAGACAACAGTTTGCAAAATACAACAAATTCCTTTTGATGCCAATAACAACAAAAGAAGCAAAAAAAAAAAATATAGAAAATATATAAAAATCAATAAAAAACGTGTTTGCCTTTTGTGCATTGCAATTGTTGTTATTTTTGTTGTTAACGTGCGAAACTTGTTTGAGATTTAGTTGATAGTTGTTGATGTTGTTGTTGTTGCTGTTGTCGTTAGACACTTCGATTACCATATAATATAATAAAAATGATTATTGATTATTTATAAAGATGATGCTACACACACACACACACACACACACACACAGAGAGAGAGAGAGAGAGAGATCTTTCGGATCTGGCATGTGGTTTCCATTAACAAACGAACGAGAAACGAGAAAGAAAAGGAGAGAACTTTTCGATTGCCATTTAGTTAAGATCGTATAACTAATTGAATACATCTGCAAAAAAGAACGAAACAACAAAACAACCAAATTTAGAGAAAGTTATGAAAAATGATCGAATGATCTATCTTTTGTTTCTCAAGTGTTGCCCCGATCCTAACTAATTTCATGCAAATTTTATTTAAATCCATCTGCAGATTAAAAGATTCTCAAGCAGAGGCCAACTCTTAAGATCGAGTGCTTAATTGAATATTTGCGCTTGGATCTAGTTTCTTTTTCTGATAGATATAAATTGAAATATTTGCGAATTTTACGAAATATACGATATTTCTATGCATATAGTTAGATCTCAACTGTTTTTCAAAGAAAAGTCGCCCAAATAAATCTTGATATTCATTTTATATCATATTTTCCAAAGGGTTACCAGACTCTGAACCCCTTCTCAGCGATCGTCGAATAATCTTTAGCAGCAAGCTCCACAACATAATATTCTTGGGAAATATGAATAATTGAAGGCAAGGCATAAACAACAAGAATTAATCGAGCCTTTTTTCTATTCGTATCTAGTGAGATTTCTCCATGTAAATGTTCAGCATGCAACTGGCAGGTAATCTATTTATCATGAATTCCGGAAATCGGAAAGGAAACTATGAATCACGCGTTCCGGATAAGGGGAAAGTTGACTTATTCACAGCAATTCCAGCTGTCACATTACGAAAACAAACGGGGTTTATTTGTCGTTAGTTTCGCGAAATCTAACATTTATTGGTATTATCTTTCGGAGGAACAAACCCTTTGGCTGCAGCTCCCACATTTGTCCGTAATAACATTTGAAATATTTGGCTATATCTCATGTGTATTTAGGCAACAGCTGGCACCAGACCCCGACCCCGACCCAGTCGCAGTTCCCAGATAGGACATTGTGTGTGTTTTCATAATATTTGCATTTCCCGATATTTCAACAATATATTTCATTGTTTATCGCTGTTACTCATTTGATTTCCTTGTTTATTTTCAAATACCCTGTACGCATCGCAAATGGGTTGAAGACGGAGCAGCATGCTTTGTACTTCGCAGATAGAGAGATGAACACCTCTTCGATCCCATAAACAGTCCTTCAGTTTATTAATCTAAAAAAGTATGTGTATTTCTCTACATCGTAGAACAATATCTTTTGTTCAGTTATCTTCCGCTCATTTCTAGAATATATCGATAAATAATCGATATTTATCGATTAAACAATCGATAATCGATAATCGATTAAATAATTATAATTAATAAGAATAATAATAATAATAATCGATTAAATAATCGATATCTATCGATATATTCTAGAAATGAGCGGAAGAAAACAAAATGTAAATCGTTTCAAACAACGTTTTTTGCGGGCATTAAGAGATTTAGGCACAACAAATTTGGTTTTTGGGTTCCCATATTGTATACACAGATCCGGAGTAGTTCACATTTGGATAACTCCAATCTGCCCATGCCATTCGAAATGAAGTCTTCTTGAAGTTGGGATGGACTGCATAACTAAAGCTATTCAAGATATTAATTCCCTTTTTTCAAGAAGAAGAAACACACCCACTGTGCAGAAGGCTGCAGGGTATCTGCAAGTCGAGCACTCTCAACTTTAATTTTTGTTGTTTTTTTTCCGCATGCATTTTACAGCGAACGTTTTTTTTTTTTTTTTTTTGTTTCATTTACAAACTTATCTCCTCGCTGTATGTGTATTTATTTTTTGCCAGTTGATAAGGAAATATGTGTCGAGGGTCACAGGAAGACTCCGATGTCCCATACGACTGCAGTCGTAGATATATTTATTTTATATTTATATTATTTCTATATATGTTAGATACAAATTTGCATAGTTAGCTAATGTGCAATGATCTGCATGTGCGTATGAGTCCATAACGCAAGCGAATCGATTAGTTAAATCATCATGTTAAAGCTGATGTTAATCGTGCTTGTAATTTGGCCTGAAGCTAGCCCGTCTGTGCACTCAAAATGGCAACAACAACAATGCGAATAACTGTGACCGTGTTCGTATCCGATGCAATTGTCTGTCTGGCGTACGCCCAGTTCGCAATGCCCATGCCATAGTTGGCAGACAAATCGGAGCCAACCGCAATGCCAATAAAATGACAAACATCAAAAACATGTATCCATCAAATGCAATATAACGAAGCTGGGATACGCTCACCAAGCGCAAGCGACCATAAGAAAAATACAATGTGCAAATTACTTTCCCTTCAAAGTCCCTTTCAATTCCTCTTTGCGTCTTCTTCGTTAACGTTACACTGACTGCGCTGTGTTCTCTCTAATTCTCGGGTTTATATTGAAAGTTTAAAATTTAATCGTTTAGTAGGTTCAAAATTGAAAAATAGATAAAGAGCTTGTGACTTTCTGCAATTCCCTTTTCATGCTATATTCGTAAACGTTTCATGGACAACGCTTTGCTAAAACCTATTCATGCAAAACTCTAAAATAACATTATTTTTCTTTCATCTCTGAAAAATGTTGTTTGTTTTTCTGTTAATTTTGTTTTCGTAAACGTTTTACTGGCTGCACTTTAATATTGTGTTGTTTCATAATTTGAATATAAATCGAAATCGATTTTTATGGAATTCCTCAAGTTTTTTTTCTCCAAAGCTAGTCAGGCTTAGCAGCAAGCCAATGGGCCCCTGAAAGTTAGGGCATACAAATAGAAAATCAATGCAAAAGTATTGCAGGGGCTTGGCAGAAGGCAATCCAAGACGTCTTATGGCTTATGGTGCCATAAAAATATGTATTACAAGAGCAATGTATCCACGTATTTCTGTTGTTGTTGCTGCTGTTGTTGCTGCTGTTGTCATTTCTGTTGTTGTCGTCGCCATTCAGTCTGAGGAAGTTCGCTTCGTGGAAGTCACTTGTCCACTTTTGGGTGGCAGTGGGTCAAAGCAATTAGGTTGCTTCTGCACAGTGTCCCGTACTTGGGACTACTTGGGCTTAGAGCTGGCTAAAGCCGGCCAGACTTGATTCCATTTCCTCTTAGCAAGATTGTCTGACAATTCATTGAGCCTCCGAAATACTTAAGATTAGAAATACGTGGTTGAAGCTTTGACTTTGAAGCGCACGTTTGCGCAAAGGCTTTATGTAGAGGAGCTGCAAAGCGCAGCGAACATTTGAAAGCTTTTAATCATGCATTTTAGGGAAAAGCAAGAGCTTTAAAGCTACTTAATCTCATTATACCAAAGCACATGCACAAATATAGAAGTTTTAAAGCTGCATCTAACATTTTAAAGCCTTAAATCTAGCATTTTAAGGGGGAACAAGAGCTTTAAAGCTGCTTGAGCGCCTCAAACCAAAGCACATGCACGAAGGCAAAAACTTTTAAGCGCATCTAACATTTCAAAGCTTTTTAATCATATTATACGAAGGAATTTAGGCATAAGTTTTAAATACTCAATAAGTTGTGGCAAAGGCGAAATTATTCAGAAGCTTCAAAGCTGAGCTAAAAGCTCTTTAAAGTGTTAACTGATTTAAGAAAACTCTGCAATTGAAGCTAAAACTCAATCGAATGCATTCGGAATCAATTATCAATAAAAGCTTTAAGATTTTGCAAATCAAAAAAAAGCTTCTAAATTTACATACAATATCATGGGAAAAGTATTTAAAATCATTTAAGCTTAAAAGCTTGCCACCTGCTGCGAAAGCTTCTCGCAGTGTTGCCAGACTTTAGTGCGGATTGCAAGTGAACTGAAAGCTCCTTCGAGAGACATTTGGGGGCCATGCCAAATGCCTTTCACATGACACACTTTTGATTTGGGATTGTTAAAAGTCTGTCTATAGGCAAATATGTATGTGAGCAATTTATTGGTCCTTCTTTAACACGAACTCGACATGTGTTTCAACTGGCTGCTGGTCGTGCATTTCTGATTAGGCTCCGGGTCCACTCGACTCTCGGCCTCTGATTGCATTTGTCATGCAGCTCACACGGCAGCTGCAACAACAACAACAACAACAACAACAATAATAATAATAATGTTAACTGCCATAAAGCCGCGATGTGACGGCTTTTGGCCATGATCAAGGCTAAGCTCATGAAAAAAAAAACACAAGCAAGAACAACTAACTACGGCAATGCCCGACGATGAAATACCCTTGCGTGTACCCTGTAAAAAGAAGCCCTCATCTTAGATCAAATTGTTGCTAAGGGTGATATATGATATAGTATAAGCATATATATTATAATATAATATTATATTATATCTGGGATAAATGAAAAATAAGTTCCATTCTCCCATAGACTTAGATGATATTGTAGTTCAATAATATACGATTTGGTTTACATGTCAACCGAAAGAATTTTTAGACATGAGCCCCATTCTTTAACCGATCTTTCCTAGCGCGAACCATATCCTATATAGTGATCCGATTCGACAAATTTTTTACTTAACCTTACTTACTTTGCAACAAAAAGAGGAACTTCCGGGACGATAGCCTAAAAAGGCGCGCTATATATATATGGGAGAATATATATGTTATATGTATATATATACATATATAGGAGAATATATATATTAGCTATACCCTTTGTTGGGGCATCGAGAGAAGAGTAATAGAGAAGGGAAAAACCACCCAAAAAAAACGAAACCTCACAAATTGGCTGGCGGCTTTTTAAAGCGACCGCCGACAATCAAAAAGCCATTCACACGTTCTTCAAAAAGTCGAATTTCCGACGAACCTCAGTGCTTCTAACTGAACCCGACCCCGACCCCGTCTCCGTCTCCGTCCCAGTTCCAATTACGATTTCAGTTCCAGTTCCAGTGCCAGTTCCTTAGTTCGCAGCGTTGGGTCTTTGATTTGCTGACAAACGGATGTCATGTACGTCATGTTTACCCCGTCCGTCCGTCCGTCCGTCCGTCCGTCCGTCTGTCCGTCCGTCCGTCTGTCCGTCCGTCCGTCCGTCCGTCCGTCTGTCTCCGCTGTCCACTTGAACGTGCGCTTCACGCGCTCTGTGCGGTCGTCCAAAGAACAAGCCCAGCCGGCATTTAATTCTTCCACTTGCGATAGTCACGCGTGCGAAACGTGTGAAAGGCTTTTGAGCTTTCGTGATTCGATGCAGTGAGCTTTTGAGTGTGGGGCAAACTATGCTTAGTTGTGTACATGAAAGCATTTCTGGCATTGTGAAAGCAGCTTTTGACTGTGCAAAGAATCTCTAGAAAGCTTTTGTAGGATCGCAATTGAAGTGAGCTTTCAATTATTTGTGACGGTTTGCCTAATCATCTGTTAATCTCAGCTTCAGTTTTTAGCTTTAAGCCTGCATCGAGCTTCTGTAAAAAGCTTTTACTTTTAAGTGTCTTGGCTAGGACAAAGTCCTTGAGCGATCGACTGTCATGATCCAGCATTTGCTTTGATTAAGTTCTGAGTACGCTCAGCTTTTTGGGGCATGTGTACAAAAAGCTTTCGATTGTTTTGTCAGTCAGGCGAAACTGTACTAAGCAAAGCGTGTTTTATGCGTGAGCAATGCGTGAACTTGTAAGCAAGGCTTGAGCTTTCTCTCACGCGTGAATCACTCGTGGAAAAACCGTGAATTGGGACGTGTGCAATATGTGAATTTGCGCCTAGTATTGATATTTACTGTTTTGAAGTTGTGGAAACTTCTACTTGACATATTTTGTAATTTTCTAGAGAAACCTTTGAAGTTTTCCTTATTGTTCTTGTTGCTTTCGATTGCTTTCGTCAATTTGCTTTGTAAATGAGTTGTGTTGCTCGCAATGCAAATAAACAAATGCAAATCACGTTCAGGTGCTCCGGACATTCTTTTTAGTTTGCACCTATTAACACCCTGTAGCTTGTGGCTGGCAAAGTCTAGCATCGACTTGGCAAAATCGATAAATATCGATTTTGAGAAATGCTTTATTAAGCCTAACTCGAAGATTACGAGAGCTAGATGCATAAAACTCGACATATAGGTTCTCGTATAGCATAAAAAGATTTGATATTTGACATTTTGAATATCTTACTCCATGCCACATGGAATCAAACAAAATAGAGAGTTCCCTGCGCTTGACTGACCTGAAAATTGAATGTCGATCGCAGTTAAAACGATCACATCAACTAAAACTTCTAGGGTATCGGCTAGTCAGCATGTTTGCTAATGTTGTTGTTTGCGATATTCGAATTGTTAAATATTATTGAATAACACACACGCGATTCCACGTGCAGCTCTCGACGCTCCATATGGCATCCGCATGGGCGAGTGAGCTTTAATTATTATTTTACACGCCTTAAACGAAGGCAAATATTTGTAAACAAATCAACGTGAATATGTTAAAAATGTGATTCACATAACGTACTATAAAACTTTGTACAATGACGAGTGCTGCAAACACTTCCCCTCTGGCAGGCAGGCAGGCAGGTAGGTTTTTTTTATCTGGCCCGCAGTTCCTCTAGTTCCACACAATAACCATAATATGGGTATAGTTTTAAGAGACTCGTTAAAACTTATCTACGTGTGCGTGTGTTGTGCGTGCGGCGCTTTTAATACCCTGTCTCCAATAAATGTGCGAACTGGCAGAAGGTACGCTGTACACAGTAGAAATCTTGGAAGAATTTGGGATCAACTGACTCGTCTTAGACATGTTTTCGAGTGTTTAAACTGTTCGATAAGTGAATCAATTTGAATTAAATCGATAAATATCGATTATTAAACAAGCATCTGGCGTGCTTTTTTACAGCTAGATACAGTAAATGAAGGCTTCTGCTCAAAATCGATAAATATCGATTATCAGTCCGCATTCTTTGTTCGACTGCGAGATTTTGCCGTTTATGAAAACTGCAAATAATAAATAAAGTGCTTCGTATATTTTAATTTTTCGATAACTATTTGCCACTTGATTCACATCGATAAGTATCGATTTTATGAGAGTTTTCAGTCTTCATTTTATATTTGACTGCGAGTGGGTTTTTGTATATTTATATTTATCGATAACTAATGCCCGCTTGATTCGAATCGATAAAAATCGATAAGCAACACAGTTTCTTTCAGTTTCGAAGAGGCGGATTATTTAAGTGAATTATATATAACAATTTTAGGTTTATCAAACTGGAATTAATTACAATTTTTAACATACTTAAATGTGGGCGAAATGTCAATTGACAGCTGTTAACAGGGTATCACTTAGTCGGGCTAGTGCGTGCTTTCGTGTGCCTCGCCTTTGGCTTTTAGCTTAACATGTTAAATTTATTTTATATACCTATTTGTATACATATACATGCATAGATACTTATGTATATATATGTATATGTACATAGATACTTATGTATATTTTTTTATTTGTTGTTGTTTTTTTTTTTTTGGCTGAATATGATAGTTCTTATGGGTTCTTTGCTCTGAAAGTGCGCCAAAATGTTTCGCCGAAAATGAGGTCAACAGACGCCAGACAGTCGCAGCCAGGGCAATAGTTGGAACCTGGGGCCGGGGAGGGGCCGGGGGGGAGGGGCTCCAAGAGTGGGGCGCCTAATGGTTATTGTTGTTGTTGTTCCCAACTGGGGCGAGCAGTCGTACATGATAGAATACTAGGCCTCTATTCGCATTTTATTGGATATTTGTCTGTATTCCACAAGCAAAATAGTTGTTTTCTTTTTTTCTTTTTTCACTAGTTGGTTTTTTGCGTGGCCAGCTCCACCGAAAAAAAGCGACGCCGAGAGACATAAACAAATGAGATATACGACACACGCATTACAGCGGAAAAGCAAGAAATAACGTATACTAGACAAGGAAATGCCCAGACAAGCACTTGGCAGATGATATCTATTATACGCAATGCTACAGTGAGACTAGCCTAAAATGTACGCAAGGTCGTCTTTCGTTTGCACAAACCAAAACTACATTTGCATCGTTTCTTGTGTTAGCATGATCTTTAACATTGGAATATTTGATACAAAATTTAATTGTATTGTTTTTGCAGAACTATAGGATTGCTTAGCTATATATTTGAATATTATGGAAAACGAGTTGAGAATTAAAATTTAACAATATTTATCTATAAGGAATACGGCTGCTGCCTTTCTTAGGGTATGTCTTCGTCTATCATATCTTCAGCATATCTGTTAATCAACAGCGCTGCGAAGCTAACAGTGCTTGCCCCTTCAACACTTTCGCTAAAATTCCCAACTAGTTCAAGCGCCGAGTTTATTATGCTCCACGAGAGGCTAATAATTTCTAGTCGCTTGATCTTGTGCTGGCATTTTAGGCAAGCTTTATTGTAGCACATGCCGCCTCATAAACATGCGTGAAAATTCAATTGATTTTTGTTGCGTGTGGAAGGGGGGGGGGCGGATGGGAGGGTGGATTGACTTGTACCGAGGGCGTGCAGCTGGAAAGAAGAAAACAAAAAAAAAGAAGGAGGCGTGCGTATTTATAGCGCTAGGAAAATTGCCCATCATTTCTTCTGATTTTTTTCTTCCTAGACTCGAATTGCTCTGCGCTGTGAACTGTACTAGGCGTGTGTGTGTGTGAGTGTGTGAGTGTGAGTGTGGGAAAACGTTTTGTGAAGTCAGCCAAAACAGCAAACAGAGTGTTGCAAAGCGTTTACAAACTTGCCCAGCAGCTGTCGTGTGTTGAATGTATCTGAAAGATACAAAACACGAAAGAAAAAGATCGCAACATAATTTTTGTAAAACGTTTCATGGCTAAGCGAGTCGCAGGTAAGTGCCACGGGGGCAGCCCGCAGGCGGGGGGGCGGGGCACTTGTGTGCACTAATGAGACTTCGGTCCAAGTGCCGCAGTCAAATGCAATCATCGCCGGAGCCTCAACCCAGTGTGTGTGTGTGTGAGAGAGAGAGAGAGACAGATCGTGAAGAGAGCTTCAAGAGTGTGTGGGGGGGGGGGGGAGGCAAGCGGCAACGTGTGGGTGTTATGATTTATTGCCAATTGCGATGAGGCAGCGGCAGCTTAGGTTGAAGTTTGCGGCATCAGAGATGCAACAACAGCAACAACAACGCGTGGCTCATTCATCAGCGTTTTGTTGAACGCGTGTGGGCATTGCGCCGCTCAATCTGCCACCCTGCCTCTGCCCCTGCCCCCCCCAGCCGCCCTTGCCAAATCAAAGCTCTGTCACGTCTGTCTGGTGCCCACGCAATCAATTCGCTGCTACGAGCTATCAACTGCTGCCTCTGCTTCTTCAAAACACAAAGTACAAAAAAAAAAAACTCCAACAAAAATTATATATCGATAAATCAATAAGCGAAAATGCAACCGTGGCTGCCGTTACGGCTAATCTCAGTGCCTGACAAATTGTCCGCAGGCTAAGCAAAATAAAACAAGTCGGCGTGCGCTGGTCTCAAGTGCCCGACTTGCAGATGCCCTGTGCCCAGACCCCATTATATCAATCAGCCTAGCTCTTAAGAATTGGGCTATCAGTGGATCCGTCCGTCAGTCAGTCAATCAGTCAGTCAATCAATCAATCAAACAATCAAACGTCTAACCCGTGAGTAAGTGGCTCAGTCAATCATTTAGGACAGTCAGTCAATCAGTCAATCAGTCAGTCAGTCACATAGTAAATTAGTCAGTAAGTCAAGTCCAGCAGTCAGTCAATCAATCAAACCATCAATTAGGCAGTAAGTCAGTCACTTAGGAAACTAGTCAATTAATCAGGACAGACATTCAATCAATCAGTTAGTTAGTCAATCAGTTTAGTCAGTTAGTCAAGTCAATCAGTCAAGCGATCAATCAGTCAATTAATCAAACAATCAATTAGGCAGTTAGTCGCGACCGACAGTCAATCAATCAATTAGTCAGTCAAACAATCAATTTAGCCAGTCAGTGACTCAAGCTCTCAGTCATCACATTTTCAGTCAGTCAGGCAATCAATCAGTCGGTTGATCAATCCAGTTAGTCAGGACAAAGAGTTTATCCATCAATTTCCAGCTAGTTAGTAAAGCAATCAGTCAATCAATCAGTCAGTAAGCCATAGCTTGAGTTCGCTTTTTATATGGACTATACCCTATTTAGCTGATGCGAACATCCTACAGGGTATTAAAGGTTGTCTGTGCCTGAGACACACCCAAAAGCCAAGTTGCATGCGAAAACGTTGGCAGGAGGCAACGCAGCATACAACATGTTGCGCCCATGGGCATTAACCCTCGCATTGTTCAGATTTATGGAGCAAATCGCTCAGATTACCCCCCCCCCCCTCGCCTTCTGTGCGCCTCGGGGCGTTCGAATTTGTGCGAATGAAACTCGTTACCAAAACCAAAATCCACGACAGTCAACAGTTGTTGCTGTGTGTGCGTGTGTGTGTGTGTGTGTGTGTATGTGTGTGTAGATCGAAGCTATTGCCAATATGAAAGCCAGGCCAGTTGCCAGTTGTCTTCTCTATAGCCTATACAGTATACCCCGCGCCCATTGGCTGCCCCTAGCCCTAACTTATCGGCTTCTTCCTGGCCTTCAGCTTCGTCGTAAGCTGAAACTTTGGATTTCTTGCTGTGGTTGTCTCCAGCTTCTATCTCTCAACTCGGCTTACAGTCATGGCCAAAGCCTCTTGTATTAGCTGTTTTGTTGTTGTTGTTGTTCTTGTTGCTGTTGTTGTCTGCCTGAATCCGGATCGTGTCGAGCGGCCCGTTGCCCGTGCTGCCTGCCTCTTTTCTAATGAAAATTGACGCCGTGCTGGTAATTTAAGTTGTTTTCGGTTTTTTCGGTTTGGGCTTTCTGTTATTCTACCTATTTTTCTCTTTCTGCTCCACCTCTCCCTCCCCCCCTCGCGTTCACCTCGTCGTTGTTGTTGTTGCCGCAATCGAACTATTTTTCTTGTACACATTGCGTGAGATCTCTGGGAATCTGGCTGGCATCTATTCCAATTCCTATTGCGGTCGCTAGCAGGCATTTCTGCACTTCCTATAGCACACAGCGAGATAGATGGAGAGAGGGAGAGGGATAGAAAAAAGACACTGTGGTTTATTTTTTAAATGTATCTCTAAGATACTCATATTATTGGGGTTTAAATAACTGCTGCTTTAAAACACTTTTTTCTATATACTAACTTTGAAAATGATTTTAAGACGATCGCTCAAAAAACCAGGAATCTCCGATTCGATAACCTCGTTTTGGCACTCACTTATGTCGCATAAAGTGTCTAGCGTGAACAATTTAGCTCTGTTCGTTGATGCTCAATCAGTCATTCAATCAATCAGTCAGTGTGTTACTCAATTTCCAATCAATCAATTATGAAGCCAGTCCTTATCTATAAGTCTTTCAATTAGTTAGTCAATCAATCAGTCGCTCAGTCGACTGTTGAATTAGTCAACACAAATTCAGTCTGACAATCAATCGTTGGTCAGTCAACTAGTCAGTTAGTCGAGACAAATTCAGTCAGTCAATCAATTATGAAGCCAGTCCGTCAATCAATCAGTCAGTGAGTCACTTAGTTCCACAGTCAATCAGTCAATTAGCTTGTTAGTCAGGACGAAACGCAATCAGATCAGTTCCTTATCAATGAGTCTGTTAGTCAACCAATCAGTCGCTCAGTCAACAAATTTAGTCTAACAGTAGGTCATTCAACGAGACGGTTAGCTAAGCTCAACTCAGTCAATCAATTGGTCAGCCTGTCAGTCAATCAATCAGTCAATCAGCCAACTACTCAGCTAGTTAACACAACTTCAATCAATCATTCAGTCATTCAACTAGTCAGTTAGTCAGTTACAATTTCAGTCAATCAATCATACAGTCAATCCGTCAATCAAGTGGTTAGTCAGCACAAAGTACTTTCTATACCAGCTAGATGCTAAACGAGCCAAATTTTTGCAGTTTTGTCATTGAAATTCTCGCAGTAGGGTGTCTGAAGGCCGGCTTGATTATGCTGAATGATTCTTTCTGATCAACTTATTTTCTTAGTTTTGAAGTTCAAGCCAATTGATGTACGTGGCGCAGACCAATTGCTTGCTGGCTTTTCACTGATTGACGGCTCTTTCACATAAAGCTCTGAACTTTTCTCTTTTGCTGCACGCCCAGCTGCCAACCCCCCCCCCCTCCCCCTCCCCCTCGGGCTGCCACCTTTGTTTGGGCCATAAATTTGCCACATTTTGAAAGCCTCACAACATTTGTGTGTGTGTTTGTGTGTTTGCCGCTTCTCGAGGTGTTTTCTAAAACTACAAAAAATTGCTGGGTAATTTTCTCTTGGGTTTTACTGTTGCGTTTTTCTTGTTTTTCATTCGTTTTTCACGAGCTGAAAATAATCTTTACACCCAGAAGTGAAAAGCGACAACAACAACAGCAACAACAACAACTTCACATGCAACTGTGAGATTTTTCGTGGCTCGTTTATTTATTATGATTATTTATTTTGTTTTACTTGAGTTGCATGCCGCTTATGTTGCTGCCACAGATGTTGGCAATTGTTAGCCTTAGTTTCAGTCGTTGCAACATCTGTGTACGTGTCTCTCTCTCTCTCTCTGTCCACATGGCTTTGCTTCTCTCTCTCTCTCTCTCTCTGCAGATTGATTAGTTGCGTTCAAGTTTCTCGATGCTCATTTGGCTGCTGCTGCTGCTGCTTCTTCTTCTTTTTTTTCGTTGTTGTTGTGTTTGCCACAAAAGTTCAACAAACGCGGTCTGCAGCTGTGCCACGCCCACTTTTCGTGTGCCACAGCCACGCATCATGCAACACACGTGTGGCACCATTTTTGGCCGTTTGGCAATGCTATGAAATCCTGTCGAAAATTTGCTAGGCCGTCGCCGCTGCAGCTGCCACACCTACCACGCCCAAAACGCCCATGCAGCCAGTTGCAAGTGGGTGTTGCATGTGCCACAACCCAAACCCAAACCCAACTTGCAGTCGCAGTCGCAGTCGCAATCGCAATCGCATTCGTTTGCCCCATGTGCTGCACTTATGACGAATTTTGAGCTGTGCAACGGGCCGTGGCAAGCGGCTGCGTGTGGGCGCCACAAATCGAAAAAAAACCAACCAAAAAAAAAAAAAAAAAATGAGGCAAACGCGGCTTGCTGCAACACGGCCAAAGGTGCTGGCGATGTCGACACAACTCATGATAAGAATTGAGTTCCACACACACACAAACACACACACACACACACACACACACATGTGCGGCGGGGCAGGCGACATTGATGTTGACAAACTTGCGGCGCGACGCGGCAACAACAACAACCGACAACAACAACGGACAACAACTCGTTTCGCTTTAGCTCCAGTTTATGAGCTGTATTAGTCGCAGACCTGCAGCACTCTCTATACAATATCATTTTTAGTTGTGGATACCCTTACATTGGGCATGCTGCCTATGCCACGAGTCGTGCAACGCTTTCATAAATTATATATATCTCTATATATATAACTGTTTGTCCTGACTGACTGACTGACTGACTGACTGATTGGTGATCAACGCACAGCCCAAAGCTGAAATTTTCACTGTAGCTACCTTATGTGATGTAGGTGCACGTTCAGACGGGGTTTCGGGAAATTCCACCCGCAAGTGTTTGGAAAAATCGCGAAAAACGTTTGTATGTAACTTTTTTGTTTACCATCCGATCGGCCTCAAACTTATTTTCAAAGATCTTTGTTCAAATTCATTTGAGGGTTGTTTCACACTTTTAGGAAAATCCGTTGCTCCTTGGTGGAAATGGAGGTCAAAGATTTGGTGGGTGACGTTTCGCGCTCAAATTCATTTCCAGAGATCTATAAGAAAAATCATTTGATACGTGTTTCACACTTTTCGCAGAATCCAATCTTTTTCGGGTGGAATGCGACTCAAAGATTTTTTGTACGAAGTTTTAAGTTGTTTTCGATTTGCTTCAAACTTATTTTCATAGCTCTACATAAGAATGTAATGAATACGTGTTTCAGCGATTTGGGAAATTCCACTCGCAATTGTGGTAAATTGGCGGAAAACGTTTGTATGAAAATTGTTTGTTTACCGTCCGATCAGTTTCAAAATCATATCAAATTTGTTTGAGAACATTGATTTTATAACATACGTGCCACGGGCAAGGCCGGGTTATACCCGCTAGTATATATATATACATATATATCTGATCGATTAAAAGTCGCAATCGTCAAATTTGCATTCCCCTACGCCACACACAGAAGAAGCTTATCATTTCTTATTTTATATTATTTGCTCTCTTGTTATTTGTAATATCGATAAATATCGATTGCGAGAACAGGTTTCTAAGACAAAACTCGAGAACTATATACAACAAGGTCGGGCAGTATATGTGTCGGAAGCGGCCGGATCGGACCAGCATATCATCATATAGTTCATATAGGACGAATTGGTCGGGAACTAGGTTCTTGTCTGCCAAACTTTTTTGTGTAACGAGAGATATCCTAACCAAACTTGGCATGAAAAATCGTATCAATATCGGATCACTATATCATATAGCTGTCATAGGTACGATCGGTCGACAAGTAGGTTCTTGTATGGATTACTTTTTTAATTTATCAAGATATCTTTACCAAACCAAACATAAACCATGCAAACTAAGCTGCTTTTTTATGATATATATATATTATAGAAAAAATCGAAAAAACTTAGCATTTTCGAGTTTCAATATTCTCACATATCTGCACAGCCGCAAGGCAAATGTCTGCAAGGGTATTAAATCTTCGGATTGCCGAAGATAAACTTACTTTATCGTTTTTTTTTTTTCGGTTCATTTTCCAGGTAGGCCACTGCAACAACATGGGCAAATAATTGATGGCGATGGAGTTTATCTGGCAACAACCCAATGTTTGTCATTGTTGTTGTAGCTGTTGTTGTTGTAGTTGTTGTTGTTGTTGTAGCTGTTGTTGTTGTTGTTGTAGCTGTTGCTATTGTTTGCCCAGCCACGCGGCGGCCGCTTGGCACCGGGAAAAAACCAACAACAATATCTCCCCCGTGGGCTCAGTTGATAAGTTCTTTTTTTTTTATTTGATTTTATTTTTTTTTTTTGTATTTTGTCGGGCGTTGCGAGCCTTTAATTTGGGGGCGTTGCGATTGGGGGCGTTTGCTGGCGTTATGTTTTTAAGCACAAATGGGTGTGAACTGGTTCAACAGTTCTTTTTATTTTTATCGCAATCCCTTTTTTTTTGTTGCGAACTAGCTTAGCTTTCAATTAGAATGAACTCTGTGAACTTTTTGAAGCTGTTCTTGGATTTCGTTAAAGTATTACTCAGTTGGCTCAAATGTGTTTACCTACTTGTAGGTGAACTAGCTCATGCGACAAAACGAACTGGTAATGTTGTCAGTTTGTCTAATGCTGTTAGGAGTGTGTGTTATTCCTTTACGAACTAGTTCATGAGTGGAACAAGTTGCTTTAAGTTCGTTTCATCTCCGCTTTACGCTGTTAGGAGTGTTTTATTCTTTTGCGAACTAGTTCATTGGTGAAACAAGTCGAGTGAACAAGTTCAGTTTTTAGATAACTCATCATTTTGCTTGCTATTTACATTGCGAACTAGTTTATTTGACAAGTTGACGAGCTTATCTTTCAAGTGAACTAGTTCTCCCTAAACCATTTGCAAATTTGTTAATGGTTAATTTGTCAAGCGAACTAGCTCTTTTGCTGAACTAGTTGCAAGTGCTTAAAATGGACGATCTGCCACTTGACTCTCTCAAACAAAGCTCCACTCAATATTTCAAATTGTGTCGTCTTCTTAAACGTTTTACTGGCTAACAGCTAACGAATGTCAAACTCTTTCAAATGAACCATAATGAACCAGTTGAGGAGCCAAGAGCCAAAATTAATAACGGCTATTAAATTTCGGCTCGCTCTTTAATCGTATATCTAGGCAGAGACCCGAGACCAGAGACCCGAGACCAGAGACCATATTCAATTAGCATAATTGCGACGTGCAGCTGGAGGGGCTACTGTGCGGCGGCTCGTCATTGTTTGAGTGGGTGTCAGTTGTGGAGTCGTGGTCGGGGCTGCGTGTGTGCTTCGTGTTTGACTGACGCCAAGTCTCCAAATTTATGAGCCAGCGAGAATGTTGACAACAAAGTCGTTGACTTTTTTTGTTGGCCCGAACCCATTGGAAATGGCCAAAAACAGGGTATACTGCTTATGGGTATGGTCAAAATTCGGTTACTTCGAATCCATAAAGTGCACATATTCGTGCTCGGGCGGACGAACCTCAGTTCGATCTCTGATTGAAATATATAGTATTAATATAGTATTTGCAGAAGTAGCTTATCAGTTTCTTTGCGATATCTTCTCTTATTTTGTATGATATCGATGAATATCGATTTTAATATAACGTTTTTTTTTTTTTTGGCATTACTCGAAGACTATGAGAGCCAGATACAACAAACTTGGCATGTGGGCTCTCGTGTAGTATATACAGATGAAAACTATTCCATTTTATGGATAACCTAACCCAATACTTCCCCCGTGAAATCGATTTTTTTTTATGGTTGAGCCTTGCACACTTTTTTTTATGCCAACTTTAAGCCCTGAACTTTTCATTAAGATCCGACTTTAGGCAGCGAAGTTATCATAGGCTGGCTTTGGGGTATCTCCAAGTCGGGCACGCCCGCCCGCGGCAATCTAGCTCGTTTTGTTAATCATGCAGCTGGAAAAGCTAGCTTTAAGTATTTCGACGGCTTTTCTCTCTCTCGCTCTCGCTCTCTCTCTCGCTTCACTATATTTTTATTATTTGGGTGTAATTAAAAAGCAAATCACGTTTTCATTTTATGATATTTTTCTTCTTCTTTACTATGGATTTTTCTTGTGCGTAGGCAGCGCTGCTTTCGTTTCGTTTCGGTTCGTTTCGTTTTGGATTTCGATTGGCAGTGAAAGTGAGGCTCACCCGGATACCGTGGGGTATCCGAGCGGTTCTGATTTTTGTTTTTTTCATTCCAACAAACTGTTCACACATTTTTCATCATTTCTATTTCCGCCCTGCGGCTTAATTAATTCACCTACTGGTCGATTCGGGGATTTGCATGCAAACGCATCGGATCGCATCGAATTGTCGAGAGAATTATGTCACATAGTTGTTGGGGCCACGCCCCGTTGTCTCACTTAGTTCAGCTCTTTTGGCAATTCTCTGTCTGTGCCCAATTAATTGGCAACGCTTCGTTGGGCGACGATTTTTTTTTTGGGCTTTGTCAAAATAATTGTTTATCATCGAAATGGTAAAAAGCCATCAAAAATTAAATGCGTCTACAATTTGCTGGCCTTGTTTTAATTTTTTCCCACTTTTACTGTCTTTTTTTTTGTTTGGTTTTTTGTTTTTTGAAAATTGGCAACCGCTTTTAACGACTTCCTGAGGGCGTTCCAATTAAGATGCTTTGGCGATTACCAAAACGAAACTGGTTCAGCATGGAAAAGCTGAGTGTGAAAGAGTTTTCTTTCAGTTCACAGAGAAAACTTGAACAAATGCTGCTGCCAGTTCGTGTCGAAGTGTGGCAAGCAAATTGGCCATAAAAAGTATTTGAAAATGTCTAATTTGTAGCTAACCAGTTAGTAAAGCAGCTGGAAGTTTCATGAGGCAGAAAATGAACTAGTTCCCAACATGAATGTGCTTTGATTCAGTTCAAAGTGCACGGCCAAGCGCTAGTCTGTATTCTACATCGCTAAGCCCAGCTTTTAATATACCTAATCAATCCAGTTTCATGTTCGGCTTATGTTTAATACAAATTTTCGAACTGGTTCCGCTCAAAACTGGTTCGCAGTCTCGTTTTTATAGCTAGTCTAGCTTTTTTTAATACGAACATTAGATAAAAATTACACCAAATTGTGCGCTAAATAGCTGAATATCTAAAGTGGCGCTCAACGTGGGCCATGCTCCAATTATAAAATGCCTTCAAATAGCTGCCAATTTGGCGTCTATTTCAATGCAAATTTCGTATTAAGATTCTCAACAAACTAGCTAAATATTTCACATGCAATTGCGCTCTAAATAGCTAAATATTTAATGTGGCGCCAAACGTGGGCTCATGCTAAACTTAAAGCACGACATTTCAAATAGATCTGGGGCTTATGAATTGGAAATGGGTAAGCTAAAAAAAAAAAAGAGATGATGCTTAAATAGCTTTTGGTTTGTGCACTGAGTCACACGCCCAGCTCCACTCGATATATCCTTGACGCATTCAAGCAATCGCATTGCCGATTCACTCGGTCGTGTCGGTTCCATTGATTGCCAACAATAATTAGAGCAATTGGCACACTACCAGCAGGAGGCGTTAACCATATACCATATACCATATTCCATATATCATATGCCATTTACATGGCAACCCGCCCACAGCCCTCTCCCAGTACGACCCAATTACTGGCCCTGGCTGCACCCACAGTCGGTAGCTCACCCGCTGGCTGGCAATTAATAAGCCGCCAGTTCAAATGCATTTAAAATCGAAATAAAAAAAAAATACGCATACGCCTTGCTGCTGTTTGTTTGTTTTTTTTGTTTTTTTTTTTTCGGTGCAGGCGCTATTAAAATTTTGTTTTTACACCAAATATTGTAATTTGGCCAAAATGTTGTAATGGCAAATGGTCTGGGGCATATTTTGCGTGCATTCTTTAGAACTTGTTTTTGGCTTTTCAGCTATTGGCATCAAAAGCGGTTCCGAGCACAACGGAACGCCGCCAACCTGCCAGCTGGACAGTCGAGTTAGCTGCCCACGCGCTTCGCTCAAGCCTGCTTTTTATACCCTGTATCCATTTCGGGACTGCAAATGAATGCGATAGATAGATTGCTCTGAGTACATAAAGCATTTATTAATATATAATTTCGGCAAGATGGTTTAAATTGTCAATAGATGGGCTCTTGCGAAATAAGTCTATTGCATTTTTCTCCTAATCGATAAATATCGATTTACTGCTCGAGTGTTGGGACCATATTTTATAGACTACAAAAACTGGAGGCTTGGATTAAGGAAGGTAGATTAATAAAGGTAACCAGATGAAATACGCAGGGCAAGTTACTTTCATTCTTAATAGCAATCGATAATTATCGATATTCAGCCAGAGTTGTCGAATGGACTTCAAGAACTAGAGATTTAGATTTGCTGAGAAAACTAATTAGGTGGAATTCGCAGGATAAGTTAACTTTTGTCCTTTTTGTAATCGATAATTATCGATTTCCCGTAAGGATTCTTTAAAAATTTCTCTAAGCTTGCAACAACCGTGGACTTCGATTGGACTACTAGAACTGGAGACTACGATTCGCTTAGGATTCTTGTTAATAATCAATCATTATCGATTTCCAGTCATGATTCTTTGAACATTTCTCTAAGCTTGTAACAGCCGTGGACTTCGAATCGGTAATCAAGGACAGGCTTATTAATTTTTACAAAAATCGATAATTATCGATATGCAGACATGAGTTTTACGGCACTTATCGTAGCTAAGAAGACTCTGTATAGACTTCAAATGTTGAAGGACTGAAGTTATCGATAAGTTAATCGATAAGTATCGAGTTTTGGGATTGTGTTTAAAGAGTTTGTCTGCAAAAAGAACTCAGGGCTGCTGCAATGCGATGTTGCAGCTGCTGCAGCCCTGGCTCGACTTTGCTCTAATTGCACAAAGATTGCCACAATTTGCATTGTGCTTCCGTTTCGTTGGCATTTTCAACGCATCGTTCGTAAATGACGTTGATTGCCGGGCCGCAGGCAACAAAAAAAATACAACAAAAAAAAATGCAGAATCCTTGCCCTGTTGTTGCACTCCTTGCCACATGCAACATCATTTGCATGCAACGCTCATTGAATGTCGGCAATTTGTTGTTGTCGCTGCTGCCGCTCCGAATTGCCTCAAATTGCTGCGGCTCATTCTTTTGTTGCCGCTGCTCACAATAAATTCCAATCAAATTGTTGCCGCTGCCGCTGCTGCTGCTGCCCTGAACCGAGCTCTGCCCGTGGACTGTGGCCAATGCCACACACTCGTTGCACGTTGCACGTTGGCTGCACCTGTTGCTGCTGTTGCTGCTGTTGCATTGATTGAAAACTTGTTGTTGCTGCCACCACGAGGTACGACTGGCTGCCGCGCCCCATCAGCTGTCAGCAATTTGTTGTGATCAATTTATTAAAAGAACGCCAAGGCCCGAACCCGAACCCGAACCCGTATGCCTCCTTCTGGCCTCCTTCTGGCCTCCTCCAGCAGAGTTGAAGGACGCACTGCCCCTCGGGGTTCACGGACGGCACGATAATCACAGTCATCAGACTTTGGGCCCAGCCTCATCTGCATAAATGCAAACGGCAACTGTTGCTGCCGTTGCAAATGTTGTTGCTGCTGCCTGGCAGCAAATCGCGTCTTGCAACAACTGGCCTGCCCCCCCCCTCTCTGTTAGGGGAGGGGGGGGGGGGGTCTTAGCCACCCAGCAAGTTCATGGAATTCGCAGCTATTGCAGCACCTTGACCAGGAATTTGTCATTGTTGTTGCTGCTGTTTCTGTTGTTGCTGTTGTTGTTGCTGTTGCAATTGCAGTGCAAGTTTTCGCAGTTGCCGCCTAATGATTTGGCTAAGTGATTCAGCGCTTTTATACCCTTGCCTTGGGCACTATCATTAGAAGATGTCTTTACACTCAAAAAAAAAAAAACAGCACAAATTCGTACCAAAACTTTAATATTCGTCTTACAAAAGGCGCCGTCTATTTTGTTGGAATGGAAACGATTCCAAATATTTTCAAAGCATAAATGTTTGCAAATATAGAAAATTATTCTGAAATTTCTTTATATATTAAATAAATTAAAATTGATTAATACTCAATGAAAATATAATATATTTTTTGTGAAGCACAAAAAAATTGTGCGAAACGAAGAGAATATTTTCTAACAAAATAATAAAATAATAATAAAATAAATTGTTTGTGAAGCAGAAAAAAAGTGTGTGAAACGAAGAAAATATTTTATACTAAATTTATAAAATATTATAAAAAACTTGAATGTTGGCCAAGATATGAGAACACTTCAAGAAATCAATTAAATAATTGTATTGTAAATAATTGTAGTAATTTAATTTATAATTTATTGCTATATATTATTATATATAATATATATTATTTCTTCGCATAAAACTGAGCTGAACTTCATCTGATCGTACGAAAAGAATTAAAAACTTAACTTCTGATCTAAAATAGTCGAGTGTCTGAAAAATAATGCTAAACTAAGCTGTATTTAACTTTTCTGAATATTTAACAAACTGTTGCAAAGTGAATTTCTGGAATTAAATATATGAGAATGCCTGTCAAGTCCGTCAATAATGAAGTTTTTAAAAAGATTGGCTTAATTAATTTGCCGCACATTAAATATCTCAAGTCAGCTTGGGTTAGCAGAGTGTCCATCAACTGCGACATGCGATAAGGTCTGAGATCTGAGAGAGCAGCTGCTTATCTGTGATCTGTGATATATACATATATGATATACATACTACTATATACTACAGGGTATAAAGAAATTCGAGAAATTCGAGCTAAGGATCAAACACAGAACAAAACTGTCTTGCTTTTGCGATAGCTCCTTCCATAATATCGATAAATATTGATAAATGTCGATAAATGTCGATAAATGTCGATTTTGATTAGATTATTAGAGCTAATTAAACGAAATGAGATATATTTCTCTTGCGCCCCAAGTTGAAAAAGAAACTAGCTTTTTTTTTTTTTTGGGCCGAGAGAGATTCTCTTGTTGCCCCAGCTCGACGCTATGTACAGGGTAACTGCTAGTCAAGCTAGCTACTGACTGGCCTTCGTTTGTTTTGTTTTTGTTTTTTTTTGTTGCAACGTTGTCATAATTGAGACTGCAAATTAGCGTAGCGATAGCTTGGTGACCCAAGACGTTCAGGGTATGGGCAAGTTGTCGGCAAGGCGGGGTGAGCGGGAGCTGCAGTTGGAGAGGAAGAGGCGTCACAGTGGACACAGTGCAATGCGGATGCTGCTGCTGCAAGTCATGAATAGATGCATTCATGAGCATATTGCTGCAACTGCAACTGCAACTGCAACTGCAACAAAGGGCGGCAGCAACAGCGGCAATTGATGCCACAGCTGGCGGCCGCAGCAGATCTCGAAGATCTCGCCGATCTCGTGGACGAGCACAGATCACACAGATCACGATGCGGTTCGCTCACGCTAATGAACGCTGATGATGATGGAGCATGCAGCATGCAGCATGATCAGTCGATTTAACTGGACTCTGTGGCGATCACGTGACACGAGCACGCACGAAACACGAAAAAATATATACATATATACGAAAATCAAATAAAATTATTCTTAAGCCCGAATTTGCCGCAATTGATCAGGCTCTTGGTTTGAAATAATGAAGCTAAATGGATTCCACAGCCGATTAGCTTACTAAATGACTGAACTGAATGGTGAAGTTGCTGGTTCGAATCCGAAATCGAGTGTGGGAATGCAATGTTGGAGCTTTAGTCGAAGACCTTGGCTAATGTATCTGGACTACTAGTTATATAAATAAAATAAAATATAAATATTAAGGGAAAGAATGTTATTCGCATTGGAAAAAGTCGTGAAAGGGCTAAATTATTTGAGTCCGCATTTTTGTTTAGCTCGCGTTTGTGTGGCAGCCATCTCTAGGCAAAGTGGACGTCACGCTGGCCCTGTGCTGGGATACATGGTGTGGACTGAAGTGGACAGCTTTCGGTTGATGTTTTTGCGTGCCGCAATTTCAATTTGTTTGGCACTTGACTTGACTTGGCAGCCGCAGCCGCAGCCGCAACTCATGTGTTGTCTTTCACTTTGTTTTGTGGCGATTGTGGAGCGAGTTGCGCAAACATTTTACTTATGCCAGATGAAGAGATGGTTGAGCTGAAGATGAAGCTGAAAATGGAGATGGAGCTGGAGCTGGAGACGGAGATGGAAACGGAGCTGAAGATGGATGATGCTGACCAGACTGCCACTTGATTGTCGTCTTTGGCCTCGCGCGAATCTGCAGCTGCACTTGAACTGAAATGCGTCAGTTGTTGTTGACAACGACAACAACAACAACGACAACAGTAACAAATAGCGGCCGACTAGCAGATACCCAGTAGCCCAGACGCAACAGTCAGTGCACTCCAGAGTAAACTTCATGCTGTTAATTTGATCTATTTCTCTGCCTAGTTTTGACGGGAATGTGGAAAATGTCAAATATGTTGTGTGTGTATCTGCTCACATCCCAAATTTACTGAGTCTAACGCTTATAATTCTCGAGTTATGCCTTGTTGTTCCCGAGGTATACCTTAAAAACGGCCAACGGTTAGTTATCCAAAATGTGTTTTTTTTTTTTTTTGTAAATGTGTATGCTAAACGAGAGTTCACATCCCAAATTTGGCAAGTCTAGCTCTTATAGTTGTCGAGATATGTCTAAAGAACGCTTGTTGCCTTTCGATTTCAGTGGGGGGGGGGGGGGGGGGGGCGGCGGCAATGGGACAAGGCATTCAAAATGTGAAATATGTTGTATATGTGTGTGCCATACGAGAGCTCACATCTCAAATTTGATGACTCTACCTTCTATAGTTCTCGAGAAATGTCTAAAAAACGCTTTTTGCCAAATCGATACTTATCGATTTAAGTTAAGGGGGGAATGAGATTAGGTATCTAAAATGTGAAATATGTTGTTTATATAAATATGTATGTCATAAGAGAGCTGACATCCCAAATTTGAAGACTCTACCTTCTAAAGTTCTCGACATATGCCTAAAGAACGCTTGTTCGATACTTATCGATTTCATTGGGGGATAAATGGGATTAGCTCTCTCAAATGTGAAATATGTTGTTTATATAAATATGCCATATGAGAGCTGACATACCAAATTTGGTGACTCTACCTTCTATAGTTCTCGAGAAATGTCTAAAGAACGTTTGTTGCCCAATCGATATTTATCGATTTCAAGGCAGGAAATATCGATAAAAGCGAGATACGTTAATGTCTCTAGCTTGCTGGCAGCGCATATAGCCCACTCCTAGAGGTGCAGGGTATATCGGGCACAGCGTCTAAATGTGAAAGTACAAATAGAAACTGAGCTGCGGCCAGTTGTTTGGTGCTAACGGTTTTTGCGCTTTTAGCCGTTTTGCCGTGCTTCGATGCGCCTTTTAGCCTTGAGCCAGCCGCGAAAATGCAGTCGTAGGGGGGGGGGGGGGAAACTCCGAAACAAACTGTTCCGGTTGCAGCGTCAGCTGCCACGCCCCTCTGCCGACAACTTTAATTTCTCACCTCGTTAACATTTGGTGTCGTGTCGTGTCGTGCGGCCTTTTATCTTGGCCATGTTTATGTACGCGCTTTTATGTGCGTTTGCTCTGTCAACTCATAACCGATATCTGACGCGGCATATACCCTGCTTTTAGATACCAACCCCCCCCCCCCCTTGCCACGCCTTCAATTGTCGCTGCTGTCACGCCCTTTTCCGTTTTGTCTCCTCCTTTATGGCATTTGCCTTCGCGCTTCTCTCTTGAGCTCTTGAGCTCCTTGTTTGTTTCCCACCTTTTGCTTATCGCACGCACACACACACACACACACACACGCACAGCTAGCGATCTAGAGATACAGATACATTCCGCCAACTTCATAAATTCAAACACTTCGGTCTCTACCTCCCGCCACCACGATACTCTAGCCTCGGCTATCCTACACAATCATTGTCCTAATCCCAATGCCCACTCCACATTCTCATGTCCCATGTCCCATGTCCCATGTCTTAAGTCCCATTCCCGGTCTTTCTTTGCTATTATTCAAATTTTGTCACATCATGCCCGACTCATTTTATACACTTTCTCACAAGGTTTCATTTCAATATCAATATTTATCGATTTACAGATATCGAGAAAAGGAAGAATTACATATATGTATATATGAGAATATGTTTGTGTATATTTAAACGAACCGGGTTCAGTGCACTTTATCAATTTGTTTGTCATCAACAATATAAATATCTTTAACATACTTAAACTTTAATCTGCTTTTCGACTTTGCTTTAGATTGCGGATAATACAGGTTAAGTTTGCCCAATGAATCTGCACTTTTTACCTGTAATGAGCACAGGTAAAAGCGAGCGTTAAATCGGCTTAAGTCCAAACATCGACAAATAAATATTGCAATAATTTTATCATTTTACTGAAAGAATTAACCCGGCAAATAACCCAAAAATCGTTTCCGTATTTGACAAAAAGAACCGCCGGAATTGCCATCATTCTATGCACTTGCACATTTCTATTGGAATCTGCCTAAAACTGAGCATTCTACATTTTACATATCTTTCTTTTTCGTTCTTATAACTTATTATTGCTGCTTTTTTATTCGCCAATAATCATTGAAGTGAACATCTACAAAAATTGACAATTGCCGCTGCAATTGAACCGCCGACCTCTCCTTTGCGGGTTCGACGTTTGGAGAGATAAGTCTTATAGGCTTATATATCTACGTTGTTTTAAATGTTTTTGATAGGAACTTTGATCACCTTCTATAAGAATGTTTGCTGCCTAGCTCTTAGCGCTTCGACTGTATCAGTCAGTCAATCAGTCAGTCAATCAATCTGTCTTATCTATATCTAAACAGACTCTTATATCTATGTATAAAGACGTTATATCCCTGAAATGATCTGCTTAGCACTTGGCATTATTTACAATTAAAAAGTAATGTCATTTCTTTTTATCATATATCATGTTTCTTATGCTTGTGATATATAATTACATTATAATTTAATAAATAATCTTACTGAAAACTTTATTTTATTAGTTGAAATATAGATAAGTTAAGTTTAATTTAGATAAAGTTTTCTCAGTTTAAATTTAGATAAGTTTAATATTTTCTTAGAGTATTTCAACTTCGTCATCGTCCAAAATAGTTTCTTGTTTTGTATATTCTTGTTTTTTTTTTCCAGTTTTCGAGCTGTTGCCTGGCATCATCATTCGGGACGTTGTTGTTGTTGTTGTTTTTGTTGTTGTTGTTGTGTGCGACAACTATTTGGGCGTTGCACCTTCGTCTGTTCGCTTCTCTCTCTTTGCTTGGTCTCGGTCCCCCAGCATCAACTCATTGCTTATTCTTCTTTACATTGATTTTCTTTTTTTTTTTGTTTTCATTTTCATTTCCATATCAATATTTATTCAAAAACAACAAGAAGAAGCACTCATTGTCGGGTCGGGTGCAGGATCGCATTCTTGTTCATAATTTGCGGCTTAAGCCGAGGAGAAGCGAACAAATTGATGAGTTATGCGCGCATATTTCATGCCCCAAGGCGCGTCCAAGGTCGCGCCGAGCGTTGCCAGATGGCCTGCAGATGCCTCAATGCTTGCCCCAGTGCTGCCACAGGGCACAGCTTATATTCGCGAATTTCAATTTACAGTTCACCCTCTTCACTTATTAGAATTCCAATTTCAAGCCCCTAAAACATATGAACTCTTGATCTTTTTAAGCAGCGTATCTGACTCATTTTATGAGGCAAAGCTTCGCACTTCAGTATTAACAACACACACATTTGTATGCCATATTTAAGCCCTGAGAATATCATTAAGATCGGACTATAATTATCGAAGTTATTCAAGCACATCTACCAGTCGGTGCCTCCCAAATAGACGACTCTTTTGTAAGCTTGTAGAGTATATTATAATATTGTCATGATATATATATATACATATATATATGCCAGATCAGCATCAACAGTCGAGCTTGTCTCTCAGTTTTGCATAACTCAATCTTTCTTCTGCCTGGCAGTAAATATGTCGAAGCTAGGTGCATCGGACCACTATATCATAAATTTTATATATTAGAGATTGATCGAAAACTTAGCTATTGTTTGCCAAACTTTTTTGTATATCGAGAGATCGTAACCCAACTTGGCATTTGTAGATGTCACTATGCTCTTTTCATATAGGAAAAATCGTATCAATGTCGGACAACTATATAATATAGGAACGATCGTTCTATGGATAAGCTTTTTTTTTATCAAGATATCTTGACCAACCCTGTCATATACTCTTCAAACTAAGCTGATCGCATATGAGACCTATCAAGATCGCCCTACAATATTTTATAGCTCCAAAGAAAGAATCGGTCGCAAAATTTTCGTTTTTATATGGCAAAATCTTCTGTTTTCCGAAGATATTTTCAACAAACTCAGCATTTACGAGCTTCACAATTCTCACAATTCTTCTGTCAGCAAAGCCGCAAGGCAAATGTCTGCTAGGGTATTAAATCTTCGGTGTGCCAAAAATAAACCCTTACTCTCTCGTTTTTTCTTTTGTATGGTAGACGCCCCCGCCTGGAACTGTCCCTGTCCCAGTCCTGCTGCTGCTCGGCCAGCTGTGCACAAATTGACCAACTGACCAAAATCAGTTTCGGCTTAACCTACCCCCAACCCGTTTCTTCCCTCCCCCGGATACTCGGCGGGCACATTGTTCGGGCTTAATCGCTGGGAAAATGCCTGACGGCTTGCCGGAAGCAGCCGCTGGACGGCGTCAAAATCCATTAAGCATAGCCCAATTGCCAATTAGCTAGCCAAAGTATTGAGTTACACAAGCCCCTTCCCCCCTTTTCCCATTGCCCAGCTCCCCCTTAACGCACAGCTTCCACATGCGACAGCATCTTGGCTGTCGTCACTTTCGCTACTGTGCAAAAATCTGTCCAATTATTGTGCAGTCACTTGGGCGAGCCATATCAGTGGGATGGGGGATGGGGTAGGGGTAGGGGTAGGGGTAGGAGCGGGTGAAGGGGTACCACAGTCACCATAGATGGTCAGTTTTAATTAGCAGTTAGTACGGCAACGGCGGGCGATCAGCTGAACGCGCAGTTATTTCATCAATGACATTTAAAGCTTCATTAAAAGTCCTGCCAAACGGGGCATGGCCATATTTGGGCGTAGGGCCGCGGCTGCCAGAGTTGTCACTCTCCGTCGGCGGCGTGCGGAGGGCAACTCTAAGGCAGCGACGCATAAATTTTATTTGATTGGGCGCTCGTTAACGAGCTCTGCGATGGACGCAAGCATGAGCTGTGCCATTTTCAACTGATCGATAACTATCGATTACTTGGACTCGCAGCACAAGTTTCGATAGACGCGTAGATCCGCTTTCACAGTTGATCGATAACGATAACGATAACGATAACTGATTTTAAGTCATTTGATATTCAATTAGCTGAACATGTTTTGCTTTGCGATAAACAAGCTAGCTTATTTCATATGTACCAAATTTCGTTATCGATAACAACGATCGATAACACACATTTTATGCATATGCAGCCGTAGCTTGGATATTGCATATTGTACTATCGGGTATTTCTGCATATTTTCTTGAATCGGGGCCACAGTTAAATTCACTTTCCAGTTGATCGATAACGATAACTGACTTTAGGCTAAATTGTAATTAATTTGCTGCACTTTTTTATATCCAATAATCAAGCTAGCCAATTTTATCTTGAATCAAAATCCAAAATATCGCTATCGATCAGATTTATCGATAATCCAAATTGTATGCATTTGTAGCCGAAGCTTAGATATTGCATGTATAATATCCTCATGAGTGTATTTCTAGGTTGTAATTGAAACTTAGCCACACTTAGATTTGCTTTCGCAGTTGATCGATAACCGATAACGATAACTGAATTTAAGTCAATTCAAATTTGATTCGCTACTCATTTTCTATAGCCAATATTCAAGCTATATAGTTTTATATTAAATTAAAAAAAAAATACAAAATATCGTTATCGATCACAAAGATTCATTTGGCTATTTGTTTGCTGTACGCGTGAACAGCATACCAGGCATGAATCGTGGCCACTTCTTTGGAAAATTCCCCACTCAAAAATTGTTTATTGAATGAAATTTAAGAATGAAAATAAATGTGCATATTTCTCATAATAATTTAGTTGGTAAGAAACTTGATTCATGGTAATTCACCTCTGGCTACGTAAAAGTCACCAGCTCAGTTTAGATAAGAACAAAATCTGATTCAACCACAAGATGAATGCAATTTCTTTCATAAATATTTGCACTGTGTGTGACTAGCTGTCGCGTCATGTTGTCACACTCGAGTAATGCATATTTTCTTACTGCAAATACCAAGATAACAATGTTGAACCGATTATTTTGAGAAGTTGAATATAATCAGATGGCATTGTTCACATGAACCGGTTCAAGAACGGAATTCCTTTCATCTTATGTTTGACAAGCCGCTCGACTTTCGACTTTATTTTGGAATATAAGAAAGATTGAAATATAGTCGATTTTTAACCGAGCTGGTTCGAGTCCAAGCGAAGCTCATGAATTCCAACCAAAGGCTTGGTTCGAACCATGCTCAGATTCGCGCATCGGACCAGTGACTTTTCTCGGGCTATGCGGCAAGCAGTGTCGTGTCACGCGCTCATCTCTAGCAGCGCAAGATGCTGTCTGCCCACAATTTGTTGGCCACTCTGACAAATTCAACTAAGCATCATCGACAGAGTCTCGCCTTTGGGCCCGTTCCAGGTACCATTCCTGGTGCCATTAAAAATGCAAGTTGCTTGGCCAGTTCCAATTCCAGTTTGTTTGTTTGTCTGTCTGTCTGTCTGTCTGTCTGCCTGTCGGTTTGTCGCTGTTGTTGGGCTTTGTTTTCGTTTGGTTGGGCCTGCTCCTTCGTTACGTTTTGCCCGCCTGTTTCGCTTTTACTTAACATTTTTAGCCTTTGCGCCGCTAATTGGCAGAAAATACCAAAAATGGCAATGCATGACGACGACGACGACGACGGCGGCCAGTTCGCACTCTAATGAGCGGCAAGCCGTTTGTCTAGCGGTGGGGCAGCGCCCATAAGGTTTATCGATATCGCGCGCACGATTAACGATTAACGATTAACGATCAGCGATTATCCGAACGCCGGCTCAGCTCTCTCACCACTAATTGACAGCCTCTCGCTGTGCGTGGGCGTCGCCCAATCTGCCGCAAAGCAATTAACTCAAATATACATAAATATTATTTATTTACTCTATATACATACATATATTTTGTTGTTGTTGGTTTTTTTTTTGTTTTTATTGCTATCGACGCGTGGGCAGCGGCTGCTGCGTGGGTGTCGCCCCATCCAGAGGGAACGTGAGTTTCGTTTAGGTTGGGCTTTTCCCAAGCCCCAGTACCCATTGAAAATGATTTAAGAAGTGTATGCCGATTTTGTCCATTTGTATGTTACAGACCGATCGATCACATAAAGTATATATATATTTAGTCGAGTCAATATGTCTAGAGAAAACTATTGATTTTTAAATTGCAATATTTTCGCACATCCATAAGAATGAATTACACATTTCCGTAATATCGATAAATGTCGATTTACAAATAAAAAGGCGTATCTCGGAATATATGATTATTAATAATATAATAAATATCGATATATATCGAGAAGTAGGCTTAAGCCTATCGCTATCTCTATCAAATTTGAATACTTTTGCATATCCATAAAAATACATTGCACATTTCCGTAATATCGATACATATCGATCGAGAAGTAGGCTTAAGCCTATCTCTATCTCTATGAAATTTGAATACTTTTGCATATCCATAAAAATGCATTGCACATTTCCGTAATATCGATACATATCGATCTAACAAAGAAATGGATTAAGCATATCTGCAAGAATATACGATATATTGTAACATGATAAATGTCGATCTATTTCGATTTTAAGCATATCTTTTAAATATAAACGAAAACGATAGACTTGCATTTTGGAATACTTGTGCATCTCCATAAAAAATATCTGGCATATTTCCGTAATATCGATACATATCGATTTTTAAAGAAAGTCTTAAGCTTATCTCTTTGAAATTATAAGATAAATATCGATTTTAGAGAAGGGCTGAAGCATATCTCTAAGAATATACGATACGAACAAGATAAATATCGATAAATATTGATTTATGCTTAAGCATATCTCTCAAATCATAAGCTGCAAGCCTTTATTATATGATAACTATCGATAATAAAACAAGGCTGAAGCATATCTTGCAGATTATCCGAGTTCTCTTAATCACAGATCCAGAATATATATGTAGATATTTACTTTGTACTCTTCTCGCATCAACCCAAAATTGATCAAGTAATGTCACAGATAAGACATATTCATCCCGCACAACTCAGACCGAGTGCAGAGTAGCTGCTAGTCGGGCACACCCGACTGGAGCAGGGTAACTTGCTGGGACTGCCGCCTGCCGCCTGCCGCTTGATGCGCGGGCAATCGCGGGGCGTGCATCTGAGATGAGAGCCAGACGTGTTGCCATAATGCGCCAGCAACATGCAACCGTCAACATGCAACATCGGCAACGTTGGCAACACAACATTTGCCAGTGTTGCCAACTGGCCTGCGGCGGGGGCCCCCCGTCCCTCCTCGCCCCATTCGGCGCACACGTTACAAGCCATTTTATCTTATCGCGAACTCGAACTAACTTTTAGCCAACTAAAATAAACTAAATACCTCCACACATTCCAACAAAACTATGATATGCTTATCGAAATAGATTTCGAAAGGGGAAATTAATTAGTATTTTTTGGGGGGCATGATATAAAAGTGGACCAACCGAATGAAGTCGATCCGAGCATAATATGAAAGAGGAACAACCAAAGGAATGAAATATGGTAGATCCGAGCGTGACTTGGCTTCTAGTCAAAGTTCTGTTCGGGGAACAGTCTGAGGCTAGTTCACAGCTAGTCAGCAGAAAGCTATCGATAAGATTATAACAGCGGCATGTATCGATAAAAATATCGGAACAAATCATTCGAATTGTTGAAGAACTTGCAGCTAAGGGCATAAATCTAGAATATAAAATATTTAAAAATGCATTTTTAATTCAATTTTTTAGTTTTTATTTAAAACGTTTTTCTTTTTAAGCAATTTCTCGAGATTTTTTGATTGATACGTATACAATAATATATTTAAAGTTATTATATTATTTCTGTGTATTTTATTGTCGAATTAGGGGTATTCCCTAGGTCCATCCATTTCAGTTATCAATATTTATAAATATAAGACATATTCCTAAATCTAATTATAGACTTCTAGATAAATGTCGTATGTTTATAGATTAAGTTCAAACACTGTGTAGCTTTTTTTTTTTTGGCTGCTTTATTTAGCCAAAAAAAGGCTATCAAAACGCCAGCCAACTGCGCAGCACTGCAAATGCTGCTGCTGCCAAAAAAAAAAAACGAGCGCCAAACAATTTAAATTTGAATTTAAATTAGCTGCTCTTGGCGGCTGCCGCATCTGCAATATGCCAGCCTCCCCCCCAACCTACTTGCAATCAGCCTGCACCCCCCCCCCCCCCCTCCAATAGCCATTGTTGATGCCCTCAAACGATATCGAAGGTCCAATCACGAGATGCTGCGACGGCGACGGCGACTGAGCTGGCTGCTGCGGCTTTTCATTTCCTTCGCCCCGAGAGCTGAGCGCAGCTGAAAGGCTGCCAACTGTTTCAGATACCCTGCAAGAGGGTATTATTAATTCGTCACGATATCTGAGACATTGCCGAACCCATGATCAGCCTTCGATATGGCCCTCTCTCTCTCTCTCTCTCTCTCTGCTTATGTAAGCTCACCTTTTATGATTTCACTGCAGATAGTATATATGTCCAAATTGGCAGGATCGGAGCACTAAATTATATACATATATATTTCTGCCAGATGGTCAAAGTTTGCCTGAGAAACAATAAGAAGCCTCAAAAAGGCTTCGTTGTCTGAGCGTTGAACCAGCAAGCGAGAGGTTGCTGGTTCAAATGCAGCAGTAATTGTCTCTTTAAATATTTGTATTTAGGTTTTTTGATTATAATTCAACCAACCAAAAAAATATCTGCAAAAATCATCAAAAGTTGAAAATCTGTTTGTTATTATTATGGTTAAAATAAATATACCACATATGTGATCTATATGTCTGCGAGGGTATTTGGTCTTTGGCCTGCCAATATTTGAGTGTTTTTTTTTTTTTTACATTTTTTGATTATTTTGAATGAAGCTTCTTTGTTTGCTTCTCAGTGGCCTGGCCGCCCTTTAGCCGCGCTGCGGGCTTGAACTTTTGCGCCAATTTTCCTCTCATATTAATTATATTTATTATCCCTCTCACTCTAACACACACACTCTCTCTCTCTCTCATTCTCTTTGCAGGTATGTAAGCTGTGGAGCTGCATTTGGTCAGTTCGTTGTTTGATAAAACCCTCTCGCTGCTGCAGCTGCTCGATGTGATTCCATTTCACAGATTTGTGATTAATTAACAGATGCTGCGGCAACAACAACAACAACAGCATAATTTGATATGCATACACAAAGCAAAAAGCATTGTTGTTGCCGCTGCTAACAATGGGCACACGTTTGTGGCACGAACACGAACACGATCACGGGAACAACAACAAGAACAACAACTGAAGCTACAACAGCACTGACAGTTCCATTTAAATGTCAATCAGCGACACTTTGACATGCGGACAGACATTTTCATGTGTGTGTGTGTGTGTGTGTGTGTGTGTGTGTGTGTGAGGGGGGACGTGGCGTGGGCGAACGCGGGGTTGTTCACGGCCAAGCAAATTGCTTAGCATACATATAAAATATACCTAGCACTTGTTTCGCAATAGGTCTATCGAATTTGAATAGAGCCATTTATCGATAAGTCGATAAAGCGATATTAGCAACTATTCAAACGAACAGCCCCAAGATGAGCCCTAATTATAATGCAAAAAGCATCGATATCATACAATATCATCATCTTAAGCTAGCTAAAGCTGGTTCATAATAAACTGTAAAATTAATCGATAACGCTAATAAATTTAGCAACATATCGATATGTATCGATCTAATGAGGCTGACTTAATATTTAGGTAGTTCGATTGTAGTTCGATTATCCGGTTAGTAGACTGCACATAAAGTTATCGATAGCATAGTCCTGGAGATTAATCGAATTTAGATTCAAATTTGTAAAATCGAAAGAAAACTGTATTTGTATATAAAAATGCGCTGTCTTATGACTAAAAGAAATATATGTATATGTTAATTACCGCATCGATAGATTGTTATCGTTAATCGATAGCAGGCACAACTGTCAAATGGCTTCTTGTTTCAATGAAGTCAACTTCATAAAACGATTTTGACAAATGAATTCATCAACACATCCGCTGACAAGACAAAGCAAAAGCTGCGGCGGGCTGCGGCGGGGCAGGTTTGGCTGCATGGCATGTTGCACGGTTGCAAATGTCAACACAAAAGTTTTACAACAGCAACAGCGACAACAACAACAACTGCAACTGCGACTTCAACTGGCTAACGCAATTTGAAATTCAAATTTATTTAGTTTTTCTTCTTTTTACACAAACATTTAACGAGGTTTTCGGTAGAACAGGACTCGACAGCGACCACTGGGCATTGTTTGCCGCGACAATGGACCTGCAATTGCAATTGCTGTAGGTGCCGCAAACTGCGGCCAGGCCAGACTTGTTCGACTGCCATGTAGACGCACATCAGCCTGACAGCTCCAGCCAGGCGATACATGCCCAATGCACCCACTGCAACCACAACCAACAGTCAGCTAACAGCCAAACGGTTGCAGTTTGTTGTTTATACCCTTGCAGAGGGTATTGTAATTCTGTTATCAAATGCGACGCAAACACATCCGACCCCATAAAGTATATAAGTATATATGTGCATATTCCAGAACAGCATCAACATGTGAGTTGATATAGCCATGTCTCTCTGTTCTTTCTGTTGCCAGGCTGTAAATATGTCGGAGCTAGGCGGATCGGACCACTATATCATATAGTTCATATAGCAGAGATTGGTCGAAAATTAGGTACTTTTTTGTATATCGATCGTAGCTAGACTTGGTATTCATAAATTTCATTATGCTACTTTTCTATATGAACAATTTTATCAATATCGTACAACTATGTTATGAATCTTATTAAGATCGCATCTATATAATATATAGCACCACAGGAAGAGTCGGTCGCAAAATGACTGTTTGTTTGGCAAAATATTCTGTTTACCGAAGATATTTTCATCAAACTCAGCAAAGCCGCAAGGCAAATGTCTGCTAGGGCATTAAATCTTCGGTGTGTCTAAAGTTCCTTAGCTACTCGTTTTTTTTTCGCATGCATTTTGTGTTCGAAGTCGCAGTTTGTGCGAATGAATTTCCAAAAGTTAATTGACCATGCAAAAATATCAGATTCCAGTTGCCAGTTAATGTTGCTGCTGCAGCAGCAACAGTTGCTGCTGTTGTTGTTGTTGTTGTTGCTGCTGCAACGCCTGCGCACCCTTTCCGTTTGAGCGTCGTCGCCAGCAGCGAACAGTCGGCTTCCAAAAGTGCAAAGTCAACAGAAATAAGTGAGAGTTAAGCTGAGTGGAGTACCCCGACTAGCTGATACCCTGCAACATTGATCAACCCCCATAAATGCTTTTAAAAAACTTATTATATGCATATTTCATTTACATGTTACTCCTTTCAAATCGATACATATCAATATAGAGCCGTATATCGATATCTATCTATTATCGATAGTTAGCAATTATAGCCGCATATCGATATATATCGATTTTGGAAAGGTAACCTGCTATTGGAATATGCATACGATAGTCCAAATTTAGGAGGAGTAGAGCTTGATCGACTCAGCTCTTCGGCCTGATCGAGAAGACATAAACTATATGGTTCCTTTTTGAATCCTGTTACATACACTTGCAGTAAGCCAACATACCCACACTCTAGACCATGTCAAATGGTATAGAGTATTTTAAAAGCAAATTAAGCGTAGCTGGCAACACGTGACAGCTAACTGCAAATGAAGCAGTGTCTAAAGGGAAAAAAAAGAAAAGAACAGAGACGGGTATTTGTAGCCAAAAAAATAAAATCAAAAGGAAAATTAGAGTGAGAAGATGCAGAAAAAAATATGAAGAGAGGCAAAGGGAACAGAAATTGTATTCTCAATTTTTCAAATATTGGTTTAAGCTTGCAAATTCTTAAATTTAACAAATATTTCCCAATATCTCTTAAAATGTAGTACCCAATTCCCAATTAAAACACAAAAATTAATTGTAATTATTATAATATAGTATATATACATATATATATATAACATTTATATTGAAGCTGCACTGTCTTTTCGCTCAGTGTACAATAAAATGTTGTGAGTTCCGAGAAAGCTGTAAGAATTTGAACTATATCGGATTGCTGAAACACAATTTGACGACAATTCCAATCATATATTTGCTTTTTATTAACGCGACATATGAAATCAACAGAAGTTTTTCAATGTAATTCGTTGTTCTTGTCAAATTGGGCACCAACTATCATCTAAATGCTTGAAGATAATGTTACGAACGGGCTCTGAAGAGGGCACAAATAACAATAATAAAATAAAAGGAGAGGGCCAGCCAATGTATCGTATCATATCAAGTGGGAAATTGGAATCTGAAGCTATAATCTCAGCGCTTGCAACACAAAACCAAACAATTTCCCATGCAACAACAAATAAATAAGCCAACAGCAATGAATGCGCTAGTCGTAGCTGCCTGACTGCGATATACCCTGTAGTAGGACAAACTCAAGGATATTACTTAGAAACGGAAATACTTTATATCTACTATTTGACAAAATAATAATAATATTTCTTATAAATTATACTATATATATTATATTTTATTAGTTTTTGCTTTTCTCTCTCTTTTGAATTCAAAAAGGTATAACATTTCATTTTCATTTGAAATGTTTGAATGCAGAATGAATGATGCATGAATGATAGTAGGGATCCCTACGAATTCAAAAAGGTATAACATTTCAAAATCTGACAGTATTTACCCGAGATATTCAATACAAATAATCAAAAAAGTTTTGATTTTCGAACCGACCCCGAATTTGACAAAAAACGTGATGTAACCCCTTGCCATTTTGTTGATTTTGGTCAAATTTTCGATTTTTATTTTTTTGATGCCGATCAATATAACTGGTCTTTACGAGTCTAAAATGGTATAAAATTCCCAAATCGGACAGTATTTGGCCGAGATATTCCAAAAAATCATTAAAAAAGGTTGACTTTTCGAACCAATCGGTTTTTGGTCAACAACTTTTTTTAACCCATCGATTTTTTAAATTTTTGAATGCAGATTGATAGTAGGGATCCCTACGAATTCAAAAAGGTATAACATTTCAAAATCTGACAGAATTTACCCGAGATATTCAATACAAATAATCAACAAAGTTTTGATTTTAGAACCGACCCCGAATTTGACAAAAAACGTGATGTAACCCCTTGCCATTTTGTTGATTTTGGTCAAATTTTCGATTTTTATTTTTTTGATGCCAATCAATAGTACTGATCCTTACGAGTCCAAAATGGTATAAAATTCCCAAATCGGACAGTATTTGGCCGAGATATTCCAAAAAATCATCAGAAAAAGTTGACTTTTCGAACGAATCGGTTTTTGGTCAACAACTTTTTTTAACCCATCGATTTTTGAAATGTTTGAATGCAGATTGATAGTAGGGATCCCTACGAATTCAAAAAGGTATAACATTTCAAAATCTGACAGTATTTACCCGAGATATTCAATACAAATAATCAAAAAAGTTTTGATTTTCGAACCGACCCCGAATTTGACAAAAAACGTGATGTAACCCCTTGCCATTTTGTTGATTTTGGTCAAATTTTCGATTTTTATTTTTTTGATGCCAATCAATAGTACTGATCCTTACGAGTCCAAAATGGTATAAAATTCCCAAATCGGACAGTATTTGGCCGAGATATTCCAAAAAAGCATCAGAAAAGGTTGACTTTTCGAACCAATCGGTTTTTGGTCAACCACTTTTTTTAACCCATCGATTTTTGAAATGTTTGAATGCAGATTGATAGTAGGGATCCCTACGAATTCAAAAAGGTATAACATTTCAAAATCTGACGGTATTTACCCGAGATATTTAATACAAATAATCAAAAAAGTTTTGATTTTCGAACCGACCCCGAATTTGACAAAAAACGTGATGTAACCCCTTGCCATTTTGTTGATTTTGGTCAAAATTTCGATTTTTATTTTTTTGATGCCAATCAATAGAACTAGTCCTTACGAGTCCAAAATGGTATAAAATTTCCAAATCGGACAGTATTTGGCCGAGATATTACAAAAAATCATCAGAAAAGGTTGACTTTTCGAACGAATCGGTTTTTGGTCAACAACTTTTTTTAACCCATCGATTTTTGAAATGTTTGAATGCAGATTGATAGTAGGGATCCCTACGAATTCAAAAAGGTATAACATTTCAAAATCTGACAGTATTTACCCGAGATATTCAATAAAAATAATCAAAAAAGTTTTGATTTTCGAACCGACCCCGAATTTGACAAAAAACGTGATGTAACCCCTTGCCATTTTGTTGATTTTGGTCAAAATTTCGATTTTTATTTTTTTGATGCCAATCAATAGAACTAGTCCTTACGAGTCCAAAATGGTATAAAATTCCCAAATCGGACAGTATTTGGCCGAAATATTACAAAAAATCATCAGAAAAGGTTGACTTTTCGAACGAATCGGTTTTTGGTCAACAACTTTTTTTAACCCATCGATTTTTGAAATGTTTGAATGCAGATTGATAGTAGGGATCCCTACGAATTCAAAAAGGTACAACATTTTAAAATCTGACAGTATTTACCCGAGATATTCAATACAAATAATCAAAAAAGGTTTGATTTTCGAACCGACCCCGAATTTGACAAAAAACGTGATGTAACCCCTTGCCATTTTGTTGATTTTGGTCAAATTTTCGATTTTTATTTTTTTGATGGCAATCAATAGTACTGATCCTTACGAGTCCAAAATGGTATAAAATTCCCAAATCGGACAGTATTTGGCCGAGATATTCCAAAAAATCATTACAAAAGGTTGACTTTTCAACCCAATCGGTTTTTGGTCAACCACTTTTTTCAACCCATCGATTTTTGAAATGTTTGAATGCAGATTGATAGTAGGGATCCCTACGAATTCAAAAAGGTATAACATTTCAAAATCTGACAGTATTTACCCGAGATATTCAATAAAAATAATCAAAAAAGTTTTGATTTTCGAACCGACCCCGAATTTGACAAAAAACGTGATGTAACCCCTTGCCATTTTGTTGATTTTGGTCAAATTTTCGATTTTTATTTTTTTGATGGCAATCAATAGTACTGATCCTTACGAGTCCAAAATGGTATAAAATTCCCAAATCGGACAGTATTTGGCCGAGATATTCCAAAAAATCATCAGAAAAGGTTGACTTTTCGAACGAATCGGTTTTTGGTCAACCACTTTTTTCAACCCATCGATTTTTTAAATGTTTGAATGCAGATTGATAGTAGGGATCCCTACGAATTCAAAAAGGTACAACATTTTAAAATCTGACAGTATTTACCCGAGATATTCAATAAAAATAATCAAAAAAGGTTTGATTTTCGAACCGACCCCGAATTTGACAAAAAACGTGATGTAACCCCTTGCCATTTTGTTGATTTTGGTCAAAATTTCGATTTTTATTTTTTTGATGCCAATCAATAGAACTAGTCCTTAAGAGTCCAAAATGGTATAAAATTCCCAAATCGGACAGTATTTGGCCGAAATATTACAAAAAATCATCAGAAAAGGTTGACTTTTCGAACGAATCGGTTTTTGGTCAACAACTTTTTTTAACCCATCGATTTTTGAAATGTTTGAATGCAGATTGATAGGGATCCCTACGAATTCAAAAAGGTACAACATTTCAAAATCTGACAGTATTTACCCGAGATATTCAATACAAATAATCAAAAAAGGTTTGATTTTCGAACCGACCCCGAATTTGACAAAAAACGTGATGTAACCCCTTGCCATTTTGTTGATTTTGGTCAAATTTTCGATTTTTATTTTTTTGATGCCAATCAATAGTTCTGATCCTTACGAGTCCAAAATGGTATAAAATTCCCAAATCGGACAGTATTTGGCCGAGATATTCCAAAAAATCATCAGAAAAGGTTGACTTTTCGAACGAATCGGTTTTTGGTCAACAACTTTTTTAACCCATCGATTTTTGAAATGTTTGAATGCAGATTGATAGTAGGGATCCCTACGAATTCAAAAAGGTATAACATTTCAAAATCTGACAGTATTTACCCGAGATATTCAATAAAAATAATCAAAAAAGTTTTGATTTTCGAACCGACCCCGAATTTGACAAAAAACGTGATGTAACCCCTTGCCATTTGGTTGATTTTGGTCAAATTTTCGATTTTTATTTTTTTGATGCCAATCAATAGTTCTGATCCTTACGAGTCCAAAATGGTATAAAATTCCCAAATCGGACAGTATTTGGCCGAGATATTCCAAAAAATCATCAGAAAAGGTTGACTTTTCGAACGAATCGGTTTTTGGTCAACCACTTTTTTAACCCATCGATTTTTGAAATGTTTGAATGCAGATTGATAGTAGGGATCCCTACGAATTCAAAAAGGTACAACATTTCAAAATCTGACAGTATTTACCCGAGATATTCAATACAAATAATCAAAAAAGGTTTGATTTTCGAACCGACCCCGAATTTGACAAAAAACGTGATGTAACCCCTTGCCATTTTGTTGATTTTGGTGAAATTTTCGATTTTTATTTTTTTGATGCCAATCAATAGTACTGATCCTTACGAGTCCAAAATGGTATAAAATTCCCAAATCGGACAGTATTTGGCCGAGATACTCCAACAAATCATCAGAAAAGGTTGACTTTTCGAACGAATCGGTTTTTGGTCAACAACTTTTTTTAACCCATCGATTTTTGAAATGTTTGAATGCAGATTGATAGTAGGGATCCCTACGAATTCAAAAAGGTATAACATTTCAAAATCTGACAGTATTTACCCGAGATATTCAATAAAAATAATCAAAAAAAGTTTTGATTTTCGAACCGACCCCGAATTTGACAAAAAACGTGATGTAACCCCTTGCCATTTTGTTGATTTTGGTCAAATTTTCGATTTTTATTTTTTTGATGCCAATCAATAGTACTGATCCTTACGAGTCCAAAATGGTATAAAATTCCCAAATCGGACAGTATTTGGCCGAGATATTCCAAAAAATCATTAAAAAAGGTTGACTTTTCAAACCAATCGGTTTTTGGTCAACCACTTTTTTTAACCCATCGATTTTTGAAATGTTTGAATGCAGATTGATAGTAGGGATCCCAACGAATTCAAAAAGGTATAACATTTCAAAATCTGACAGTATTTACCCGAGATATTCAATACAAATAATCAAAAAAGTTTTGATTTTCGAACCGACCCCGAATTTGACAAAAAACGTGATGTAACCCCTTGCCATTTTGTTGATTTTGGTCAAATTTTCGATTTTTATTTTTTTGATGCCAATCAATAGTACTGATCCTTACGAGTCCAAAATGGTATAAAATTCCCAAATCGGACAGTATTTGGCCGAGATATTCCAAAAAATCATCAGAAAAGGTTGACTTTTCGAACGAATCGGTTTTTGGTCAACAACTTTTTTTTACCCATCGATTTTTGAAATGTTTGAATGCAGATTGATAGTAGGGATCCCTACGAATTCAAAAAGGTATAACATTTCAAAATCTGACAGTATTTACCCGAGATATTCAATAAAAATAATCAAAAAAGGTTTGATTTTCGAACCGACCCCGAATTTGACAAAAAACGTGATGTAACCCCTTGCCATTTTGTTGATTTTGGTCAAATTTTCGATTTTTATTTTTTTGATGCCAATCAATAGTACTGATCCTTACGAGTCCAAAATGGTATAAAATTCCCAAATCGGACAGTATTTGGCCGAGATATTCCAAAAAATCATTAAAAAAGGTTGACTTTTCAAACCAATCGGTTTTTGGTCAACCACTTTTTTTACCCCATCGATTTTTGAAATGTTTGAATGCAGATTGATAGTAGGGATCCCTACGAATTCAAAAAGGTATAACATTTCAAAATCTGACAGTATTTACCCGAGATATTCAATAAAAATAATCAAAAAAGTTTTGATTTTCGAACCGACCCCGAATTTGACAAAAAACGTGATGTAACCCCTTGCCATTTTGTTGATTTTGGTCAAATTTTCGATTTTTATTTTTTTGATGCCAATCAATAGTACTGATCCTTACGAGTCCAAAATGGTATAAAATTCCCAAATCGGACAGTATTTGGCCGAGATATTCCAAAAAATCATCAGAAAAGGTTGACTTTTCGAACGAATCGGTTTTTGGTCAACCACTTTTTTTAACCCATCGATTTTTGAAATGTTTGAATGCAGATTGATAGTAGGGATCCCTACGAATTCAAAAAGGTATAACATTTCAAAATCTGACAGTATTTACCCGAGATATTCAATAAAAATAATCAAAAAAGGTTTGATTTTCGAACCGACCCCGAATTTGACAAAAAACGTGATGTAACCCCTTGCCATTTTGTTGATTTTGGTCAAATTTTCGATTTTTATTTTTTTGATGCCAATCAATAGTACTGATCCTTACGAGTCCAAAATGGTATAAAATTCCCAAATCGGACAGTATTTGGCCGAGATATTCCAAAAAATCATCAGAAAAGGTTGACTTTTCAAACCAATCGGTTTTTGGTCAACCACTTTTTTTAACCCATCGATTTTTGAAATGTTTGAATGCAGATTGATAGTAGGGATCCCTACGAATTCAAAAAGGTATAACATTTCAAAATCTGACAGTATTTACCCGAGATATTCACTACAAATAATCAAAAAAGGTTTGATTTTCGAACCGACCCCGAATTTGACAAAAAACGTGATGTAACCCCTTGCCATTTTGTTGATTTTGGTGAAATTTTCGATTTTTATTTTTTTGATGCCAATCGATAGTACTGATCCTTACGAGTCCAAAATGGTATAAAATTCCCAAATCGGACAGTATTTGGCCGAGATATTCCAAAAAATCAACAGAAAAGGTTGACTTTTCGAACGAATCGGTTTTTGGTCAACAACTTTTTTTTACCCATCGATTTTTGAAATGTTTGAATGCAGATTGATAGTAGGGATCCCTACGAATTCAAAAAGGTATAACATTTCAAAATCGGACAGTATTTACCCGAGATATTCAATAAAAATAATCAACAAAGTTTTGATTTTAGAACCGACCCCGAATTTGACAAAAAACGTGATGTAACCCCTTGCCATTTTGTTGATTTTGGTCAAATTTTCGATTTTTTTTTGATGGCAATCGATAGTACTGATCCTTACGAGTCCAAAATGGTATAAAATTCCCAAATCGGACAGTATTTGGCCGAGATATTCCAAAAAATCATCAGAAAAGGTTGACTTTTCGAACGAATCGGTTTTTGGTCAACAACTTTTTTTTACCCATCGATTTTAAAAATGTTTGAATGCAGATTGATAGTAGGGATCCCTACGAATTCAAAAAGGTATAACATTTCAAAATCGGACAGTATTTACCCGAGATATTCAATAAAAATAATCAAAAAAGGTTTGATTTTCGAACCGACCCCGAATTTGACAAAAAACGTGATGTAACCCCTTGCCATTTTGTTGATTTTGGTGAAAATTTCGATTTTTATTTTTTTGATGCCAATCGATAGTACTGATCCTTACGAGTCCAAAATGGTATAAAATTCCCAAATCGGACAGTATTTGGCCGAGATATTACAAAAAATCATCAGAAAAGGTTGACTTTACAAACCAATCGGTTTTTGGTCAACCACTTTTTTTAACCCATCGATTTTAAAAATGTTTGAATGCAGATTGATAATAGGGATCCCTACGAATTCAAAAAGGTATAACATTTCAAAATCGGACAGTATTTACCCGAGATATTCAATAAAAATCATCAAAAAAGTTTTGATTTTCGAACCGACCCCGAATTTGACAAAAAACGTGATGTAACCCCTTGCCATTTTGTTGATTTTGGCCAAAATTTAGATTTTTATTTTTTTGATGCCAATCGATAGTACTGATCCTTACGAGTCCAAAATGGTATAAAATTCCCAAATCGGACAGTATTTGGCCGAGATATTACAAAAAATCATCAGAAAAGGTTGACTTTACAAACGAATCGGTTTTTGGTCAACCACATGTTTTTAACCCATCGATTTTAGAAATGTTTGAATGCAGATTGATAATAGGGATCCCTACGAATTCAAAAAGGTATAACATTTCAAAATCGGACAGTATTTACCCGAGATATTCAATACAAATAATCAAAAAAGGTTTGTTTTTCGAACCGACCCCGAATTTGACAAAAAACGTGATGTAACCCCTTGCCATTTTGTTGATTTTGGTGAAATTTTAGATTTTTATTTTTTTGATGCCAATCGAGTAGTACTGATCCTTACGAGTCCAAAATGGTATAAAATTCCCAAATCGGACAGTATTTGGCCGAGATACTCCAAAAAAGCATCAGAAAAGGTTGACTTTACAAACGAATCGGTTTTTGGTCAACCACATGTTTTTTACCCATCGATTTTAGAAAATGTTTGAATGCAGATTGATAATAGGGATCCCTACGAATTCAAAAAGGTATAACATTTCAAAATCTGTGACAGTATTTACCCGAGATATTCAATAAAAATAATCAAAAAAGGTTTGATTTTCGAACCGACCCCGAATTTGACAAAAAACGTGATGTAACCCCTTGCCATTTTGTTGATTTTGGTGAAATTTTAGATTTTCATTTTTTTGATGCCAATCGATAGTACTGATCCTTACGAGTCCAAAATGGTATAAAATTCCCAAATCGGACAGTATTTGGCTGAGATATTACAAAAAATCATCAGAAAAGGTTGACTTTTCAAACGAATCGGTTTTTGGTCAACCATATTTTTTATCCCATCGATTTTTAAAATGTTTGAATGCAGATTGATAATAGGGATCCCTACGAATTCAAAAAGGTATAACATTTCAAAATCGGACAGTATTTACCCGAGATATTCAATAAAAATAATCAAAAAAGGTTTGATTTTCGAACCGACCCCGAATTTGACAAAAAACGTGATGTAACCCCTTGCCATTTTGTTGATTTTGGTGAAATTTTCGATTTTTATTTTTTTTGATGCCAATCGATAGTACTGATCCTTACGAGTCCAAAATGGTATAAAATTCCCAAATCGGACAGTATTTGGCCGAGATATTCCAAAAAATCATCAGAAAAGGTTGACTTTTCAAACGAATCGGTTTTTGGTCAACCACTTTTTTTTCCCATCGATTTTTAAAATGTTTGAATGCAGATTGATAATAGGGATCCCTACGAATTCAAAAAGGTATAACATTTCAAAATCGGACAGTATTTACCCGAGATATTCAATAAAAATAATCAAAAAAGGTTTGATTTTCGAACCGACCCCGAATTTGACAAAAAACGTGATGTAACCCCTTGCCATTTTGTTGATTTTGGTCAAATTTTCGATTTTTTTTTGATGGCAATCGATAGTACTGATCCTTACGAGTCCAAAATGGTATAAAATTCCCAAATCGGACAGTATTTGGCCGAGATATTCCAAAAAATCATCAGAAAAGGTTGACTTTTCAAACGAATCGGTTTTTGGTCAACAACTTTTTTTAACCCATCGATTTTTAAAATGTTTGAATGCAGATTGATAATAGGGATCCCTACGAATTCAAAAAGGTATAACATTTCAAAATCGGACAGTATTTACCCGAGATATTCAATAAAAATAATCAAAAAAGTTTTGATTTTCGAACCGACCCCGAATTTGACAAAAAACGTGATGTAACCCCTTGCCATTTTGTTGATTTTGGTCAAAATTTAGATTTTTATTTTTTTTTGATGCCAATCGATAGTACTGATCCTTACGAGTCCAAAATGGTATAAAATTCCCAAATCGGACAGTATTTGGCCGAGATATTCCAAAAAATCATCAGAAAAGGTTGACTTTACAAACGAATCGGTTTTTGGTCAACCACATTTTTTAACCCATCGATTTTTAAAATGTTTGAATGCAGATTGATAATAGGGATCCCTACGAATTCAAAAAGGTATAACATTTCAAAATCGGACAGTATTTACCCGAGATATTCAATAAAAATAATCAAAAAAGTTTTGATTTTCGAACCGACCCCGAATTTGACAAAAAACGTGATGTAACCCCTTGCCATTTTGTTGATTTTGGTGAAATTTTCGATTTTTATTTTTTTTATGCCAATCGATAGTACTGATCCTTACGAGTCCAAAATGGTATAAAATTCCCAAATCGGACAGTATTTGGCCGAGATATTACAAAAAATCATCAGAAAAGGTTGACTTTACAAACGAATCGGTTTTTGGTCAACCACTTTTTTTAACCCATCGATTTTAAAAATGTTTGAATGCAGATTGATAATAGGGATCCCTACGAATTCAAAAAGGTATAACATTTCAAAATCTGACAGTATTTACCCGAGATATTCAATAAAAATAATCAAAAAAGTTTTGATTTTCGAACCGACCCCGAATTTGACAAAAAACGTGATGTAACCCCTTGCCATTTTGTTGATTTTGGTGAAATTTTCGATTTTTATTTTTTTGATGCCAATCAATAGTACTGATCCTTACGAGTCCAAAATGGTATAAAATTCCCAAATCGGACAGTATTTGGCCGAGATATTCCAAAAAATCATCAGAAAAGGTTGACTTTACAAACGAATCGGTTTTTGGTCAACCACTTTTTTTAACCCATCGATTTTTAAAATGTTTGAATGCAGATTGATAATAGGGATCCCTACGAATTCAAAAAGGTATAACATTTCAAAATCTGACAGTATTTACCCGAGATATTCAATAAAAATAATCAAAAAAGTTTTGATTTTCGAACCGACCCCGAATTTGACAAAAAACGTGATGTAACCCCTTGCCATTTTGTTGATTTTGGTGAAATTTTAGATTTTTATTTTTTTGATGCCAATCGATAGTACTGATCCTTACGAGTCCAAAATGGTATAAAATTCCCAAATCGGACAGTATTTGGCCGAGATATTCCAAAAAATCATCAGAAAAGGTTGACTTTTCAAACGAATCGGTTTTTGGTCAACCACTTTTTTTTACCCATCGATTTTTAAAATGTTTGAATGCAGATTGATAGTAGGGATCCCTACGAATTCAAAAAGGTATAACATTTCAAAATCGGACAGTATTTACCCGAGATATTCAATAAAAATAATCAAAAAAGTTTTGATTTTCGAACCGACCCCGAATTTGACAAAAAACGTGATGTAACCCCTTGCCATTTTGTTGATTTTGGTGAAATTTTCGATTTTTATTTTTTTGATGCCAATCGATAGTACTGATCCTTACGAGTCCAAAATGGTATAAAATTCCCAAATCGGACAGTATTTGGCCGAGATATTCCAAAAAATCATCAAAAAAGGTTGACTTTTCAAACCAATCGGTTTTTGGTCAACCACATTTTTTAACCCATCGATTTTAGAAATGTTTGAATGCAGATTGATAATAGGGATCCCTACGAATTCAAAAAGGTATAACATTTCAAAATCGGACAGTATTTACCCGAGATATTCAATAAAAATAATCAAAAAAGTTTTGATTTTCGAACCGACCCCGAATTTGACAAAAAACGTGATGTAACCCCTTGCCATTTTGTTGATTTTGGTGAAATTTTCGATTTTTATTTTTTTGATGCCAATCAATAGTACTGATCCTAACGAGTCCAAAATGGTATAAAATTCCCAAATCGGACAGTATTTGGCCGAGATATTCAAAAAATCATCAGAAAAGGTTGACTTTTCAAACGAATCGGTTTTTGGTCAACAACATGTTTTAACCCATCGATTTTAAAAATGTTTGAATGCAGATTGATAGTAGGGATCCCTACGAATTCAAAAAGGTATAACATTTCAAAATCTGACAGTATTTACCCGAGATATTCAATAAAAATAATCAAAAAAGTTTTGATTTTCGAACCGACCCCGAATTTGACAAAAAACGTGATGTAACCCCTTGCCATTTTGTTGATTTTGGTGAAATTTTCGATTTTTATTTTTTTGATGCCAATCGATAGTACTGATCCTTACGAGTCCAAAATGGTATAAAATTCCCAAATCGGACAGTATTTGGCCGAGATATTCCAAAAAATCATCAAAAAAGGTTGACTTTACAAACGAATCGGTTTTTGGTCAACCACTTTTTTTAACCCATCGATTTTAAAAATGTTTGAATGCAGATTGATAATAGGGATCCCTACGAATTCAAAAAGGTATAACATTTCAAAATCGGACAGTATTTACCCGAGATATTCAATAAAAATAATCAAAAAAGTTTTGATTTTCGAACCGACCCCGAATTTGACAAAAAACGTGATGTAACCCCTTGCCATTTTGTTGATTTTGGTGAAATTTTCGATTTTTATTTTTTTGATGCCAATCGATAGTACTGATCCTTACGAGTCCAAAATGGTATAAAATTCCCAAATCGGACAGTATTTGGCCGAGATATTACAAAAAATCATCAAAAAAGGTTGACTTTACAAACGAATCGGTTTTTGGTCAACCACTTTTTTTAACCCATCGATTTTAGAAATGTTTGAATGCAGATTGATAATAGGGATCCCTACGAATTCAAAAAGGTATAACATTTCAAAATCGGACAGTATTTACCCGAGATATTCAATAAAAATAATCAAAAAAGTTTTGTTTTTCGAACCGACCCCGAATTTGACAAAAAACGTGATGTAACCCCTTGCCATTTTGTTGATTTTGGTGAAAATTTAGATTTTTATTTTTTTGATGCCAATCGATAGTACTGATCCTTACGAGTCCAAAATGGTATAAAATTCCCAAATCGGACAGTATTTGGCCGAGATATTACAAAAAATCATCAGAAAAGGTTGACTTTACAAACGAATCGGTTTTTGGTCAACCACATGTTTTTTAACCCATCGATTTTAAAAATGTTTGAATGCAGATTGATAATAGGGATCCCTACGAATTCAAAAAGGTATAACATTTCAAAATCGGACAGTATTTACCCGAGATATTCAATAAAAATAATCAAAAAAGTTTTGTTTTTCGAACCGACCCCGAATTTGACAAAAAACGTGATGTAACCCCTTGCCATTTTGTTGATTTTGGTGAAAATTTAGATTTTTATTTTTTTGATGCCAATCGATAGTACTGATCCTTACGAGTCCAAAATGGTATAAAATTCCCAAATCGGACAGTATTTGGCCGAGATATTACAAAAAATCATCAGAAAAGGTTGACTTTACAAACGAATCGGTTTTTGGTCAACCACTTGTTTTTTCCCATCGATTTTAAAAATGTTTGAATGCAGATTGATAATAGGGATCCCTACGAATTCAAAAAGGTATAACATTTCAAAATCGGACAGTATTTACCCGAGATATTCAATAAAAATAATCAAAAAAGTTTTGATTTTCGAACCGACCCCGAATTTGACAAAAAACGTGATGTAACCCCTTGCCATTTTGTTGATTTTGGTGAAAATTTAGATTTTTTTTTTGATGCCAATCGATAGTACTGATCCTTACGAGTCCAAAATGGTATAAAATTCCCAAATCGGACAGTATTTGGCCGAGATATTACAAAAAATCATCAGAAAAGGTTGACTTTACAAACGAATCGGTTTTTGGTCAACCACATGTTTTTTCCCATCGATTTTAAAAATGTTTGAATGCAGATTGATAATAGGGATCCCTACGAATTCAAAAAGGTATAACATTTCAAAATCGGACAGTATTTACCCGAGATATTCAATAAAAATAATCAAAAAAGTTTTGTTTTTCGAACCGACCCCGAATTTGACAAAAAACGTGATGTAACCCCTTGCCATTTTGTTGATTTTGGTGAAAATTTAGATTTTTATTTTTTTGATGCCAATCGATAGTACTGATCCTTACGAGTCCAAAATGGTATAAAATTCCCAAATCGGACAGTATTTGGCCGAGATATTACAAAAAATCATCAGAAAAGGTTGACTTTACAAACGAATCGGTTTTTGGTCAACCACTTTTTTTTCCCATCGATTTTAAAAATGTTTGAATGCAGATTGATAATAGGGATCCCTACGAATTCAAAAAGGTATAACATTTCAAAATCGGACAGTATTTACCCGAGATATTCAATAAAAATAATCAAAAAAGTTTTGATTTTCGAACCGACCCCGAATTTGACAAAAAACGTGATGTAACCCCTTGCCATTTTGTTGATTTTGGTGAAAATTTAGATTTTTATTTTTTTGATGCCAATCGATAGTACTGATCCTTACGAGTCCAAAATGGTATAAAATTCCCAAATCGGACAGTATTTGGCCGAGATATTACAAAAAATCATCAGAAAAGGTTGACTTTACAAACGAATCGGTTTTTGGTCAACCACATGTTTTTTCCCATCGATTTTAAAAATGTTTGAATGCAGATTGATAATAGGGATCCCTACGAATTCAAAAAGGTATAACATTTCAAAATCGGACAGTATTTACCCGAGATATTCAATAAAAATAATCAAAAAAGTTTTGTTTTTCGAACCGACCCCGAATTTGACAAAAAACGTGATGTAACCCCTTGCCATTTTGTTGATTTTGGTGAAAATTTAGATTTTTATTTTTTTGATGCCAATCGATAGTACTGATCCTTACGAGTCCAAAATGGTATAAAATTCCCAAATCGGACAGTATTTGGCCGAGATATTACAAAAAATCATCAGAAAAGGTTGACTTTACAAACGAATCGGTTTTTGGTCAACCACATGTTTTTTCCCATCGATTTTAAAAATGTTTGAATGCAGATTGATAATAGGGATCCCTACGAATTCAAAAAGGTATAACATTTCAAAATCGGACAGTATTTACCCGAGATATTCAATAAAAATAATCAAAAAAGGTTTGTTTTTCGAACCGACCCCGAATTTGACAAAAAACGTGATGTAACCCCTTGCCATTTTGTTGATTTTGGTGAAAATTTAGATTTTTATTTTTTTGATGCCAATCGATAGTACTGATCCTTACGAGTCCAAAATGGTATAAAATTCCCAAATCGGACAGTATTTGGCCGAGATATTACAAAAAATCATCAGAAAAGGTTGACTTTACAAACGAATCGGTTTTTGGTCAACCACATGTTTTTTCCCATCGATTTTAGAAAATGTTTGAATGCAGATTGATAATAGGGATCCCTACGAATTCAAAAAGGTATAACATTTCAAAATCGGACAGTATTTACCCGAGATATTCAATAAAAATAATCAAAAAAGTTTTGTTTTTCGAACCGACCCCGAATTTGACAAAAAACGTGATGTAACCCCTTGCCATTTTGTTGATTTTGGTGAAAATTTAGATTTTTATTTTTTTTGATGCCAATCGATAGTACTGATCCTTACGAGTCCAAAATGGTATAAAATTCCCAAATCGGACAGTATTTGGCCGAGATATTACAAAAAATCATCAGAAAAGGTTGACTTTACAAACGAATCGGTTTTTGGTCAACCACATGTTTTTTTCCCATCGATTTTAAAAATGTTTGAATGCAGATTGATAATAGGGATCCCTACGAATTCAAAAAGGTATAACATTTCAAAATCGGACAGTATTTACCCGAGATATTCAATAAAAATAATCAAAAAAGTTTTGATTTTCGAACCGACCCCGAATTTGACAAAAAACGTGATGTAACCCCTTGCCATTTTGTTGATTTTGGTGAAAATTTAGATTTTTATTTTTTTGATGCCAATCGATAGTACTGATCCTTACGAGTCCAAAATGGTATAAAATTCCCAAATCGGACAGTATTTGGCCGAGATATTACAAAAAATCATCAGAAAAGGTTGACTTTACAAACGAATCGGTTTTTGGTCAACCACATGTTTTTTACCCATCGATTTTAAAAATGTTTGAATGCAGATTGATAATAGGGATCCCTACGAATTCAAAAAGGTATAACATTTCAAAATCGGACAGTATTTACCCGAGATATTCAATAAAAATAATCAAAAAAGTTTTGTTTTTCGAACCGACCCCGAATTTGACAAAAAACGTGATGTAACCCCTTGCCATTTTGTTGATTTTGGTGAAAATTTTGATTTTTATTTTTTTGATGCCAATCGATAGTACTGATCCTTACGAGTCCAAAATGGTATAAAATTCCCAAATCGGACAGTATTTGGCCGAGATATTACAAAAAATCATCAGAAAAGGTTGACTTTACAAACGAATCGGTTTTTGGTCAACCACATGTTTTTACCCATCGATTTTAAAAATGTTTGAATGCAGATTGATAATAGGGATCCCTACGAATTCAAAAAGGTATAACATTTCAAAATCGGACAGTATTTACCCGAGATATTCAATAAAAATAATCAAAAAAGTTTTGTTTTTCGAACCGACCCCGAATTTGACAAAAAACGTGATGTAACCCCTTGCCATTTTGTTGATTTTGGTGAAAATTTTGATTTTTATTTTTTTGATGCCAATCGATAGTACTGATCCTTACGAGTCCAAAATGGTATAAAATTCCCAAATCGGACAGTATTTGGCCGAGATATTACAAAAAATCATCAGAAAAGGTTGACTTTACAAACGAATCGGTTTTTGGTCAACCACATGTTTTTTCCCATCGATTTTAAAAATGTTTGAATGCAGATTGATAATAGGGATCCCTACGAATTCAAAAAGGTATAACATTTCAAAATCGGACAGTATTTACCCGAGATATTCAATAAAAATAATCAAAAAAGTTTTGTTTTTCGAACCGACCCCGAATTTGACAAAAAACGTGATGTAACCCCTTGCCATTTTGTTGATTTTGGTGAAAATTTAGATTTTTATTTTTTTGATGCCAATCGATAGTACTGATCCTTACGAGTCCAAAATGGTATAAAATTCCCAAATCGGACAGTATTTGGCCGAGATATTACAAAAAATCATCAGAAAAGGTTGACTTTACAAACGAATCGGTTTTTGGTCAACCATATGTTTTTTCCCATCGATTTTAAAAATGTTTGAATGCAGATTGATAATAGGGATCCCTACGAATTCAAAAAGGTATAACATTTCAAAATCGGACAGTATTTACCCGAGATATTCAATAAAAATAATCAAAAAAGTTTTGTTTTTCGAACCGACCCCGAATTTGACAAAAAACGTGATGTAACCCCTTGCCATTTTGTTGATTTTGGTGAAAATTTAGATTTTTATTTTTTTGATGCCAATCGATAGTACTGATCCTTACGAGTCCAAAATGGTATAAAATTCCCAAATCGGACAGTATTTGGCCGAGATATTACAAAAAATCATCAGAAAAGGTTGACTTTACAAACGAATCGGTTTTTGGTCAACCACATGTTTTTTACCCATCGATTTTAAAAATGTTTGAATGCAGATTGATAATAGGGATCCCTACGAATTCAAAAAGGTATAACATTTCAAAATCGGACAGTATTTACCCGAGATATTCAATAAAAATAATCAAAAAAGTTTTGTTTTTCGAACCGACCCCGAATTTGACAAAAAACGTGATGTAACCCCTTGCCATTTTGTTGATTTTGGTGAAAATTTAGATTTTTATTTTTTTGATGCCAATCGATAGTACTGATCCTTACGAGTCAAAATGGTATAAAATTCCCAAATCGGACAGTATTTGGCCGAGATATTACAAAAAATCATCAGAAAAGGTTGACTTTACAAACGAATCGGTTTTTGGTCAACCACATGTTTTTCCCATCGATTTTAAAAATGTTTGAATGCAGATTGATAATAGGGATCCCTACGAATTCAAAAAGGTATAACATTTCAAAATCGGACAGTATTTACCCGAGATATTCAATAAAAATAATCAAAAAAGTTTTGTTTTTCGAACCGACCCCGAATTTGACAAAAAACGTGATGTAACCCCTTGCCATTTTGTTGATTTTGGTGAAAATTTAGATTTTTATTTTTTTGATGCCAATCGATAGTACTGATCCTTACGAGTCCAAAATGGTATAAAATTCCCAAATCGGACAGTATTTGGCCGAGATATTACAAAAAATCATCAGAAAAGGTTGACTTTACAAACGAATCGGTTTTTGGTCAACCACATGTTTTTTCCCATCGATTTTAAAAATGTTTGAATGCAGATTGATAATAGGGATCCCTACGAATTCAAAAAGGTATAACATTTCAAAATCGGACAGTATTTACCCGAGATATTCAATAAAAATAATCAAAAAAGTTTTGTTTTTCGAACCGACCCCGAATTTGACAAAAAACGTGATGTAACCCCTTGCCATTTTGTTGATTTTGGTGAAAATTTAGATTTTTATTTTTTTGATGCCAATCGATAGTACTGATCCTTACGAGTCCAAAATGGTATAAAATTCCCAAATCGGACAGTATTTGGCCGAGATATTACAAAAAATCATCAGAAAAGGTTGACTTTACAAACGAATCGGTTTTTGGTCAACCACATGTTTTTTCCCATCGATTTTAAAAATGTTTGAATGCAGATTGATAATAGGGATCCCTACGAATTCAAAAAGGTATAACATTTCAAAATCGGACAGTATTTACCCGAGATATTCAATAAAAATAATCAAAAAAGTTTTGTTTTTCGAACCGACCCCGAATTTGACAAAAAACGTGATGTAACCCCTTGCCATTTTGTTGATTTTGGTGAAAATTTAGATTTTTATTTTTTTGATGCCAATCGATAGTACTGATCCTTACGAGTCCAAAATGGTATAAAATTCCCAAATCGGACAGTATTTGGCCGAGATATTACAAAAAATCATCAGAAAAGGTTGACTTTACAAACGAATCGGTTTTTGGTCAACCACATGTTTTTTACCCATCGATTTTAAAAATGTTTGAATGCAGATTGATAATAGGGATCCCTACGAATTCAAAAAGGTATAACATTTCAAAATCGGACAGTATTTACCCGAGATATTCAATAAAAATAATCAAAAAAGTTTTGTTTTTCGAACCGACCCCGAATTTGACAAAAAACGTGATGTAACCCCTTGCCATTTTGTTGATTTTGGTGAAAATTTAGATTTTTATTTTTTTGATGCCAATCGATAGTACTGATCCTTACGAGTCCAAAATGGTATAAAATTCCCAAATCGGACAGTATTTGGCCGAGATATTACAAAAAATCATCAGAAAAGGTTGACTTTACAAACGAATCGGTTTTTGGTCAACCACATGTTTTTTCCCATCGATTTTAAAAATGTTTGAATGCAGATTGATAATAGGGATCCCTACGAATTCAAAAAGGTATAACATTTCAAAATCGGACAGTATTTACCCGAGATATTCAATAAAAATAATCAAAAAAGTTTTGTTTTTCGAACCGACCCCGAATTTGACAAAAAACGTGATGTAACCCCTTGCCATTTTGTTGATTTTGGTGAAAATTTAGATTTTTATTTTTTTGATGCCAATCGATAGTACTGATCCTTACGAGTCCAAAATGGTATAAAATTCCCAAATCGGACAGTATTTGGCCGAGATATTACAAAAAATCATCAGAAAAGGTTGACTTTACAAACGAATCGGTTTTTGGTCAACCATATGTTTTTTACCCATCGATTTTAAAAATGTTTGAATGCAGATTGATAATAGGGATCCCTACGAATTCAAAAAGGTATAACATTTCAAAATCGGACAGTATTTACCCGAGATATTCAATAAAAATAATCAAAAAAGTTTTGTTTTTCGAACCGACCCCGAATTTGACAAAAAACGTGATGTAACCCCTTGCCATTTTGTTGATTTTGGTGAAAATTTAGATTTTTATTTTTTTGATGCCAATCGATAGTACTGATCCTTACGAGTCCAAAATGGTATAAAATTCCCAAATCGGACAGTATTTGGCCGAGATATTACAAAAAATCATCAGAAAAGGTTGACTTTACAAACGAATCGGTTTTTGGTCAACCACATGTTTTTTACCCATCGATTTTAAAAATGTTTGAATGCAGATTGATAATAGGGATCCCTACGAATTCAAAAAGGTATAACATTTCAAAATCGGACAGTATTTACCCGAGATATTCAATAAAAATAATCAAAAAAGTTTTGTTTTTCGAACCGACCCCGAATTTGACAAAAAACGTGATGTAACCCCTTGCCATTTTGTTGATTTTGGTGAAAATTTAGATTTTTATTTTTTTGATGCCAATCGATAGTACTGATCCTTACGAGTCCAAAATGGTATAAAATTCCCAAATCGGACAGTATTTGGCCGAGATATTACAAAAAATCATCAGAAAAGGTTGACTTTACAAACGAATCGGTTTTTGGTCAACCACATGTTTTTTCCCATCGATTTTAAAAATGTTTGAATGCAGATTGATAATAGGGATCCCTACGAATTCAAAAAGGTATAACATTTCAAAATCGGACAGTATTTACCCGAGATATTCAATAAAAATAATCAAAAAAGTTTTGTTTTTCGAACCGACCCCGAATTTGACAAAAAACGTGATGTAACCCCTTGCCATTTTGTTGATTTTGGTGAAAATTTAGATTTTTATTTTTTTGATGCCAATCGATAGTACTGATCCTTACGAGTCCAAAATGGTATAAAATTCCCAAATCGGACAGTATTTGGCCGAGATATTACAAAAAATCATCAGAAAAGGTTGACTTTACAAACGAATCGGTTTTTGGTCAACCATATGTTTTTATCCCATCGATTTTAAAAATGTTTGAATGCAGATTGATAATAGGGATCCCTACGAATTCAAAAAGGTATAACATTTCAAAATCGGACAGTATTTACCCGAGATATTCAATAAAAATAATCAAAAAAGTTTTGTTTTTCGAACCGACCCCGAATTTGACAAAAAACGTGATGTAACCCCTTGCCATTTTGTTGATTTTGGTGAAAATTTAGATTTTTATTTTTTTGATGCCAATCGATAGTACTGATCCTTACGAGTCCAAAATGGTATAAAATTCCCAAATCGGACAGTATTTGGCCGAGATATTACAAAAAATCATCAGAAAAGGTTGACTTTACAAACGAATCGGTTTTTGGTCAACCACATGTTTTTTCCCATCGATTTTAAAAATGTTTGAATGCAGATTGATAATAGGGATCCCTACGAATTCAAAAAGGTATAACATTTCAAAATCGGACAGTATTTACCCGAGATATTCAATAAAAATAATCAAAAAAGTTTTGTTTTTCGAACCGACCCCGAATTTGACAAAAAACGTGATGTAACCCCTTGCCATTTTGTTGATTTTGGTGAAAATTTAGATTTTTATTTTTTTGATGCCAATCGATAGTACTGATCCTTACGAGTCCAAAATGGTATAAAATTCCCAAATCGGACAGTATTTGGCCGAGATATTACAAAAAATCATCAGAAAAGGTTGACTTTACAAACGAATCGGTTTTTGGTCAACCACATGTTTTTTCCCATCGATTTTAAAAATGTTTGAATGCAGATTGATAATAGGGATCCCTACGAATTCAAAAAGGTATAACATTTCAAAATCGGACAGTATTTACCCGAGATATTCAATAAAAATAATCAAAAAAGTTTTGTTTTTCGAACCGACCCCGAATTTGACAAAAAACGTGATGTAACCCCTTGCCATTTTGTTGATTTTGGTGAAAATTTAGATTTTTATTTTTTTGATGCCAATCGATAGTACTGATCCTTACGAGTCCAAAATGGTATAAAATTCCCAAATCGGACAGTATTTGGCCGAGATATTACAAAAAATCATCAGAAAAGGTTGACTTTACAAACGAATCGGTTTTTGGTCAACCACATGTTTTTTCCCATCGATTTTAAAAATGTTTGAATGCAGATTGATAATAGGGATCCCTACGAATTCAAAAAGGTATAACATTTCAAAATCGGACAGTATTTACCCGAGATATTCAATAAAAATAATCAAAAAAGTTTTGTTTTTCGAACCGACCCCGAATTTGACAAAAAACGTGATGTAACCCCTTGCCATTTTGTTGATTTTGGTGAAAATTTAGATTTTTATTTTTTTGATGCCAATCGATAGTACTGATCCTTACGAGTCCAAAATGGTATAAAATTCCCAAATCGGACAGTATTTGGCCTAGATATTACAAAAAATCATCAGAAAAGGTTGACTTTACAAACGAATCGGTTTTTGGTCAACCACATGTTTTTTCCCATCGATTTTAAAAATGTTTGAATGCAGATTGATAATAGGGATCCCTACGAATTCAAAAAGGTATAACATTTCAAAATCGGACAGTATTTACCCGAGATATTCAATAAAAATAATCAAAAAAGTTTTGTTTTTCGAACCGACCCCGAATTTGACAAAAAACGTGATGTAACCCCTTGCCATTTTGTTGATTTTGGTGAAAATTTAGATTTTTATTTTTTTGATGCCAATCGATAGTACTGATCCTTACGAGTCCAAAATGGTATAAAATTCCCAAATCGGACAGTATTTGGCCGAGATATTACAAAAAATCATCAGAAAAGGTTGACTTTACAAACGAATCGGTTTTTGGTCAACCACATGTTTTTTCACCATCGATTTTAAAAATGTTTGAATGCAGATTGATAATAGGGATCCCTACGAATTCAAAAAGGTATAACATTTCAAAATCGGACAGTATTTACCCGAGATATTCAATAAAAATAATCAAAAAAGTTTTGTTTTTCGAACCGACCCCGAATTTGACAAAAAACGTGATGTAACCCCTTGCCATTTTGTTGATTTTGGTGAAAATTTAGATTTTTATTTTTTTGATGCCAATCGATAGTACTGATCCTTACGAGTCCAAAATGGTATAAAATTCCCAAATCGGACAGTATTTGGCCGAGATATTACAAAAAATCATCAGAAAAGGTTGACTTTACAAACCGAATCGGTTTTTGGTCAACCACATGTTTTTCTCCATCGATTTTAAAAATGTTTGAATGCAGATTGATAATAGGGATCCCTACGAATTCAAAAAGGTATAACATTTCAAAATCGGACAGTATTTACCCGAGATATTCAATAAAAATAATCAAAAAAGTTTTGTTTTTCGAACCGACCCCGAATTTGACAAAAAACGTGATGTAACCCCTTGCCATTTTGTTGATTTTGGTGAAAATTTAGATTTTTATTTTTTTGATGCCAATCGATAGTACTGATCCTTACGAGTCCAAAATGGTATAAAATTCCCAAATCGGACAGTATTTGGCCTAGATATTACAAAAAATCATCAGAAAAGGTTGACTTTACAAACGAATCGGTTTTTGGTCAACCATATGTTTTTTTCCCATCGATTTTAAAAATGTTTGAATGCAGATTGATAATAGGGATCCCTACGAATTCAAAAAGGTATAACATTTCAAAATCGGACAGTATTTACCCGAGATATTCAATAAAAATAATCAAAAAAGTTTTGTTTTTCGAACCGACCCCGAATTTGACAAAAAACGTGATGTAACCCCTTGCCATTTTGTTGATTTTGGTGAAAATTTAGATTTTTATTTTTTTGATGCCAATCGATAGTACTGATCCTTACGAGTCCAAAATGGTATAAAATTCCCAAATCGGACAGTATTTGGCCGAGATATTACAAAAAATCATCAGAAAAGGTTGACTTTTCAAACGAATCGGTTTTTGGTCAACCACATGTTTTTTCACCATCGATTTTAAAAATGTTTGAATGCAGATTGATAATAGGGATCCCTACGAATTCAAAAAGGTATAACATTTCAAAATCGGACAGTATTTACCCGAGATATTCAATAAAAATAATCAAAAAAGTTTTGTTTTTCGAACCGACCCCGAATTTGACAAAAAACGTGATGTAACCCCTTGCCATTTTGTTGATTTTGGTGAAAATTTAGATTTTTATTTTTTTGATGCCAATCGATAGTACTGATCCTTACGAGTCCAAAATGGTATAAAATTCCCAAATCGGACAGTATTTGGCCGAGATATTACAAAAAATCATCAGAAAAGGTTGACTTTACAAACGAATCGGTTTTTGGTCAACCACATGTTTTTTAATCCATCGATTTTAAAAATGTTTGAATGCAGATTGATAATAGGGATCCCTACGAATTCAAAAAGGTATAACATTTCAAAATCGGACAGTATTTACCCGAGATATTCAATAAAAATAATCAAAAAAGTTTTGTTTTTCGAACCGACCCCGAATTTGACAAAAAACGTGATGTAACCCCTTGCCATTTTGTTGATTTTGGTGAAAATTTAGATTTTTATTTTTTTGATGCCAATCGATAGTACTGATCCTTACGAGTCCAAAATGGTATAAAATTCCCAAATCGGACAGTATTTGGCCGAGATATTACAAAAAATCATCAGAAAAGGTTGACTTTACAAACGAATCGGTTTTTGGTCAACCACATGTTTTAATCCATCGATTTTAAAAATGTTTGAATGCAGATTGATAATAGGGATCCCTACGAATTCAAAAAGGTATAACATTTCAAAATCGGACAGTATTTACCCGAGATATTCAATAAAAATAATCAAAAAAGTTTTGATTTTCGAACCGACCCCGAATTTGACAAAAAACGTGATGTAACCCCTTGCCATTTTGTTGATTTTGGTGAAAATTTACGATTTTTATTTTTTTGATGCCAATCGATAGTACTGATCCTTACGAGTCCAAAATGGTATAAAATTCCCAAATCGGACAGTATTTGGCCGAGATATTACAAAAAATCATCAGAAAAGGTTGACTTTACAAACGAATCGGTTTTTGGTCAACCACATTTTTTTCCCATCGATTTTAAAAATGTTTGAATGCAGATTGATAATAGGGATCCCTACGAATTCAAAAAGGTATAACATTTCAAAATCGGACAGTATTTACCCGAGATATTCAATAAAAATAATCAAAAAAGTTTTGTTTTTCGAACCGACCCCGAATTTGACAAAAAACGTGATGTAACCCCTTGCCATTTTGTTGATTTTGGTGAAAATTTAGATTTTTATTTTTTTGATGCCAATCGATAGTACTGATCCTTACGAGTCCAAAATGGTATAAAATTCCCAAATCGGACAGTATTTGGCCGAGATATTACAAAAAATCATCAGAAAAGGTTGACTTTACAAACGAATCGGTTTTTGGTCAACCACTTTTTTTAATCCATCGATTTTAAAAATGCTTGAATGCAGATTGATAATAGGGATCCCTACGAATTCAAAAAGGTATAACATTTCAAAATCGGACAGTATTTACCCGAGATATTCAATAAAAATAATCAAAAAAGTTTTGATTTTCGAACCGACCCCGAATTTGACAAAAAACGTGATGTAACCCCTTGCCATTTTGTTGATTTTGGTGAAAATTTAGATTTTTATTTTTTTGATGCCAATCGATAGTACTGATCCTTACGAGTCCAAAATGGTATAAAATTCCCAAATCGGACAGTATTTGGCCGAGATATTACAAAAAATCATCAGAAAAGGTTGACTTTACAAACGAATCGGTTTTTGGTCAACCACATGTTTTTTCACCATCGATTTTAAAAATGTTTGAATGCAGATTGATAATAGGGATCCCTACGAATTCAAAAAGGTATAACATTTCAAAATCGGACAGTATTTACCCGAGATATTCAATAAAAATAATCAAAAAAGTTTTGTTTTTCGAACCGACCCCGAATTTGACAAAAAACGTGATGTAACCCCTTGCCATTTTGTTGATTTTGGTGAAAATTTAGATTTTTATTTTTTTGATGCCAATCGATAGTACTGATCCTTACGAGTCCAAAATGGTATAAAATTCCCAAATCGGACAGTATTTGGCCGAGATATTACAAAAAATCATCAGAAAAGGTTGACTTTACAAACGAATCGGTTTTTGGTCAACCACATGTTTTTTAATCCATAGATTTTAAAAATGTTTGAATGCAGATTGATAATAGGGATCCCTACGAATTCAAAAAGGTATAACATTTCAAAATCGGACAGTATTTACCCGAGATATTCAATAAAAATAATCAAAAAAGTTTTGTTTTTCGAACCGACCCCGAATTTGACAAAAAACGTGATGTAACCCCTTGCCATTTTGTTGATTTTGGTGAAAATTTTGATTTTTATTTTTTTGATGCCAATCGATAGTACTGATCCTTACGAGTCCAAAATGGTATAAAATTCCCAAATCGGACAGTATTTGGCCGAGATATTACAAAAAATCATCAGAAAAGGTTGACTTTACAAACGAATCGGTTTTTGGTCAACCACATGTTTTTTCCCATCGATTTTAAAAATGTTTGAATGCAGATTGATAATAGGGATCCCTACGAATTCAAAAAGGTATAACATTTCAAAATCGGACAGTATTTACCCGAGATATTCAATAAAAATAATCAAAAAAGTTTTGATTTTCGAACCGACCCCGAATTTGACAAAAAACGTGATGTAACCCCTTGCCATTTTGTTGATTTTGGTGAAAATTTAGATTTTTATTTTTTTGATGCCAATCGATAGTACTGATCCTTACGAGTCCAAAATGGTATAAAATTCCCAAATCGGACAGTATTTGGCCGAGATATTACAAAAAATCATCAGAAAAGGTTGACTTTTCAAACCAATCGGTTTTTGGTCAACTACTTTTTTTTCACCATCGATTTTTAAAATGTTTGAATGCAGATTGATAATAGGGATCCCTACGAATTCAAAAAGGTATAACATTTCAAAATCGGACAGTATTTACCCGAGATATTCAATAAAAATAATCAAAAAAGTTTTGATTTTCGAACCGACCCCGAATTTGACAAAAAACGTGATGTAACCCCTTGCCATTTTGTTGATTTTGGTGAAATTTTAGATTTTTATTTTTTTGATGCCAATCGATAGTACTGATCCTTACGAGTCCAAAATGGTATAAAATTCCCAAATCGGACAGTATTTGGCCGAGATATTCCAAAAAATCATCAGAAAAGGTTGACTTTACAAACCAATCGGTTTTTGGTCAACTACTGTTTTTACACCATCGATTTTAGAAATGTTTGAATGCAGATTGATAGTAGGGATCCCTACGAATTCAAAAAGGTATAACATTTCAAAATCGGACAGTATTTACCCGAGATATTCAATAAAAATAATCAAAAAAGTTTTGATTTTCGAACCGACCCCGAATTTGACAAAAAACGTGATGTAACCCCTTGCCATTTTGTTGATTTTGGTGAAATTTTAGATTTTTATTTTTTTGATGCCAATCGATAGTACTGATCCTTACGAGTCCAAAATGGTATAAAATTCCCAAATCGGACAGTATTTGGCCGAGATATTCCAAAAAATCATCAAAAAAGGTTGACTTTTCAAACCAATCGGTTTTTGGTCAACCACATGTTTTTAATCCATCGATTTTAAAAATGTTTGAATGCAGATTGATAATAGGGATCCCTACGAATTCAAAAAGGTATAACATTTCAAAATCGGACAGTATTTACCCGAGATATTCAATAAAAATAATCAAAAAAGTTTTGATTTTCGAACCGACCCCGAATTTGACAAAAAACGTGATGTAACCCCTTGCCATTTTGTTGATTTTGGTGAAAATTTCGATTTTTATTTTTTTGATGCCAATCGATAGTACTGATCCTTACGAGTCCAAAATGGTATAAAATTCCCAAATCGGACAGTATTTGGCCGAGATATTCCAAAAAATCATTAAAAAAGGTTGACTTTTCAAACCAATCGGTTTTTGGTCAACTACATGTTTTTACACCATCGATTTTAGAAATGTTTGAATGCAGATTGATAATAGGGATCCCTACGAATTCAAAAAGGTATAACATTTCAAAATCTGACAGTATTTACCCGAGATATTCAATAAAAATAATCAAAAAAGTTTTGATTTTCGAACCGACCCCGAATTTGACAAAAAACGTGATGTAACCCCTTGCCATTTTGTTGATTTTGGTCAAATTTTCGATTTTTATTTTTTTGATGCCAATCAATAGTACTGATCCTTACGAGTCCTAAATGGTATAAAATTCCCAAATCGGACAGTATTTGGCCGAGATATTCCAAAAAATCATCAGATAAGGTTGACTTTTCGAACGAATCGGTTTTTGGTCAACAACTTTTTTTTACCCATCGATTTTTAAAATGTTTGAATGCAGATTAATAGTAGGGATCCCTACGAATTCAAAAAGGTATAACATTTCAAAATCTGACAGTATTTACCCGAGATATTCAATACAAATAATCAGAAAAGGTTTGATTTTCGAACCGACCCCGAATTTGACAAAAAACGTGATGTAACCCCTTGCCATTTTGTTGATTTTGGTCAAATTTTCGATTTTTATTTTTGTGATGGCAATCAATAGTACTGATCCTTACGAGTCCAAAATGGTATAAAATTCCCAAATCGGACAGTATTTGGCCGAGATATTCCAAAAAATCATCAGAAAAGGTTGACTTTTCAAACCAATCGGTTTTTGGTCAACTACTTTTTTTACACCATCGATTTTTGAAATGTTTGAATGCAGATTGATAGTAGGGATCCCTACAAATTCAAAAAGGTATAACATTTCAAAATCTGACAGTATTTACCCGAGATATTCAATAAAAATAATCAAAAAAGTTTTGATTTTCGAACCGACCCCGAATTTGACAAAAAACGTGATGTAACCCCTTGCCATTTTGTTGATTTTGGTCAAATTTTCGATTTTTATTTTTTTGATGCCAATCAATAGTACTGATCCTTACGAGTCCAAAATGGTATAAAACTCCCAAATCGGACAGTATTTGGCCGAGATATTCCAAAAAATCATTAAAAAATGTTGACTTTTCAAACCAATCGGTTTTTGGTCAACCACTTTTTTTAACCCATCGATTTTTGAAATGTTTGAATGCAGATTGATAGTAGGGATCCCTACGAATTCAAAAAGGTATAACATTTCAAAATCTGACAGTATTTACCCGAGATATTCAATAAAAATAATCAAAAAAGTTTTGATTTTCGAACCGACCCCGAATTTGACAAAAAACGTGATGTAACCCCTTGCTTTTTTTTTAATTTTGGTCAACATTTTTGAATGCCAATCGATAAAACTGATCCGTAAAATGCAATGTTTCACGACAATATTTTTTCTTTGACTGTATTAAAAAACACTGTAAGAAATTCAACTATCCAAAAAAAAAACAAACCTTGGAAATGTGCTTCAATATAAGTGTTGTCAGATGTGGCCAAGAAATCGCTGCTGCTCAATAGGTATCTGTCTGTTGTGATACCCCCAATTGGCATTCTCAACGAGTACAGGGTATTCGTATCAAAATGAGCCGCCGGTCAAAAGGCCAAACAAAATGCTGGGAGTATGGGTAAATGTATGTGCCCATAAAAAGTGCCTCGTATAAACCCACCCCCAACACCGTCCCCCTCTCTAGCCTTTACCGATCTTTCTCTATCTCCACGCCACTGTATTGCTAGATAGGGGCAGGGAGGGGGGATGGGTGGGGGGGGGTTAATATCAATATGTATGTATAGTGCGCGCCATGAAAAAGAGTTCAATAACAATAATCAATAGCAATAATAATAAATCGAACAAAATTGGGAGCAGAGCAAAGAGCTGCGCTCTGCTGATAGCCAACGCTATCTCCCTCCCTCCCCCTCCCTCCCCCCTCCCTCTCCCTCCCTCTCCCTCTCTCTCTCTCTGTATCTCACTCTCCCGCTCTCTTGTCTCGGTCGTTGGCAGCGACCCAAATAATTGCCCCAATTCTTAATGCTTAATGCAGCTGACAACTGGCGGGTTGTATTTAAAAGCAGGGTTGCCAGATCGAAACAAAGTGTCGCCGGTTCGGTTCACGGTTCACGCAGGAATAAACCTTGCTTTTGGATGTTCTCAATTGACATTTTTATCATTTAAACTGCAACAAATGCTGTTTATCTATTTGTGTTTGTCTTTGTTTTAATTGGAAATTATTTCTGTTGCTTTTGGCAAGACATTAGATGTATGAAGGCAAGTCTAAATGGTTCCGGTTCCGGTTCCGAACTCGGTTCCGTTTGTAGCATCAAAACTGCTTTGAACCCAGCTCGAACAAAGTGGGCCTCGGGCCAGTTGAGATCAAGTTACGAATAACACAACATAAAACCCAACGAGCGGCATGGAAGGAGCTGCTCAAGCTGCTCCGGCGGCAGAGCCGATGATGCACTGCGACTTGGAGGCGAATCAAGATGCCGCCGCCAACAGCAGCAATAAGAATAAGAAGAAGAAGAGCGGCAACAGTTGCTACTGCAGCTACTGTTGCTGCCTGAGCTGCTTCGGCTATCAGCTGGAGGACGAGCTGCGTCTCGTGAGCCTGTTCAAGCATTTCGTGGCCAACGCCGAGGTGCTGCCCGTGTCGGGCGGCATGGAGCTGCAATTCGCCAACAAGCAACAGCTGGACCGGGCCCAGCTGCTGGCCAAGCTGCTGGTGGCCAGCAATGTGCCCTTCAAGTGGCAGCTGGGACGACTCCACGACAGCAGCGGCAGCGGCGGCAGCAGCAGCCTGATGCAGTGGGCGTGCCTCGGCCCGAAGCAGGAGCAGCCGCCCAAGTTGTGGCACAAGCTGCTGAAGGCCTTCTGCAACTACTTCATCAGACATTGATGCGGCTGGTGACTCGACTAAGAGAGAGAACTCTTCCTTTATTTTGTAAAGCAACATTTCATTTCATGCCAGACCAAATGGTGCGTCTGCTTTTATTTTTCATAATATTTGGTTGTTTTTTTTTTTTTTGTATTCTTTTTGGGCAACAATAAAATATATCGCACTGTATGTTCAATTAAAACGCATTAACATAATGTTTTAAAGGCCTTCAAAGCTGGCTGGTGGCTTTGTAATTTATGCAAATTTAATGCGCACACAACAGAAAAATAATAACGCGACGGGTAACCGGAGAAGACAGCGACAGAAAACGCAAAGGCTGGCAAAATAATACATTGTATATTGCCTAGAACCACATTTTGTGCACAAATGGGCTCAAGAGGCGTATATAGGGGAGATATACACCCCTCCCCCCCTCCCTCTCTCCCGCTCTCATGGGCCGAGCGATGACAGCAGCGTTTGGCAACGGCTTCATTTAGTTTATGGTGACATAATTAAAATTTATTCGCTTACAACAATAACAATATGGCAATGTGGCAATTATTGAAACCTAATGGCAACGCCCGCATCCGCAACACAGAGTCGCATTCTCGCCCTGGGCCACAAATGCCGGGAAAGAGTTTGCACTCACGCGGGTCGCCTATCCAACGGAAGGGCAACAGGGAAAAACCCATCGAATAGGGCATCTATTTGTCTACCCTTGTAATCGAGCCATCGATCGATTAGGTCTGGTAACGCCTAGGCGGGCTTGTCTTACGTCTACTTTTTCGTTTTACCCGTTTACCTAGCGTAATCGCACCTATTAACAGTTTATATAGGCTTAACTAATCTTAAATAGATACGGTCTCTCTCTTTCTCTCTCGCTCGCTCTCTCTTAACCCACTTTTCTGTAATCGTGCGTATTGTGCTCTCCATCTCCCTCGCTCTCACTTTTACATGCAATCATAGGCATAATTACATTTATAACGCCTGAATTCGGATCGTATCAATCATGCTTATAAGCATGTTTTCCATCGTCCAGCCCCATGCTCCGCCCCATCAATAATATTTCAAATCGATAACAAATAAGACAGGGTATCATATTTTTGGGCAAAAGTATGTAACAGGCAGGGAGAAGAGTCTGTCTGCATAAATGAGTCGAGGTCGCACTGTAAAAGACTTGTATCTATCGATTAGCATGATATCGATAGATATCGATAAATGGCGATTTTGTGAAATGGGTTTTTTTTAGATGCACCAAACTTTGCAGAGGGAAGGTTAGAATGTTTGTAACGACAGCTCGGCGCTGGCTTCAGGGTATTCCATAGTCTATCACTCCCGAATGGAGTACGCTTATTTGTTAACTGTGAGCGAACCGGCCAACACATTGAGGGAACTCTATGCCACAAACATATCTTATCGATAATGTGATTTATAGACAGGCCAGTTGGTGACGGTAGATGGCAACCCTGGCACAAAGCACTCAACCAGCTGGCAGCCCTTTGAGTACTTGGTACAGTGTACGCTCGCAAAATAGAACATTTTAATTGCAAAAATTTAGTTATTTCCAAGATTAAGGAGTTATTTACCATGAGAACTGCTGACTAAGCCAGTGTTGCCACTTGGTTTTAGAAGCTTTTAATTTCAATTTGCAGTCGCTTGACCATAAACTCAAATCTTTATGTTTGTATTGGATGTGAAATGTGCCGAGATTCCGCATGAATTTTTCCCTTACTGCCGCACACGCTTTTTCAGCACATGCTGCCCGCTTGTGGCCAAGTGGCAACACTGGAAACGGGTTCTCAACTTTTAACACCCAGGCTACAGCTCTGCATGTGTGCGTGCGTGTGTGTGTGTGTGTGTGTGTGTGTCTTCTCCAAAACCATTATATATCGGACGGCCAGTGACGCCTATCAATTTCTATGGAGCACGCCCCCGCTTTAAGTTCTCCCCCCCCCCCCCCCTTCCTCCACGGGCTGCTCCATGTTGTTGCCCGCAGAGCTGGGCATGCGGCATTACCTGCTGAGCGTTCCGACTTGTGTGGCATGGTCATGTCAGCCCGCGGCGGCGTTTGCTGCGTCCCTATGCCAATTCCTTTCAAATTCAAATTCAAGAACCGACGCCGAAACCGAAACCGAGACCGAGACCGATACCCAAAAACAACACAAAGGTTGTCCGCTTCTTCCAGTTTATTTCTTTGCCATTGAGTTCTCTACAGCTCTGTTTATTTATGCGCACGTTTCGTATCCTTTTGTAGTTTACCTGTACCTTGTTTTTGTTTACCTACACACACACACACACACGCAGTCCCTGCTCGGGCGCCCACTTAGCGCTCGGGCTGGCTATTAACTGTCATTGTCGCCAAGCGGCGACTTGTGCCGGCATAGGAGTGTAATAAAAACACCAAATTATGTTTAAATATGCCAATGACTCGCCCAGCCAAACAACTATCTCACCTGTCCTCTCCTTCTCCGCCGCGCAACATCTTCCAAGAGCAAATAGTGAGCTTAGACCGAGGCGTCTTTTACGATTTTTATTGTCATTCCCTCATTGTCGTACCTATGCCATACAACAATAACAACAAACGGTTTTATGCCATCATTAAAGTCAAAGTCCCAACCAACATTTCGACACACACTTCATCCACTTCATCAACGGCCTGACCTAGCCCACCTTGCGACCGGCCCAGCCCTCAGTGTAATCAATAGCTGCGCAAAGGTATTTCGTATTTCGAGGGAAAAAAAAAACCAACCCTAAGCCGCTGCAAGTTTGACCTTGCCCCGGCGAACCGTGGTAATTCCCCTACCTTGCCCAGCAACAGGTAACCAAATATTCCAAAAGGGTTCCAAGGTTGAAGTTCCGCAATATGCGCAGACCTTTTTCGTAGTCCCTTCCCGGTAAGGCCACATTTGATATCTATGGATCTACGGACTTACAGCATGTAATTTACGAAATTGGAGTCTTAATAATCGAACCATGGAGGCTGAATGAGGGTTCAAGCACACTGACATGGACTCTATAAGGAAAACTATTGTTAAAGTGTGAACATGGAGGAGAGAGTAGAGAAGGAAAGAGAAAAGCAAATAAGTATAGCAATATGGAGCAACAATCAGATCAGAATCGATCAAAAGAGTTCGCAACTATGTGACCATGGAGGTTAGCCGAGAATATTATGGCTGCAGTATCTTAGTGATATGGTAGCTAAAGGAATTATATCTGAAACAAAGCAGTTTTAATCCGAAATAGAAGATGTACGCCAACAAATCTGTCAGCTTTGTCAAAATAAGGAGGACTTTGCTGAAAAGTAAGATTCAGCCAAGGTTAACGAGCATTAAAATTCTAGTCAATAAAGTGACCAAGGAGGACTCAAATGTGAAAGTCATAATAAATAAATAAATAAAAAATGTAGCTGGAATAAAGTTAAAGCGCGGAATTAAGAAAAGAAAACATAAGTAATTCATAAATCTAGCTGAAGTAAAGTTCAAGCGTGGAATACATTAACGAATTTCTAAACTTCAGTGCTGTACAACGCTGTACAATTTGTATTGCCCTGAAGTAGCCCGCTTCAAACTAACCTAACTTAATCTTCAGTGTTTTGCAATATTTAACAAATATTTCGATATTTAATTTATTGCCTTTTGACATAATTTGTATTCGCTTTGCACCACAAGCCGAAGCTGCTCACACTCTCACTTTATTTACGCAGCACACAAGTTTATTTATGTGCTACCCTACCCCCCGCCCCCCTCCACCAACCACTCCTTCCCCTTTCCCCTCGTGAACCGCACACACTTGCACTGCGAGCGACCGCAAGGGTTCAAACGTGGATGATGCTCCATGTCATCGATCTTTCAAACGTCGCGACGTTGGCGGCAAACAACAAAAAACTGAAGAAGAAGGGCAAGAAGAAGAAGAAGAAGGGAGCAAGAGCGCAGTAGGTGAAGCAAAAGAAAAGGCAACAAAGCAGGTCGAAAAACGAATACACTTTCTAGCATATAATAGCTATAGGGTATATGAATATCAAAAATTAAATGGGTTTTTTTTAAAAAAATCTTTTCTTTATATTATAGCTATAGGGTATATGAATATAAAAAATTAAATGGGGGTTTTTTTTTTAAATCTTTTAGCTTATAGTTAGTTATACGAAATACTTGAGATTTTTATTATTTATAAAGAGCATAGTAGAGTTCGTATATCTTAGTATAGTTAAAAATAGCTTTAAAAACTATCAAGTTTTTCTTAGCGAAACTCTTCTTGCGATCTATTTTTTCAAAAAGCAGCTTGAGTATATAGAAAGATATGAAAATATATATTGGAAAACAAGAACTTTCCTTCCAATAGATTATTATTCATATGATATACCTTCCCGATCCAGCAGATTCCGACATATATACCGCTTGCCTTTCAGATTTCAAGACCTATTCACACAGATCGAGCGCATTCTGAACAAGAAAATCTATAAACTTTACATAGATCGAGAACATTCTGATCATATAAATATATGAATATAGGAAAACTCTGGGTTTCATATTTAATGACAAATTTCTAAGATCCCTTGTAAGAGTATAAGCTAAATAAATGAAAAAACACAGAAAGAGACACAAAAATTTAGTTGGTTGTATAATTTATGAGCGGGAGACACAGCGAGTGAGAGAGAGAGAGAGAGAGAGAGAGAGTGTGTGAGAGTGAGAGGGAGAGGGAGAGGGGAATACAAAGAGCAGCGGGGCGAAGTTGGCTGCGCCTGCGCTGAACTTAGGCGCTTGACCTTGCCATCAATTTTTGTAATGGAAATGGAAATGGAAATGGAAAACGATGAAATTTGTTGCAAGCCAAAACAATTTGTTGTTGCTGTCGTTGACGATAAGCTGAAAGCCCGCAATTTGTGCTACTTTATTACGTTGCGGCTGACAGGGCGGGGTTGGGACGAAGCCTAGAGGGGGGGGGGGGGGGGCTTAGGGCATAAGCCGACAATCCTCAACAGCTGGCAACAATTTGACGCTCGAATGCTTCGAGCTGGCAGTTGATAAATGGGAAGTACCATGGGTTACCATTGAGCGAATGAAGATGAGCGCGTGTCGTGTCACGAGAGGCACGAGTTGAAGCGAGTGGCACGAGCTGTGCCAAGAATATACAAAGAATACAATTGCAAAACATACACATATGTCGATATTGAACCATATATATAAGTATATCTTGTCTTTTTCACGATATACGGCATCTTTAAGTTCATTAAGATCGGACTCCATATAAATGTATATCTAGTCTTTTTTTACGATGTAGGGTATCTTGAAGTTCATTAAGATCGGACTCCATATAAATGTTTATCTAGTCTTTTTTTACGATGTAGGGTATCTTGAAGATCGGACTCCATATAAATGTATATCGAGTCTTTTTCCCGATGTAGGGCATCTTGAAGTTCATTAAGATCGGACTCCATATAAATGTATATCTAGTCTTTTTTCACGATGTAGGGTATCTTGAAGATCGGACTCCATATAAATGTATATCTAGTCTTTTTTCACGATGTAGGGTATCTTGAAGTTCATTAAGATCGGACTCCATATATATGTTTATCTTGTCTTTTTCACGATATACGGCATCTTGAAGTTCATTAGGATCGGACTCCATAGAAATGTTTATCTAGTCTTTTTCCCGATGTAGGGCATCTTGAAGTTCATTAAGATCGGACTCCAAGCACCGAAGTAACTCAAGAATGCATTTCCCATACATAGTCTGAGGCAAGGAATTGGAATGGAGAACGTTCCTTGACGGAAGTTAGGATAGGACGTCTGCTACGCTGTGTCCAGGGCATCTGCTAGTCGTGCACTCCCGATTCTCGCACTCGCACTCTTACGTATTCATTTTGAATCTTATCAGCTCCAATTGGGAGCGAGGCCACAGCCACGTGGGCTGCAGCCGCGGCGAGTGGCTTTCAAATTTGCTGTCGGCTAAGCTGACAGCAAACAACTGTCCCACTGTGCGGCCGTCCGTTTGTCAGTCTGTCCCACTGTGCATTGCATTTCCTGTGCAGCGCATCAATTTCCCATTTGGTTGACCACATTAATGAGCCGTAAGTTATGACCCCAAACTTGGCTAACTGGAGCGAGGCCAACTCTGCGTCGGACTCAACCCTCAATTTTAGCAGCCAGCTTTGTTTTTATGTCAATTTCCACACACTTCTCAACATCCATGCAGGCCATATAACTGGAGTTTGTATGCCCTAACCGAAGGGCATGCTCAGCTGGCAGTCAACTCTTGCAAATAAGATTCAAGAATCATTAGCTGAGCTCCTATATTCCTCTACACACATACATATATGCAGCTGTCTGTCTGTTCTATGTGAACTCAGCTTACAGTGAAGCTATATCTATAAATTTTGGTACAGAAGCCTATTATAGCTACAGCTAGTGCCCAAATCGGTAGCAGACTTATAGCCATACTATCTTCTTCTCTATATATATAACTGTTTGTCCTGACTGACTGATTGACCGACTGACTGACTGACTGGCTGATTGGTGATCAACGCACAGCCCAAACCGTAAGAGCTAGGAAGCTGAAATTTTCACTGTAGCTACCTTATCTGATGTAGATGCACGTTAAGACGGGGTTTCGGGAAATTCCACTCGCAAGTGTGGAAAAATCGCGAAAAACGTTTGTATGTAACTTTTTTGTTTACCATCCGATCGGCCTCAAACTTATTTTCAAAGATCTTTGTTCAAATTCATTTGAGGGGTGTTTTACACTTTTAGGAAAATCCGTTCCTCCTTGGTGGAAATGGAGGTCAAAGATTTGGTGGGCGACGTTTCGCGCTCAAATTCATTTCCAGAGATCTATAAGAAAAATCATTTGAGACGTATTTCACACTTTTCGCAGAATCCAAACTTTTTCGGGGGGAATGCGACTCAAAGATAAATTGTGTCCGATTTGCTTCAAACTTATTTTCAAAGCTCTACATAAGAACTTAATAAATACGTGTTTCAGCGAATTGGGAAATTCCACTCGCAACAGTGGTAAATTGGCGGAAAACGTTTGTATGAAAGTTGTTTGTTTACCGTGCGATCAGTTTCAAAATCATTTCAAATTTGTTTGAGAACATTGATTTTATAACATACGTGCCACGGGCAAGGCCGGGTTATACCCGCTAGTATCATATAGTTGTCGAACAAATAACTGAAAATCTATTCCTTATATGAATATCTTGAATATCTTGTTGATATTGGCAAAACTTTAAGTCAAGTCTTTAATTGCTAGCTCCACTTTGTCAAATGCAATCTCCACAAATTCCTAATTATTTATCTTTCCAGCTGTTCTCTGTGAACTCAGCTTACAGTGAAGCTATCCTTGGGCAACTTGAGACCTGACCTGATTTTAGCACCTGAAACATGTTCAGCCTGATCGGCTGACTATATAGCATATAGCTGCCATAGCAATACGAAATGGCAAATACAAATGCAATTAGTTTGCCCGCAAAGCGTATTCAAAGTTCGGCTATACTCAGCGTGTTTCTATTTTCATTTTGTGGCAACTTAATGGACACATTAATAAAATTTTCTTCTAGCCAAAAATGTGTCCGGAAGCGCGTGCTGGACGCGCATTTGGCCAGCTCAAATGAAAACATAGAAAAGAAGCAAAACTATTGTGAAAAATGCGTCGAATGCATGAAAAAAAAAAAAAACAGATAAAAACGAATGAAATGAGAACTAAATGAGCTGGCAAAAAGAAGGCCCTTGGCCTACGCACAAAACTATGACTTCATATTTTGGGTGTGGGCCAAATTTCTATTTATGGCCATTGAAGCGTTGACACCTTGACAACCCCCAACCAACCAAGCTGCGTCGGCGACAGCGACAACCCTGTCACACACACTGTCACACACTCGAATGACTTAACCGAAATCCCATCAAATTATGCGCATAAGCTTGCTGCCTGTCTTGAATTTAAAGTTGAGCCCCAAACCAAAACGAATACAAATATTTATTGAATTATTGTAGGAGACAAATTTTGAACAAATCTCATTGGATTTAAATGCCAAAGATTGCACAAGTCTCGGCCAGTTCGACCAACAATTGCGCTGCACGGCTCTTGGAATTTTTTTAATGCCCGGTTTTGGTTTCAAAATTGCCCAAATAGTTGTCGATTTTCAGGCGTTCTTCGTCTCCAACAGACGATATTTATATTTGATTTGAAAAATATTTGAAGCATATTCAATTAATTTCCATCAAAATTCAAAATTTTGCTTGAATGCTCTTCGAAATATTTGAAGCTTTCGCAACTTTGCCAAAACCAAGCCAATTTTTTCATATAGACTAAATTTCTCTGATGTTTTAAGCTTCAGATTTGATCTGTTTCGAAATTGAATTACATATTAATTTCATTTTTTTCATTTTTATATCTTAATCTTAAATACTCTTCCTGCAAAACTCTTATCAAAATTGAACAAACAAATTTGAAGTTTGCAATTTGATCAGAGATCCCATAGAAAATACTCTTCCTTGCGATCCCAACATGCACAACCTTATCGAAATTGAACTGACAAATGTTGAACTTAAAAGTTTTCCAGTTCCCATAGCAAAATATTCTTCCTAGAGTTCCCAATGTGCACTAATTTCTGTCTATTCAAATTTAACTAGTTCTTTGACTTTTCCTATTTAATAATATTCGTAATAATATTTCGTTGAACCCTTCGATCATGTTGCCTATGCCCGACTTTGTAGCGCACAGCTCATTGGGCACATTCGGGTGTCAATCATTGTCCACATTCACATTCACATTCGAGTTCTCATTCCAATTCGTCGTGTTTTCATCATGTTTGTAGAAGGGGCGGTTGGTCATTGGCGTCATCTTAAGGCGCAAATTGAATTAGCCGCTTCGACAATTGCCTAGTTGTTGCTATACCCTGTACTTATTGAAAATGTGTGTACGCAAAGTGCGGGCATATAGAAGCTGCAAAGCTTGTAAGGTATTTAACGACCAGCAGTCCATCTGGCTAACACTTGAGTGCAAAATGTAGGCTCTATATGACACAGGCAGCATAAAGTTCTTCACTATCGATAACCTTTTCCATTTGTCTAACATCGATAAATATCGATTGGTCGCTTAGCTAAAAGATTAAAAGAGCCGCAGTAATCAAAAGTGGGCTACATATACATACGAACCTATACGATCCACGATGGCTTCTCACATTTATCTAAAATCGATAAATATCGCTGGGCAGCTTAGCTCGCAGATTATAAGAGCTAGATCTATCAAAGTTGCACTGCGATTAGTACTCGATAACTTCTCACTTCTAAAATCGATAAATATCGATAGACAGCTTAGCTTGCAGTTTATAAGGAATGGAACCATCAAAGTTGCTCTGCGATTAGTACTCGATAACTTTTCACATCTAAAATCGATAAATATCGATAGACAGCTTAGCTCGCAGATTCGAAGAGCTAGAGTTATCAAAGTTGCTCTGTGATAAGTACTCGATAACTTTTCCCTTCTAAAATCGATAAATATCGCTGGGAAGCTTAGCTCGCAGATTTGAAGAGCTAGATCCATCAAAGTTGCTCTGCGATTAGTAATCGATAACTTCTTACATCTAAAATCGATAAATATCGCTGGGCAGCTTAACTCGCAGATTCGAAAAGTTAGAGTTATCAAAGTTGGTCTGCGATAAGTACTCGATAACTTTTCACTTCTAAAATCGATAAATATCGATAGACAGCGTAGCTCGCAGATTCGAAGAATTAGCAAAGCAGGCATTTTTTGAGCATATTCCGTTTTTTTAGAGTATCTTTCCCAAAATTAAAAATTTACCAAATCTGCATAGGGTATCTATCCGGTCGATCAGTTCGTGCTGGTTTTCAGTTCTTTATTTTCTAGTTATCGATATTCGTAATTCGATTTTGGTTCAGCCAAATGCCAGAATTGTTTTCCAATTTGCCTACTGCTGCACCTCCTGCTGCTGCTCCTGCTGAGGCAGGGCCGGGCAGGGAGATGGAGAGGCAGCTGCAGGTAAACGACACCGCACATGGCCTATCGTCGCGTTCGATCTGACAGGTAACAAGCAATTGCCAGGTAGGCAACTAGACAACTTCATCAGCCGGCTGCAAGACGAATCCTGACAGCAGGAAGTGCCCGCAGGCGGCTGCTGCTGCCTTGTTTGCTCAGAAATCTCTAGAGTTACAAACATACGTGTGTTCCGTGAGTTCAATGGAATCGCCGTGAAATTTGAAATTCGCCTGCTGTTTGATCCATTGTCAGAGAATACTCGACTCCTCCATTGCAAATCAGTCAATGCGCACACTCCGAACGTGACCAAGTCTTATTGGCCCGTGGCCATAATTACCTACAGGATTTCAAATTCTGACTAACTACTTTCAAATATCTTGTGTGTGTGTGTGTGTGTGCGTGTGTGTGTTTGTGTCGAGGTGTGCCGCATTCAACTCTTCGAATCCCATCAATTTTATAAACGTGACTGAAGAATCTTTTCATTGAATATTGCTTATAATTGAAATATATTTATGTACGTTTCAATATCTTGGAGTTGATAATTGGAATATATTCATTTAATACACAGCGGACATTTTTTTCTCGAACATAATCACCTTAACAACTCGAAAACTCTAAAATCTAGAGACCCAAAATAAATAATATACATATATTCTCCTACACCTTGGAAAAGAGGCTTGTTCCTGTTATCGCCTCTCTATATCTCCTGCCATTTGCAGCATATCGATAATAATCGAAACGTATAATATACGTATTATATAATTTAAAGTGTATAATTGTTCTGAAAGTTTGGGCTGGTTTTAAAATAAATTCTTAACACAATAAAAAATATTCTCCCATAACATCTATTTTTTTCTACAACTCCTGCCATATAGGAAATATCGATAAATATCGAAACATTTATTATATATTTTTGAGATTATAATTGGAATAAAATTCTGAACGTTTTTGGCTGGTTTTGAAATGATTTTTAAACAAGATACAGAAAATATTCGCCTATAATATACGCAAAAGCAGCTTAACATTCATTTTCGACATATCGATAACAATCGATACCTAATATTGAATTGGAATTCCCTTAGTATTTTGTATTCCTTTGCTTGCCAATTTCAAGTTATATTTAAACGAGATACAGAAGATATTCTCCAGAACTTGCTTAACTAGCTTAACTTTTTTTTTTCGATAACTCCTGCCATATCCTGCAAAATATCGATAAAAATCGATATGGATATGGATATGGATAGATACACGAAAGTTGGGCTGTGTTTGCTCGTATAACTTACACAGTTCTAAATTATTTCACTTTTTGAATAGGAAAGGAAAAAAACTCATATTTAAGAGCTTGAGAGATTTCTGAATAGTTCGGACTATGAATATTTTGTAGTTTCAGAATGTGTTTTAAATACAAACATCTTTATAGGCCGCTTGAACTGAGCAACTATAAGAACTATAGATTGGATACTCGGCTCGCGAATGGCCAAGAATATTTAAAATATATGCGCTTGATCCCTTTGATGGACTATTAACATGTTTATAGGTCGATTGAACTGAGGGAATTTAATATATATATATATATTTATATATGCGCTTGATTCCTCTGCCATCTGCTCGTGGGCGAGCTGAGTCACGATGATAGCTGGGCACCACCTGACTCTATGACCTGATAAAAAAATATAAATATAATAATAACAATAACAATAATAAGTAAGCTACGTCATTCGCTGCTATTTTATCAATGAATCATTTGTTGTTGTTGTTGTTGTCGCGGCTCATTTCGCCAGTTTCAATTCCATTTCATAAAGCAAACGATTTAACGATGGACCAAATGGCCAGAAGAGGAAGCACCAACTCAATCCGAACAAACCCCAATCAAGAAGAAGAAGAAGCAGAAGTTGAGGAGGAGGAAGCAGAGGCGGGGCCAGGGGCAGGGGCAGGGGCAGGCAGCCTGTGTCAGTGGGGGCAATGTCAGCATTCTTGTTGTCTCCAATTCAAGCATAAATATTTATATAAACCCGAGCAGGGCCACCAAGGGATTAACGGAGAGAGGGGGAGGGGGGGGGGGTGGAGCGGTTTGGGTAGGTGAGGGGAGAAGGGGCTGGCGAAACTGTCGCAACAATAAGCAAACAAAGGAACCCAAAGACTCGAAAATTAAATGAAATTCTTGTTGTGGCAAGTTGCGGGAGGCAGCTGCAACAGAGCGGGGGCAAGGGGGGGGGGGGGGGGAGGGTGCAGCAGACAAATGATAATAAATACTATAAAGAGCATTCGGAATTCGACCGACTCTGTGTGTGTGTGCAAGTGTGTGTGTGTGTGTGTGTGAGAGATGCTGCAACACTTGGCGCGACTCACACTCGTGGCAGGAACAGACGGCGACAGAGAGGGGGGAGAGTGGGAAGCGGGGGAAACGGGGGAAGCGGGGGAAGGCAGCTGGCTGCAAGCACTTGAAAACACTTGTGATAATGATTACTAATAAGCCGCACAAACAAACCAGCCAAAGACTCCCAAAACAAGACAAAAGAATATAATGAAAGACTCAAATAAAAGCGAGAAGACGGAGAGTGTAGGGGGAGGGGAGGGGGGGGGGGGGGTCTTACAGGCAGGCGGCAGGGGGGAAGGGCACTTGAAATAAAACAAACTTCTTTAGCTGGCATTAAAGTTGAAAGCGAGAATAATTGAAGAGAGGGCCTCAGCTTGGCTTTACCCATCTAATAAATAATAATAATAATTAATAATTTTATTAATTTAACAAAAAAAAAAAAAAAAGAGTTACAAAACAAATAACTTAGTGCCCACGGCCGGTGTCGAACTCGCAACCCACCGAACACTCGTCTGACATCGCCGCTAACCTCACAGCCATCGCAAGAGTTGATTCTTGCTGGAAAGAAACTAAGATAAGTTAGAAGCACAACACAATGCAAACGCAATTGCAATTATTTTTTTTTTTATAGAATTCATGTATGTGTGCACATGTATACAGATTAACCAAATAAGCAGATGTTTTCTTTGATAACTTCTGTGTTTCTTGACCGATCTTAATGCAATTTTCAGCAGTAGCTCTTATTATGCTAAACTATATTCGCATATTGACAAAAAGACAATAGCAAATTTTGGCGGCGTAGAGCTAAAGATACTCAAAAGAATGATGATAAACGACAAACAAAATCTTCCAAGCAGAATCACTTTGAGGCGTCGATAAGTGTGAACTTAGCAAGTTGAAAAATTCAAGCTAAAATTTAACTTTCGTAGCTGTGAACTAGTTCAATTCGTTTAAATTTGAACTAGTTACGAGCGACTGTAGACTGATATTCGAACACCTTGGAACTAGTTCCGTAGACTTCAACCCCCCCCTCTTGATTTCGACTCTAATAAGCATTAAATGCTGTCAACTATGAAGTAGTTCCGGTTCCACAACTTTAATTCGTCCCCCTTTTTGCATTGCATTCAATTGAATATTTTATTTGAAATATAATTCATAATTAAAGCAATCAAATTTCCATGAACTCTTTAGCTGCGGGCAACCCTGCCAAGAACTAAGACTTGGGAGAGGGTTGCCCAGAGAGAGAGAGAGAGGGGGGGGGGGGGGGGGGGGATTTTCACTTGATTGCCCTGACCGAAAGCCACTTGAAAGGGTTTCGGAACTGGTTCTGTTTTTCTTTTATTTTTCTTTGTGGCAATTGAAATGACACGCGCGCCGCGTTTATGCGGCAATTAATGCTTAAATTTAATTAAATGCATTCTATGAGTGTTTCGAGTGCCCTAGTGTGAGTCTGTGAGTGTGAGTGAGTGTGAGTGAGTGTGAGTGAGTGCATTCATTCACTTGCCAGCGACTCAGACGAGTTTTAATTGCTTTTAGAAGCTGCAACTGCAGCAAAGTGCAGCCTACGATAATTGATTTCGTTGGGCAGATCCAATACCCAATTCCATAATTCCTACTCACCCCCCCCTCCCTCCCCTCCCCCCGCCCCCCGTTTGATAAGCTAAGTGGCGACTGCGTCTGCCATATTTGCCAGATCAAGCACAATTATCATCAATATCAAAGAAAACTTGGCAGAATCCCGAATTTCAAAATTCCAAGCGGCTCGCAGAGATCATTAAATACGGTTTTATGGAGGGGGAGGCCAAGATTTATGGTCGTGCCATGCCCAGATTTATGTTCTACCAACAGAACAAGACGCAGATTTGTTGTCGTCGTCATCTCGTGCTTCTTCTTCTGTCTGTCTGTCTGTCGGTCTGTCTGTCGGTCTGTCTGTTTGCCTTCCCCTCTGTTTGTTAATGTCAAAGAAAAATGAAATAAGACAAATCTAGTTGTATGTAAATAATGTCTAATGTCAAATAAAAGCAGGCATGCTTTAATCGTAACCTATTTACGTCTGCTGCTCTACAAGTTCATCTGCTAAATGAACCGGTTCAGTTCCACAAAATGAAATTGAAGGCGAGACATCGTTAAGTCGATTAGAGGACTAGAATTCAATTTGCCCAGCTATGAACTAGTTCAATGCATACAATTGTGAACTAGTTCCGGCTGACTTGGGGGTGAATTGAATAAAAAATAAAACAGTTTAAAACTATTTTGCAAAAGAACCAGGTTCAGCCATATAAGGCCATATTTAGCCAAATTTCTTTAGATGTGCTCTATGTCATCTTTATCCACATTCCTTCAGCTCTTAGTTGCCTCTGCTCGATCTATGCCTTGGTTTGTCCTGCAAAATTAAAATTCCAACACATAAGAATGTTGAAGAAATCAAAAGAGAAAATACAATTCTTTTTTCATAGAGCTGTCTTTTTTCCATTGTCATAAATCCTTCGCATTGTGGCATCAGCTCGGGAACCAATAGAACTTTCGATTAATAAATTTAGTCATATCATAAATTTGAACTACTTAGTGGCCAACTCTCAAAGTACAGAGTACAGCACTTAAATGCATATTCAGCATATTCTATATAAACGTATTCAGTCTAATAAAGTCTACCTCATGGAACTCGGAGACTATTCGAGCTAGAGCCGACAAATTTGGTATGTGAGCACATTTAGCTATCCACATATTGCATTTGAAAAATATTTGTTTGTGCTCAAAGACTACACACAGAATGGGCACAGGGCATGTGACAGTCGAGCACTGCCCACCAGAGCAGAGATATGTTTTTTTTTGCCGACATTTCATTACCAAATCTCGCTAGTTGACATGAAGCTAAACATGCTAAATGAGCAGCCAACTGGCCGCGACCTCAACAAAGACCCAACGAAATGGCCCAATAACAGGGCCTAAAGAGGGGAAGGGGGGGGGGGGGAGAGAGCGAACGGAGGGCAAGGCGATTAACACAAACGTGACACGAGTAGGCTGTGTATAAACTGAAGAATGCGACCTGCTGCAGTGTTGCACAGTGTTGCACGACAACATCAAGTTTTAGTGTTGAACAGCGGGAACGGGGCACGTAAGTCGGAATCAGGTCTAGCTTGTTGCTGGCGACCAGTTCTTGGCTTGTGCTGATGGTTCAGTGGGTGTGCATTAAGTTATTCAAAAGCCATTAACATCGCCGCATTGATAGCTCCGACGAGTAGTTCATAAATTTGCCGCTCAAAGAACTAGTTCTCAACTTTAATGTGCCATTCGCGGCGCATAAAGTGCGCAAATTTCCTAACCAGCTAATGTTTCAATTAAAAATGACAACTTATTTTCAATATGATTTTTAAAAGGAGTTGCCAGCTTTGTTGAGTTTTTCTGGCTGCATTGTGCGAAAGTTCAAATGAGTGCGTTGCGCTTTAGTGCCAACAAACTGAATTGCAATTTATTTTTAAGGCTCTTTTTCAACACTTCATTAAGCAAAGAACTAGTTCGCAAACACATGCGAATCCGCATGCAGCTAAAATAAATAGAAATAAGAAAAAAAAAAAAAGAAAAACACTTTAAGACGCATCGTAAAAACTGAAGAGAGAGATAGGGCGAGAGAGCGCAACCAGTGTTGGTTAATGTGCGGGCCAAGTGTCAATTGGTAGGCGACAAACCACAAATGACTTGGACCTGCCCTCAACTTTGGCTTGGCTCCAGCTGCAGCTGCTGTTGTTGTTGTTGTTGTTGTTGTTGTTGTTGTTGGGGGCTTGGGGCACTTAAAGACGCAACATGGCCATGTGGCAACGTGTAGGTGCCGCACTTAATGGCGTCCATAAAGCCGCAATTGCCGCTGCTGCCGCCGCTCGAGGATAATGAAGTTGCATGTTTACACTGTGCTACGTGGGTGAAGCGGCGATTTGATGCACATGTCTGTGCCTCTCAAATTGGGGTATATTGATTTTGTGAGCGTCTTTGCGACTTCATTTAGTACGAATGTTTTTGGAAGAAATAAAGACAACAAGAAGTTGAGACGAGCTGGATTTAGGATCAAGGAAACTATGATATATTATAAGATATTGTTTATTCTCTATACTTAGTTGTTCGATAGTTTTCATCATTTCTTAACTATCGATAACTATCGATTTGGAGCAAAGATAAGCACATCTCAAAGATTATATAAGCCTCAGTCAACTCATTTCCTCATTTCTTGAGACGAGCTGGATCTAGGGTCAAGGAAACTATGCTATATTATAAGATATTGTATATTCTCTATACTTAGTTATTCGATAGTTTTCATCATTTCTTAACTATCGATAACTATCGATTTGGAGAAAAGTCAAGCATATCTCAAAGATTATATAAGCCTCAGTCAACTCATTTCCTCATTTCTTGAGACGAGCTGGATCTAGGATCAAGGAAACTATGATATATTATAAGATATTGTTTATTCTCTTTACTTAGTTGTTCGATAGTTTCCATCATTTCTTAACTATCGATAACTATCGATTTGGAGCAAAGATAAGCACATCTCGAAGATTATACATGTCTTAGTCAACCCATTTCCTCATTTCCTCATTTCTTAACTATCGATAACTATCGATTTGGAGCAAAGATAAGCACATCTCAAAGATTATATAAGCCTCAGTCAACTCATTTCCTCATTTCTTAACTATCGATAACTATCGATTTGGAGAAAAATCAAGCAAAACTCGAAGATTTTATAAGCCTTAGTCAACCCATTTCCTCAGTTCCTCATTTCTTAACTAACGATAACTATCGATATTACACTTTGTGGAAATGAAAAACTTCTTTTTAAGTGTTCAGCATTGAGTTTTAGGTTATGTTCAAACTTGATTGCCTGAAAATATCGAAAATACTCGCTGATAAGCACTGAAATTCAGCAGGAAAAGAGAATGCGGCTGAGGGAAGAGGCAGCGCAGCATGTGTCTTTTACAGGGTATCCTCCTAGGCGAGCACTCGCGATTAGATCATGCTTTTCGTTTGGCTTCGGTTTTAAAGCCAGTTTACCTGGCTTCACCTGCCTCATTAGCACACACACACATCTTTTCGTGTTGACGCGCCCAACAGCCCCTCTCGCTGCTGCCCCGCCCCCGCCCCCGCCCCTCTCCACGGCCCCCCGCACCGCCGCCTCTGCATTGGCTGTCGAGACTGCGCTTTAAGTGTTCCTAAGTAATTACATTTTGGCAAGCCCCTGCGTGCAATAATCAAAGTAAAGGTGCATTGAACTGCTTCCACCCACAAAATCGATTTCATTGGTAGCCCCCCCCCCTCCCCTTGACGTTCGACCGCAAAACATCGAATGTGCCGTTACTTGATCGATATCGATAAATATCGATTGTCTGATCTGTTGATCGTGCACTCGTGGAACTTTGTCAGCATCGCAGATTTCATTCTTTTCTTTAAGTGCCTATCGATCAGAGTTGTGAATAAAAATAATCGACAATTTGTTGTTCTCTTCCTCTTCTCTTGCACTTACAGCCTGCTGGTGGGCGCGCCCTTGGACCGGAATCGACAGCCGAACACGAATGAATCGGGCGCCTTGTACAAGTGCCCCATCTCGACGGACTACAACGATTGCGAGCAGGTCATCACCGATGGACGCAGATGTAAGTGGAGGAGACTCTCCGAAAAAATACCAATAACTAGAAGATGAAGAAATACTAAATAATAAGCACTACGTATATAATTTAAGCCTTATTTAATTGAGTTAATCGAAAAAATTAATCGCGATTGCTGTCAAGATTTTAGTTTGATTTTAATTTGAAAATCTGTATTTAATCGAAATCGAATAATGTTAGTTCATAATATGCGAATGCTGATGCTGCCAAAACGAGGTGAAGGTTATTTCAAAAAGAACGAATTCCCAAATGGAAGCGAAACTAACCAAACCAAACTTTTCTCGCTGAAGTCTAGCCAAGCTTTTGATAACTTTTAAACGCAGTGACTAACACATTTGCCGCGATCTGTCCGAGATCAGGTTGAGGTTGTGTCCTAGAACTTCTTCTAGTTGAACATAAGTATTATCTAATAATTTGTATAGCTACTATTATTATTATTATTATTATTTTCCTAGGTTAGTTTCTGTCATGTATGTATGTACATAAAATCGCGTGCAGCTGTATAAAGAACTGTGACTAAAACGTTTCTAACTGTTAGTTAATTACTATAGTTAATCAATATGGCTATGGCCAACATCTGGCCATATCCATAGTATCATGAATTCTTTTTATTGTATAGAACTAGTACTCTTAATGAATATTTATTCCAACACAAACATACATATATTATTTCCTTATTTTAATTTTCTTTTTTCTTTATTTTTGTTTTCGTTCTCTTCTCTACGTAAATTCCCCATCCAAAAAAAAAAAACGAAAAAAACATAACAAATATATTTAATATATATATTTAAAATATTCGGTGCGCATATGGAAAACTCATTTACCTCTCCCAAAACAAAAAAAAAAAAAACCAACCAAAAATTATTGACCAACTATTTTCGATATTTACAAAAACCAAACGATATTGAAAATAAAAAACGAACTTATCATTTAGCATCTGGCGGAGCTTATGAACCTAGTAAGTGGTATGGGTGCTTTATTTGTTGTTGTTTTGCCAACATTATAAAGAAACAAATCGACAAGAGAAAACCAAAAAAAAAAAAAAAACAAAGAACTAACACACAATTTGATCAATTCATTTGTTTGTTAACAAACCTATTTTATGATTTGCATTTGCGCTTTGATTTGATTTCTCTCACATTGTTTTAACCCACCGATAAACGCATTGGCGATAAATATTTGTTATCGATAAACGCATTGAGATTTGCCTAATTTACGCACACTCACAATTTGTATATAATCGAACGATAATATCTATCGATAAACGGCCATCACTTCATGTACAGTCACGCACGCATGCCAAAGCTAAAGTTAATGGCACTTGGGGGGCCGCCATTTTGTATTTGTTGCATGCGCCGCTAAATGCAGCTGAATCCGCCGAATCAAGCACAAGGCACACACACACACTAACACACACTTAAGCTTGTATATATACATATACATATGTACATATGTACATACATATATTCTATTTCTGGCATCAATTTACATGCTAATCATAATATCTTTATCTTTATCTTAATCTCTATATATTTATAATATTGTATCGATAATTAACTACATATTTATTACCCTGCTGCCAATTAGCAGCAATCTAGTTGACACATTTTGACTGAGCAATCATTGTAATTAACTAGCTCGTCTAACTAAATCATCGCTTAGCGCTGTGAAAACTCGTCGAGCACGACCGCGTTCGGAATTCCTATTTGGCTTTAGGGCAAATGCTAACAACTTGTTACTTGCCATTGACTTGTACAATAAACTATAACTGAATGGCAATTGGCCGCAGCCAACTTAACGATGCTCTAGCGCAGCCAACTTAATGGCACTCGCTGCGAATGCAACCCAGTATTGGGCATGCTGTTGCTTAGCCCAAAAATCATCAACGTCGTATCTTTCGCAATTCCACGAAATTTGCACAAAAACAATGCCTTTCTTCTTATCGCCATTCCCTGGGGTAATATTAATTCGACATTTTTGGGTACGGGCTTTTTCGATTCATTTGGCAAAGAAATATTATATTTATCTTAAAGCTGAAATTAGAAATAAGAGATTCGACCTTTGATTTGGCAAAACAAAAATATATAGAAATGAGAACGAACATTCTATGCTAAATAGTGTTCAAATGTTTGAACATTTAAGAAAACATAAATAGACTGTGAATTTTTTTAAAAATGTTTTAAAGTATTTAATCCCGCTGGTGACAGGTATTAATTGTATATAGGGACGGAAATCTTATTTTTTCTTAGAATTTGGCTAGAATTTTGTTTTATAATATGGAATCAATATTTAGAGAAAACTGCGTCCAAGAAATCTCATATAACAGACAAAGACTATAGTAATCTATACGATCTCAGAGATAATAGAAGTCAAGTCCCGCAGATATATTTTTAGTTTTAGAACGTTTTTTGCCCAATCGATTTATATCGATTAACAAAACTTAACTAATTTCTGGACGTTTTGTCGTTTGTGTGTGACGAGGACTTTTGGAAAATATTGTTCCAGCTACAGGGTATTTGTAAGTCGCGCACACTCGACTAGAGCGATTTAACATTGCTTTTGCATGAGACTTTTTTACATTGAAAATAGTTATAGATGGTTAGGTAAAGATACTGGAATGTTGTTGGGCCGTCTCCCTTCCCCCCTCCCACAACCCCCCTCTCCCCTCTCTGTCTCTCTCTCTCCTTGATTTACTGCACAGCTTCTCATTATTGCTATTTTGCGGTTATTTGTTGTCATCAGTTGTTGGGCATTTCCCCTGTTTCATTACCAAAGTGTTTCGCAGAATTTACAGCTGCGTCAACGTCTGCGACTGCGCTCTATAATTCTTTTTTAATACCCTTACGAAGAGTATTATTCTTTTGTCATAGATTATGTCATTAGGGATCTTGCTATGCAATTTCTTATACTTGCATCTATCTATATCGAAGTCGAACGGATCGGACCACTATGTTATATAGCTTCGATGTGAACAATTGATCAAAAATTTGTATTTTTTTTACACTCAAGCATTTTGTATTCCAATTAAGAATAAACTATCACAAAATCCTATTCCGTTTGAAATTTCATTTTTTGTAGAGAGCTTTGTGGGATATTTTATGTAGTATTCCCAACTTGGCTACATTAAGAGAGAATTAAACTTGATTTTAGTATGAATAGTGCTTATATCAAGCACAAAATGTCACCAATTCTGTTCTTAGATATCTTAAGCTTAAGCTTAACTTCCATATGATAAATCAGTCGGAAAGGGTATTCAAACTTCGCCGTGCCGTTCATTTAGTTTTGTTTTCTCTTCTGAAGGGGGACAATTTACTGCCAATTGGCGTCTCATTTAGCTTTAATTATATTTACCCGGCTTCAAATTATTTAAATATTGAGCTGTAAAGTCATTTGCAGCAACAGCTGTGCATATGCCCCTCCCCTCTCCCTCCGCAGCCTCCACCGCCGCTGCCGACAATGTTAATGTGCCGTTCGCATTCCAAATATTTGCAAAGCAGCGATGTCGGCGTCGGCGTCGACGTCGGCTGTGGCTGTGCCCGTTTTGCAGTTATTCTTGTTGTTGTTGTTGTTGTTGCTGTTGTTATTTCTGGCCTTTGCTATTGGTAACGCGCGACAATCAGAGCGTGCTGCTGACTGTGGCACTCGACCGCCTGCCACTGCCACGGCGCCCGAGAACGTGACAAATTTTACAAAATGCAAAAGCCAAAGAAGAAGAAGAAGAAGAAAAAGCAGCAGCAGCAGCAGCAGCTCGACGGGAACAACAACAATTGCAGCGGCATAAAAATAAACTGCGGCAAAACGTAAATTTGTGTGGCATAAAGAAATTCTTGTGCAACATGCGTCTCGACATTTTTGAGCCAAATACCACACATAGCGATAGACGCGACACGCACCACGCCCCCAACCCAATAGCCCACTGTCAATGCCAAAAACGCGCCGCGCAGTGCAAAGTTCACTGGGCCTGGGCCTATGCCAATAAGAAGACAAAGAAACACACACACTCACACTCACACACACACACGCACGCAACTGCAGCTGCGCCTAAATCGCGTGGGCCGCAGGTGCGTTTAATTTGTAATGCGACTTTCACTCGGCGCGTTTTAAAACGCGTCAAACCCGTCAAAGCTGCTGCCGCCAGAACAGCCCACGCCCGAAATAAAAAAAAAAACAGGCAGTAAAAGGCGCAGCAGCAATTCAAAAATCATAAATGATAAACTCACCTCTCCATCCAAAACTGCAATCAGCTCTCTTTGCCTCTCTCTCTCTCTCTCTGTCCCTCTCTATTTGCGCTGCGGGCACACTGTTATAGTCATTTATCATATTTCAACACTTTGATGCTTTAAAATGCATTTTAAATCAATTTCGTTACGTTTCACACATATTTATTAACGCTCGCCCACTCTCTCCATCTCCCTCACGCTCTCGCTCTTCCTCTCAGCACATCTGACTATTGCGCATGTGTGTCTGTATTGGTGCAAAGCCGCCTAAGCAGGCGCAAGCAGCAAAATCCCAGTCACACTGAGGTCTTGCATCCAGTAAACTTGACAAGGCTGGGATATGTTCATATACTGATTATGGCAGGGATGATTTCATGACCTACTTTTAATATGGCGAATTAGGAACGTTTAATGAAGGACATGTCTGTGCTTTAAATAAGTTTTTATACAGAGCTAGTTTTTATATAGAGCTGCCATCCTATTTGGAGATACTAAATTTATTCTAAAATTAATTTGTTGCATGTTTAAATTTTTAGTTGAAAAATAATATGCGCTAGTCATTTACTCTTTTACTCGCTCGTTCTCTCTCTCTCTCTCTCTCTCGCTGTCACTCTCATATGCATTTGCTTAGTCTATATTATACTGCAATCGCATGTCACTTTTGCTTCATGCTTCGTTTAGTCGAATATTTTGTTTACACTTGTTGCTGTTTATATCGTTGTTTTTATTGTTGTTGTTGTTGTTCTTGCTGCAGACATCTATAAGTAGAGCAAGCCCCGTTTCCCCCCCACACTTGACTGAATACGTCGGACCCCACTGCACATGTGCGCAAGGTCTGCCTGCATTTGTCTTTCCCCTGCTGCGTGCTTTCTCTCTCCCCCTCTCTCTCTCTCGACTACTCAGCGTTTTTGCTCATGTTATTTAACAGCTGTAAATAACAGCTTAACAGCATCAATAGTTGTTACCGTTGCTCGCTCGCTGTAAATACTGTAAATTTGAGTTTAGACTAGCATTTATTTTTTCGAATATCTTGTAAAATTAAAAATTAATAAACCAACTGTACATATGAATACATAGTTACATATTGTTTTTAATGCATACTCTATCACTTATGTTGTTATTGATGTTGTTGTTATTGTTGTTGTAACTGATGCGACACATACACACAGACACACACACACACACACACCCGCACATACACACACACATATGTACACACACACACACTTATACAAATTCGTCACACACTTTGCTAACAAGAACAAAAAAACTACTTTTTGCACTTCTATCTGCTTACTGGCGCCACCTACAGCCTACGACGTCGACGAACTGATACCGCCATCTAGCGACGAAATCAAGGAGGGACAATGGATGGGCGTTACTGTACGCTCCCAAGGCCTAGGCGGCAAGGTAAGCACCAGCACTACGATTTAATCCCACTCTATGATACGATATTATCTAACTGATTCTGGATTTTATCTCTCCCCCTCTTTCCCCCGCCCCCCCTCGTCAGGTGCTGGTCTGTGCGCATCGGTATGTGACGATTGTGCGCGAGAATCGCTATGGACAAGGTCTGTGCTATGTCCTGACCAACGATCTACAGTTCGACGAGGTCTACGAGCCATGCAAAGGACGCTCCGTGCAGAGGTAGGTGAAGAAAGCCCAGAAAATTAAACGGGATGAGAAAGGATTAAGGGCTTAAAACTATCGAGACATCGTATATTCTATGTTCCGCATCCTTGGGGATTTGAACCGTAAACTTCGTGCTCAGACTGTTCCTGTTCCAAGTTGAAACTGTGACTGGAGAGTAGAATTAGGGATTGATTTGGGCATCTTACAACTAAATTAGGAGTAGAAAATCCGAGTTCCAAACAATAAAAAACATAGTCGAAGCTGTAAACCGATGACATTTGGAGCTGGTAGATCTGACTTCCATTAGGATTAGGTTAAATAATCCCAAAATTGGGACTTTTGTTGGGAGTTATGTATAAAGCATAAAAATCCAAAGAAATTGATAAGTTAAATCCTTCTGCAATCCATGGGAGACTTTTAAATCCTTAGTTGATAATCCTTGAGACGCGATCGAGTTCCCAGAAGTCCTTCCAAGCGAGGCTATAATCGGCCAAAAAATATAGAAAATCCTCAGAAAATTGGGAACTACGAGAAAAGGTTTGCTTCCGCAAGGAAGAAACTTGGGAACCCGAGTTGGGCGTACAAACAAATATAAAATATTGTGTGAAACGAAATGCAGTCGAGCATATTAAAAGCAGAAACATAAATTTCCCGAATGAATCAATTCGAAATGGTAAATTTGTCATGGTCAGGTTTGATTCATTCCCATCCCAAAAAAAAAAACGAAAAAAGTGTCAAGGTGAAGTGCGTATAAAGATATTTCAAAAACGAAACTCTCCCAAAAAAAAAAAGGGCGGGGGGGTCAGCGCGTGTCTAGCTTCAGTTTAGGCCAATTAGCATGCAGCGTGTGTGTGAGGTTAGGGCGAAGCAGGAAAGCAGGGAGAGAAGGAACAGGAAGAGGCGGGGGACAAGGGGGACGAGGGACGTGCTGGTCAGGTGTGACAGCGATGACGTCGTCGTCGTCGTCGTTGCAGGAACTCATGTCATCAGGGCGAAATTTCAATTTATTTAAATGTCAGCACAAGGGGGGAAGGAGCAGGGGCCGGAGCAGGGGCAGGGGGCAGCTGGGTAAACAGGGTGTGCCCGAAAAAAAAAAAAAAAACATAGAATAGATTGTTTTATGATGTGATATGGCATAATATGTGAGGCATGCTAGATGACGTGCACCCGGACTTGGACATGCAATTTTTCATTGCGCTGGCATCGCGTGCCTGACCCTGGACTCATTATACCCTACTAGCCAAATGCATGAGAGAGTTGTTTAGTTTTTGGGCACGGTTCGTCTGGCCCCAGACGGCGTAGCTTTCACAGTCTTAGAGCTAGAGTTAGGACTTCTTATGACCTTCTTCAAAGATCTCTTCAAAGATCTCGTCGATCAAACGTCACAGTTTGAAAGTCACTACCTTGGGGGTTACAGTTTTAGTATCAGCTGTCCAATCAGAAATCACTAGGAATTCACCTAAAGTCACAGTTTGTCAATCACTGTTAACAGTCTTAAAGTCACCAGTCAAATCAGCAGATAGTTACAGCTTTAATCAACAAGTAATTCCCTTAAGTCACAGTTTGAAGGGAACTGTGTTGGTGTGGGTCAGTGCTAAAGTCAATAGCCAGATAATGCGGAGAGTAGTTTTTGCTTACAATTTAAAAGTCACCAGTTATAGTTTCTATTCAAGTTACCGTTTGACAGCCACTGCCTTCGAGAGCTTACAGTCTTAGATTCACCAGCTAAATATTTATGAAGTAACATTCCAAAGTCAGAGTTTGTGAGCTACATATTACAGTCTTAAATTTACCAAACTTAGAATCGGAAAGTAATTACCCAAAATCGCAGTTTGAAAGTCATTGGTTACAGTGAAAAAATTGTCATCTTAAGCATGATAATTCCTCGAGTCACCGTTTGAAAGTCACTGCGAATGTATTTTTACAGTTGGTAAGTCACTGGCCATTGTTTTAGAGTCAGCATCTTTAGGTGGATAATGCCTTAAGTTACAGTTTGCTATTGATTATAGTTTGAGAGTCAGCGTGCTCGGGTAGAGAGCTCCAAAAGTTACAGTTTGAAAGTTGCTAGCTTCGGGCGGGCTACAGTCTAGTCTGAGATTCGCCAGCTAAACAAACTGGGAAGTAATTCCCAAAGTCACAGTTAGAAAGTCACCGCCTCCAAAGCGGTTACAGTTTGAGAATCAGCGTGCTCGGGTTGATAGCTCCCAGAGTTACAGTTTGAAAGCTACTAGCTTTGGTTCTGAGATTCGCCCAGCTAAACAAACTGAAAAGTAATTCCCATAGTCACAGTTAGAAAGTCACCAACCTGAGGATGTTACAGTTTGAGAGTCACACAAACTATTTTCGACTCAATCTCGCTTAAACATAATGAACACAGGGTATTTAGCAGTCGGTCAGCGTCCGAAAGTTAGAAAGTCACCAACCTGAAGGTATTACAGTTTGAGAGTCACGCAAACTATTTTCGACTTAATCTCGCAGTTAATTAGCAGTCGGTCAGCGTCCGAAAGTTAGAAAGTCACCAACCTGAAGGTATTACAGTTTGAGAGTCACACAAACTATTTTCGACTTAATCTCGTTTAAACATAATGAACACACGGTATTTAGCAGTCGGTCAGCGTCCGAAAGTTAGAAAGTCACTGACCTGAAGGTATTACAGTTTGAGAGTCGCACAAACTATTTTCGACTCAATCTCGCTTAAACATAATAAACACAGGGTATTTAGCAGTCGGTCAGCGTCCGAAAGTTAGAAAGTCACCAACCTGAAGGTATTACAGTTTGAGAGTCACACAAACTATTTTCGACTCAATCTCGCTTAAACATAATGAACACAGGGTATTTAGCAGTCGGTCAGCGTCCGAAAGTTAGAAAGTCACCAACCGGAAGGTATTACAGTTTGAGAGTCATGCAAACTCTTTTCGACTAAATCTCGCTTAAACATAATGAACACAGGGTATTTAGCAGTCGGTCAGCGTCCGAAAGTTAGAAAGTCACCAACCTGAAGGTATTACAGTTTGAGAGTCACACCAAACTATTTTCGACTTAATCTCGCTTAAACATAATGAAAACAGGGTATTTAGCAGTCGGTCAGCGTCCGAAAGTTAGAAAGTCACCAACCTGAAGGTATTACAGTTTGAGAGTCCCGCAAACTATTTTCGACTTAATCTCGCAGTTAATTAGCAGTCGGTCAGCGTCCGAAAGTTAGAAAGTCTCCAACCTGAGGATGTTACAGTTTGAGAGTCACACAATCTATTTTCGACTTAATCTCGTTTAAACATAATGAACACAGGGTATTTAGCAGTCGGTCAGCGTCCGACTGCAATTTTCTTGGCCATTTATTAATGTCGTGCAATCCACACACACTCACTCACACACACGCACACACACACACACACACACGGGCAGGCAACACGAGGACTACGGCTTCTGCCAGGTGGGCACCTCGGGCGCCCTGCTGGACGACAATACGATGGTGCTGGGCACACCGGGCCCGTTTACGTGGCGCGGCGCCATTTTCGTGACCGAGATTGGGGGCGAGTATCTGGAGCGTGACAAGAATATGTACTACAGCGATCACTCCGATGCCAGCTCCCCGGTGGACAAGTACAGTTATTTGGGCATGGCCGTAACGGGCGGTCGCTACTTTGGTGAGCGGATGTCGTATGCGGCGGGCGCGCCCCGCTCGAATGGACACGGCCAGGTGGTAATCTTCGACAAGGCGAACACGAGTCCGATACCCGTGCGTCTGATCATCGACGGTGAGCAGTTCGCCTCGAGCTTCGGCTATGAGCTGACCACGGCGGACATTAATGGGGACAAGAAACCGGATCTGATTGTCGCGGCGCCCTTCTACTTCTCCAAGAGCGACGGCGGCGCCGTCTATGTCTATCAGAACGCCAAGGATATGCTGCCCAAGCAGGCGACGCTCCGGCTGACCGGCGCTTTGGAGAGTCGCTTCGGTCTGGCCGTGGCCAACATTGGGGATCTGAACAAGGACAGGTGCGAGGATCTGGCCGTGGGCGCGCCCTACGAGGGCGACGGCGTCGTCTACGTATATCTCGGCTCCCGTCAGGGCCTCAACGAGAAGCCCGCCCAGCGGATTCAGGCCTCCGAGCTGGGCCGCAATCTGCCCCAGCCGATACGCACCTTTGGCATCTCGATAGCGGGCAACACGGATCTCGATGGCAACTCCTATGTGGACATGGTTGTCGGCGCCTTGCCCGCCGTTGTCGTCCTGCTGGCCCGGCCCATCATCAACATCCAGACAACATATCGGAGCAACGAGACGCGCAACATCGATCCGAATCGGGCCGGCTGCCGCATGGATGTGTCCACGAATCTGACCTGCTTCACGTTCGAGGCCTGCAGCAGCATCGATCCGCACGAGCAGCTGGCCAAGGAGCTCAATCTGCTGCTCAGCGTCGCGGCGGAGACCTTCGAGCACCAGAGGAAAGTCTCGCGCGTCTTCTTCGATCGGGACAACAAGCGCAGCAACGTGATCAGTCGACCGGTTCGAGTCCGCACCGATGGCCGGGTCGAGTGCCAAATGATCACCGGCTACATCAAGGCGAACACGCGCGACATCCAGACGCCCATTCGGTTCCGGCTCGACTACAAGCTGGAGGAGCAGCCGCTGGCCGATTCGCCGCTCGAGCGGCTCAATCCCATTCTCGACCAGACGCAGGCCTACATCGAGTTCGAGGGCACCTTCCAGAAGGATTGCGGCGATGATGATCTCTGCGAGAGCGATCTGCGACTCCGTGCGGAGCCCAATCTGACGCCGGAGGGTGAGTTACACTTCTAACTAGTTCCCGGAACCAGTTTCAGTTCCACTTCCAAACGAATCACAGCTTTCAGCCTTATCTGCGCTTTAAGTTTATTGATTTATTCATTATCTGAGTCACTTTTGTTCCTGGAACTGATTAGTTCATTGAACTAGTTCCATTACAAAAGAATCCCAGTTGCAGAAGCTGATAGAGCACAACTGCTTGTTACGTATAAAAACAATTAATCAACTTGTTTTCAAAATGAGTCACTTTAGTTCTTTGAACTAGTTCCATTACAAAAGAATCCCAGTTGCAGTAGCTGATAGAGCACAACTGCTTGTTACATATGAAAACAATTAATCAAATGGTTTCCAAAATGAGTCACTTTAGTTCTTTGAACTAGTTCCATTACAAAAGAATCCCCGTCTGATAGAGCACAACTGCTTGTTACATATGAAAACAATTAATCAAATGGTTTTCAAAATGAGTCACTTTAGTTCATTGAACTAGTTCCAGTACAAAAGTATCCCAGTTGCAGTAGCTGATGGAGCACAATGAAAACAATTAATCAAATTGTTTTCAAAATTAGTCACTTTAGTTCTTTGAACTAGTTCCATAACAAACGATTCACAGTTTCAGTAGCTCACAGAGTACAACTGCTATTTAAATACAAAAAAAAAAACAATTCATCGAGGGCTTCCTGCTCGGAACCAGTTCCACGAACTAAATGACCTAATTTAGGGGTCATTTAGTTCGTGGAACTGGTTCCGAGCAGCTGTGCACCAGTTCCTTGCTTAAGAACCACTTAATGAACTTATTTTTGTTGCTGGTTTAACATTTTAATAGTTTATCTCAATTAAAGTTCATTGAACTGGCTCACTAAAGAACGTTTATAAGCTTTGAGGCGCTGGAACCATTTCCGAGTTCCAGTAAACCAGTTCAGATTCCGTTTACATAATTCATCACATTATAAATTTAAACTGTTTGACTTAACGTAATCAGCTTGGTTATTTATTAAAGCTCAGCTTATTGAACTACTTTGAACTAGTGTGAACTAGTTCGAAGATCGTTTGTTTTAGCTAGTTCACCGTTTGTTTGCTTTAATGTGTAGCTAGAGCTTGATGACTAAATGGTATTCAATTAGTTCCTTTATGGAACTAGTTCAGTTCCGTGAACTAGTTCGGTTCCGCGAACTGGTTCGGTTCCGTGAACTAGTTCACAATAAAAGAATGTCTATAATTTAATTTTGTCTTCAACATTTGTCTTTTGCAGACGGTCAATACTCACTGATCCAGGGCAACAAAACGGAACTTGAGGTTATGGTGAACGTGAGCAATCTGGCGGACTCGGCGTACGAGGCGCAGCTCTTTATCGTGCACCAGAAGAGCGTCTCCTACATAGCGACCAAGAAGCCGGTAAGTGAACAGCTGAAGGATTGGCCACGGCCCATCTTCCCACTCATCTAATCCATTCCCATCTCATGCGCCAGACGAACGCGACGTGCAACAGCTTCAACACGACGCTGGTGGCCTGCAGCCTGGGCAATCCGATGCTGCGTGGAACGACGACGCACGTGACGATACGGTTCGATCCGAACAGCCTGGAGCTGGAGGAGTCACAAATGGTGTTCCACATCTTTGCGAATACCACGTCGAAGCTGGTGGGTGAGCTGCCGCCGGAGCGCCGGCTGACCGTGCTGATGGTGCGCCGGGCGGAGCTGACGGTGCGCGGCTGGGTGAATCCGGAGCAGAGCTTCTACAGCGGCGCGGCCAAGCTGGACGGCTCGCCGATGGAGCTGGACGATGTCGGCTCGCCGCTGGTGCACACCTATTCGATCTTCAACGAGGGTCCATCGGCGGCGCCCAAGGTTCAGCTGGTGATCTCCTTGCCGCTGTTGCTGGAGAGCGGTCAGCTGGAGCCGGGCGCCAAGGATCAGTATCTGCAATATTTGGAGGCAAAGCCGACCATCGAGACCGGCCAGGGCGAGTGCACGGTCTCGCCCGAGTACATTAATCCGCTCAAGCTCGCCTCCAAGGTGCCCGCCAGCCTGCGCAGCGCCTCCTATCTGAACGCGCCCGCCTCCATGACCAAGTGGCCGCTCCACCGACAGCTCTCGGCGACGCCAAGCAAATCTATCAATCTCAATCTCAGCCAGAGTCACAAGTCTGGGCAGGATTACGGCCGGGCGAATCGCTTGCCGCGCAACACGCTGGAGCGCATTGTCCGGCCGGAGCGCTTCATGGACGGACGCGAGACCGGCGTCAAGGGCAAGAAGCAGCAAATTGTGGAGCTCAACTGCGACAAGCTGACGGCGCACTGCATCAAGATTCACTGCGAATTCTTCGCGATGCCGGCCAAGACGGAGGCCCAGGTCACCATCAAGGCGCGTCTCTGGAACTCGACGCTGGTCGCCCAATATCCTCGGGTCGATCTTGTCCGCATCATATCCACCGCCCATGTCAAAATACCCCAAAACTTTGGTGTCGAGCAGCTCGAGAACAATGACAATGTCTTGGTACGTACGAATTTCGAATCCTTGTTTTTGAACCATCGTGCTGGTTCGAACTCGGCACAAATTACAAATTATTGTTAAATTTAAGCATATTTTAAAGCCGAGTTTACATATTTATAGAGAGAAACCAAGGGCAACTTACTTGTTTTTGAACCATCGCGCTGGTTCGAACTCGGCACAAATTACAAATTATTGTTAAGTTTACGTGTAGCCAAGGTTTGAACTAGGACTAGACTTCAAGCATATTTTAAAGCCGAGTTTACATATTTATAGAGACAAAAAGGGCAACTAACTTGTTTTTGAGCCATCGTGCTGGTTCGAACTCGGCACAAATTACAAATAATTGTAAAGTTCATGAGTAGCCAAAGTTTGAACTAAGAATAGACTTCAAGCATATTTTAAAGCCGAGTTTACATATTTATAGAGAGAAACCAAGGGCAACTAACTTGTTTTTGAACCATCGTGCTGGTTCGAACTCGGCACAAATTAGAAATTATTGTTAAATTAAAGCATATTTTAAAGCCGAGCTTACATATTTATAGAGAGAAACCAAGGGCAACTAACTTGTTTTTGAACCATCGTGCTGGTTCGAACTCGGCACAAATTACAAATTATTGTTCAATTTAAGCATATTTTAAAGCCGAGTTTACATATTTATAGAGAGAAAGGGAAATTAACTTGTTTTTGAGCCATCGTGCTGGTTCGAACTCGGCACAAAATACAAACAATTGTAAAGTTCATGAGTAGCCAAGGTTTGAACTAGGACTAGACTTCAAGCATATTTTAAAGCCGAGTTTACATATTTATAGAGACAAAAAGGGCAACTAACTTGTTTTTGAGCCATCGTGCTGGTTCGAACTCGGCACAAATTAGAAATAATTGTTAAGTTTACGAGTAGCCAAGGTTTAAACTAGGACTAGACTTCAAGCATATTTTAAAGCCGAACTTACATATTTATAGAGAGAAACCAAGGGCAACTAACTTGTTTTTGAACCATCGTGCTGGTTCAAACTCGGCACAAATTACAAATAATTGTTAAGTTTACGAGGCTTAAGCCAAGACTAGGCTACAAGCGTGTGTAAGAGTTGAGCTTACAAACTAAATCTTAAGGCACGCAGTTGGTTTGAACCAGCGACTTTTTTTCATGGGCTTGCAGTTAAAAATAGCTATTAAACATTGATTCTTAAACAACTTTCAAACCAATTTAACGAACTGAGAGCCAAAATCTTAAAGCCTGCAATTGAAATCCACGCTGTTCTGTCTGTTTTATGGCGAATTCCACCCGCAAGTGTGGAATATGGGTGTAAAAAACGATTGCTTCTGCTTCAATAATGTCTGACTTAAAAATGAGTGAATTTAATGACTTTCGAAAGTCATCTTCGAAAAATCTATGCAAATTGACATTTAAAAACGGTTTCACAGCTTTCGACAAATTCACTTCGCTGGGTGAAAATCGGCGTCGTGTAAATTGCGAGCTTGAAAAAGTGAAAATAGAGAGAAAAAACGATATCTAGCCGGATAGAGGTTAGTACATATACATGGCATAAATATGTGTACTATGAGAAATTAACCGGCGTTGCGCGGCCGAAGCAAATGAATTATATGGAAAATGTGGCACGGACAGCTTTTTGCCTTGCATTAAAAGGGGGAATATAAAGTCAAAACAAGCAACTTATAGAACCGGCGACTTCTCGCCTGTCAGTTCAACCCCAAAGCCTGTCGGTCAGAATCGACCTAAATATTGATATGCATATATATAGTTAGAGTTAAAGAGACAAAGATGAGATCAAATCTTATTGGACATTTTCGCTACGACAGGTGGAGACACGCGCCTATCCGGAACTGTTGGACCAGCAGAGGGAGACGCACACGCCGCTCTGGATCTACATATTGGCCGTGCTGGGCGGCTTGCTGCTGCTCGGCGCGTTCACGTATGGGATGTGGAAGTGCGGATTCTTTAAGCGGAAGCGGCCAACGGATCCAACGCTGAGCGGCAATCTGGAGAAGAACAACGAGGAGAAGCCCTTCCTAGGCGCCAAGAGTAGCCATAATGTTTTCTAACAAGAGGGCACCGTCGGCTGGGATCTGGTGCGACGCATTGCACCCGCCAGGAAGCGCAACAGGCTCAGGCTCAGGCTACGGCAGCTGCTGCTACAACAACAACAACAGCAACAACAACAACCATGTGGCTGCAGCTGGCGCAACAACAACAACAACAACAATGGGCCTGAGGATGAGTTCGATGTGTTATCCCTGACGCCGCCGCCGCCGCCGCTGAGCGTCTTGAGTTGGGGCAGCGATGGCTACTACCAGGCCAGCGCCGCCTGGTGGGGTCACATGTGAGGAGGCGGAGGCGGAGGCGGAGGCGAAGGAGGAGGCGGAGGCGGAGGAGCAGCAGCAGCAGCAGCAGGGCGCGGAGCACCTCACGCACTTAACAGATTCTGGTTGTGGGACTTTCAATGTGCCATTTTGTTTACTTAAGTCGCGTCGCCAGCTGGCAAATCCGAATACAAATCCGAATCCAAATCCGAATCGGAATCCAAATCCGAATCGGAATCCAATTCCGAATCCGAATGCTAATTCAAACTGAGTCCAAATCGGAATCCAAATCCGAATCGGAATCCAATTCCGAATCCGAATGCTAATTCAAACGGAGTCCAAATTGGAATCCAAATCCAACGGAGTCCAAATTGGAATCCAAATCCGAATCGGAATCCAATTCCGAATCCGAATGCTAATTCAAACTGAGTCCAAATCGGAATCCAAATCCGAATCCGAAAGCTAATTCAAACTGAGCCCAAATCGGAATCCAAATCCGAATCGGATTCCAATTCCGAGTCCGAATGCTAATTCAAACTGAGTCCAAATCGGAATTCAAATCCGAATCGGAATCCAAATCCGAATCGGAATTCAAATCCGAATCGGAATCCAAATCCGAATCCGAAAGCTAATTCAAGCTGAGTTCATATCGGAATTCAAATCCGAATCGGTATCAAAATCCGAATCGGAATCCAATTCCGAAAACGAATGCAAATCCAAACCGAAGTCCAAATCGGAATACAAATCCGAATGGAAATCCGGATCGGAATTCAAATCTAAATCCGAATCGGAATACAAATCGGTATACAAATCGCAATCCGAATCCAAATCGTAATCGCACTCCGAATCGGATTTGGGATTCGGATTGTCTGACGATTTTGCCAGCGGGTCGATTGCATTGTCCGTTTAGTCTTAAGACTTGTTATATGCATCCATTTGCCTAGGTTATAGAAAGGGCTTTTGACCAAAACACACACACGCGTACATCATCAATCATTCAATCAATCATTCGCCGGATCACAAAGTTCTATCCAAAATTTTGCACACATAACCTCACTTTCACAGCTTTTCACACAACAAACTAAAACAATGTGACCATATTTGTTGCTCGTTCAGAAATTCTACTGTCTAGCCTTCACTCTTCTCCTTCTTCTTCTTCTTCTTGTTTCAATCATTTCATACAAATGTGACCCCATCAAAATATTGCAACCATACAAGCAAGGCCTCTTTTGTAGAAGAAGAAGAAGAAAAAAGAAAAGATAAGAAAAGAAGGCAAATCGACCCTGGAGAGGACGCGAGGCGCACAAGTTTGTCTTCTTCTGCCTGTGTGTTGCCCTCTCGCTCGCACTGGGGCAGTGCCGTCGAGCAGGCAACGCATTTCGCCGTCGATTATATTCCGTTAGGTTTTCGTTGAGCGCGTTGCGCCGCCGCCTGGTCACACTTGTGCACATTTTTGAGTGGGCCCAGCTTTGTATCATATTTGTTATTTATATAATGCTTAAGATTCGTTTTTAAGTACAGCTATGTGTAAAACGTGTTCAAAATAATTCCGAATTCCTATTTTAAATATATCAAACCCACCCCGCCCCCTCCCCACCCAACCTCTCCCCTGACGACACACACACATGCAAACGAATAATTATTACACTGCCACAAATTACGTAATACGAAGTTCCAAAAATTCTCGAAATGTTATTGTGTGAAAAGTATTAGGTCTCTATCTAACTATTTCTTAGCCAACCCACAACAGATGCAATTAAACTCAACCATTTTTTTTTGTCCTAATCTTAAGCTTAATTTAATCCAGAAAAAGAGAAGCTGAAAAAATCGTAGAAAATTGGAGAAAAAAAAATGCATTAATGTGTCTTTTAAGTTCCAAGCTGTTGCATATACAAAACATAAGAGCATTATTTTAAATCTGTGTCGCATAAATAAATATAATTTAAATTTAAATTTAAATCTAAATCTAAATATATATAGATATAGTATATATCTATATTATGTAGCTGTATATAAGTATTAGTTTTTGGCATTTAAGTTTTAGCAAGGTTCAAAGCGAGTTCCGTGCACTTCTCGCTAGTTGTACATAGCTTTCTTAATTTTAATAATTTTTTTTGTCCATTTCCACTTTAAAATAAATTAAACACTTTTTTTAAATACACTATTTATTTGGCATTTAATTGGGAGGATTGAGATCTTGCCTGACTGGCGCCAGCTTTTGGCAGCTGTTTGAACTGTGCTTCAAGCGCCGCCTCAAACTACGTTACAAAAATGTCCAACAGATGGCCAAGTTGCATTGGTCGTACATTGGTCATATTTTGCCTGACTGGCGCCAGCTTTGGGCAGCTATTGAAACTACTTAACGCGTCGCCTACAAGCATGTTACGAAAATGTCCAATAGAGGGCTAACTGGCAGCCGTTTGCGTACATTAAGATCCCGTTTTATATGAGTTTATATCTAAAACCCGTCAGGACTTACGCGTGCTTTCAATTGGCGCGCCAGTGGCGAGTGGCGCCATCTATGTAACGACGAGCGAAGCGTTGTTTAAATTTCACATTAACGGCGCGCGCACAAAAGTCGGCAATTGAGAAAAACACAGCATATTTGACCGACTAGTCGCATACCCTGCGATTATAACTTTCAAGTGATTGTTTTTTTTTATTTTTATTTATTTTTGTAACGTTTTTATTTGAATTGCTTATCAACTTAGAATTCGGCATAAACTAAAATTGTTTTTCTTCACATTTTTGTAGTTTTTGTATATTAAATTACACTAAATAAGAATACGCACACAAAATTAGTAAGTGTATTAATGGAAGCATAAATGTTGCAGCATTAACAAAATTCATAGATTACAGTTAAATGTAATGTTCTTCTTTTTTTTTTTGTTTTTTTTTTTATTTTTGATACAAATTTTTGTTACATTTTTGTCTTTTTCGTTGTTGTTGTTGTTTTTTGTACAAAGTAAATGTATTTAAATATATGTAGGTGTGTGTGTGTGTGTGTGTAAAAATTAATGATAAATCAATAAAAACGAGAAATTATATGTGTATATATAGGAAAATGTAACTGGAAGAGAAAAACTTGGTTTTTTTTTTGTTTTGCTAAACAAATCGATATCGTTATCGATATTGTTATCGAACCAATTGTTAGGTTAGGTTGAGGGAAGACAACGTTTCATCGTTTTTTTTTTTTGAATTTTCGAATTTCGTAACGAAAAGAGGAAGAGCTGATGCGCGTGTGTGTGTGTGTGTGTGTGTATGTGTGTGTGTGTTTCTCAAGAACCAAAACTTGTGCTTAAATTAAATAGAAATAATTTTGTTTACAAATATATTTGTATATATATGCGTGTGTGTGTGTGTGTGTGTGTGTGTGTGTGTAAGTATATATAGACTATAGTTTTAATGTATGCGTAAAGCAGTTGATATAAGAGATAGAATGTAAACGTAACCTTTTTCATAATTAAATACATACCAAAAAAAAAATAAAATAAAATAAAATAATATAATAATTATCATCAAAATATATATATAATAAAATAATATATTTATATAAAAAATAATAATAATAATGCAAATAATATAATAATAAATAATAAATATGCTGCTTGCACGTTGCTTTCTGCTTCTGCTTCTTCTTTTTCTTTAATTTGTTTTTTTTTTAATTATTTATTTTTTTTTTATAAAATTATTGTTTAAGGCACTTTGAGAATTTGATTTACACCCATTTTCAAGTTGTATTTATTTCTTTTTGTTTGTCTAACTTTGTTAATGCTTCTTCTTCAAATTGACATAAATAGTTTAAAAAAAAAAAAAGTAATATAAGAACAATAATAAATTAATTAGGGAAAATAATTAAATATGTGAATTAGTTTTGCGTTGCGTTGCGTTTATAAATTAATTGAACAGTTTCTTTTTTTAGCTCATGTTATTCATGTATGTGCACATATATATGTATATATATATGTATTTGTATAGCTAGGTTGGTTTTGGAGGCAACTCGTGTAGAAAATGTTTACAAAACTTTAATAATAATTTAATTAATTAATTGCTTTAAGTTAAGGCTTAAACCACTTTTCTTTTCTTTTTTTTTTGTCTCATGCAAAAAAAATTACATCTCTTAATTACATTTTAATTATTAATTAACACTGTGCTCAGTTTTTAATTCTTTTTTTTTTTTTTGTTGTTGAAATTTGTCGCTTGATTCGTTTTTACAGCTCAGCTACATACAAAAAAAAAGTGTTGAAGAACGCTCACTTTGCAACACTTTTACGCACCTAACAACACTGGTTTTCGCTTGCTATCGATTGTTGTGTGCGCGTGTGTGTGTGTGTGTGTGTGTTAACGTTTATCGCTTCACTTTGCCATACACATAAATAGTTTAAATAGTATGTACATACATACATACATATGTATATGTATGTATATGTATATGTATTTGTTTATGCATAAATATATTTCGTCTAAGTCTAGTTATTAATTATTATTATTATTATTTAACTGCACCCAGAAGAAAAAATTGTGTGTATAATAAATTAAAAAATTATATATATATAGTTGTATATACAAACATACATACATACATATATATGCGTGCATGTGTGTGCGTGTGTGTGTGTGTGTGTGTATAGTTGTAAGCAAAATTAACATAATGTATTCGTTCCATCCGATTTTATATATATATATATGTATATATATATGCATATTGTGGGGCATATTCAATAAAATTATCAATGGTCAAATAATGTGTGTGTGTGTCTATGTGTGTGTCTATGTGTGTGTGTCTATGTGTGTGTCTATGTGTGTGTGTGTTGGTTTCATAAATTATTAACAGTAATTGTTTTTATGCATATATGAAAAATAAATTATTGTTTTTTCTCTCTTTCTTCTTTCCTTCCTAATAAACAAAATATGCCAGCAGAAATTCAAATTAATAACAAAAAAAATATATATTAAAAAAATTGTACGGCAAAAATTCCAAAAAAAAAAATAAAATATGTTTTGTTGCTGTTTTTTTTTTAAGGCACAACAACTTTGGAGGTATTTCATATTCAACTCGTTTCACACATAGTTTCAATATTTATCGTTTATCGCTAGCGCAAAAAAAAAATATATATATAACTCGCAATATATATATATATATATATATATATATATAGATAGATAAATACATATATATACATATATATGTGGACAACATTTGTTTTATTACATAAAATTTAGCAATAAATTAAAAATTTCGATTGGTTTCTCTGTTGTTTCTTCTTCTTCTTTTTTTTTTTGCTTTTGCAGTGTTGGAAGACGCGCGCCTTGTGTCTATCGATAGGCGCTGACTTTTCTTTGTTAAGTGTTACTAAACTAAGAACTTTTTGCATATACATATATAAATATTAAACAAAAGCGACAAGTGCAATTTGTGGGGCGGGGACAGGGGCAGGGGTAGGGGGGGGGGGGAGGGGGGGGGGCGTCTATGTGACATCGATATGCGTGTTATCGATAAATGCAATGCTTACAGTTTGTGTATTGTGTGTATTGCGACCACGCCCACTCAAAGAACGCCCTTGTGGGGAAAGGGAGTAGGATGGGAGGAGGGGACGGGGGGGGGGCGGGGGGGTCTATATCTATTGAGTGTACAGTCCGTAGTTTTGTTGATTTGTTTTTCGTTACCTTCTTATTTGTCCAGTATTTAAATTAAAGACTAAATATATGGTCGATATATAAATATATATATACATATATACACACATATATACATATATATATATATATACATATATATAAGATCTTGTTTGAGTCAGTGAGTAAATGAGAGATAGATAGAGAGAGAGAGAGAGAGAGAGAGTGTGTGTGTGTGTGTGTGCTTGCGGATATTGGGTGAGGGGAAAAAACGGCGCATGGTGAATTTCCTTAGTTGTATTCACCACAAGCGACGCGCTGCCGATTACAAGAAATTCTCCTGCGGAATGATCGGATATCGATTAATTGTCTGAGATTTTTGCAATAAAATTGTGGCGGCTGTCGATGAGCTCAAACGATTAAAAACGGGCAGCCGTGGCGCCTCCTCGTGCTGTTGCAACGGCGAGCTGATGCTCTTCTGCAGCAGCTGCTTGTTGTTGTTGTCGCTGTTGCTGTTGTTGTTGCTGTTGTTGTTGTTCTCGTACTGCGCTGACGACGGCGGCGGCGGCGGCGTATGCACCGGCGATATGGGCGCATTTGGGCTATCCGGAGGCGTGGCCGGCGCCAAGCCGCACGCCGAGGACGTCGAAGATGCCGAGGAGGCGTGCCCATTGCCCGTACCGTTACAATTGTTGGGCATACTCAAGTAGGCGGCCGCCTCATGGAATGGGAAATTTGTTAGCGAATTTGTGGGCGACAGCGAGAGGGAGCCGGTCGGCGATTCGCGGTCCGAACCGGTGCTCATGCTCAGCGGCGGGCTCAGCGGCAAAAAGTATTGGCTGCTGTTGTTGTTGTTGCTGTTGTTGTTGTTGCTGCTGCTCAGCTGCGCTGGCTTCTGGAACGTTTTGGCCGCCTGTTGTTGTTGCTGCTGCTGTTGCTGCTGTTGTTGCTGCTGCTGCGCACGCGCCTCGTCCGCATTGTGTACGAAGTGGCAGCGCGGTCCGTAGGGACAGAACCCGACGCTGTGAAAAGTGCGACAATATTCGGTCTTGTACTTGGGATGACGCTGCAAGTTGCGCAACTCGTGATAGCCGTGGGCGAATTGACACTTTTCGCCGTATTTGCATTCGCCGGCCTCCTCATACGGACGACACAATTCCGTCTTGTAGCTGCAGGGTTAACGGGATAGTGGGAGAGAGAGAGAGAGAGAGAAAACATAAGTTCATTTGCACTCGACGAAAGCTTTGCATTTTGTAGGCGTGCACTTGACGAAAGCTGAGCTGGGCAACTGGAAGTCTACAAAATTCCAGGCGCTCGACTGCGCCCCCGCTGCAGTTGCCTATCGGGAGTTCCGAATGTATCTGAACTGTTAACTAACAGGCAAAGTTTGCTCTGGACTTGTTGCACAAACATGTTGCGTTTGGCTGCCTGCTGCAGTCGCTTGAAATTAGCTTGCCTATGGCTGAAGCTAGCTTTTTACTAGCTGAAACACTATTTGTTATAATTTAGCTTGTTTTTTTACTTTGAAACTCGGACAACTCAGCAGTCCAATTGAACCTTATTTCGCCTAGAGCCTGTTGCACAGGCATGTTGCGTTCGGCTGCCTGCAAACAGGATCTCGCCGCAAACCTGTCTCACGCTCAACTGTTGCGCAGGCGTATTGCGACGAGCGAATTCCACACAGAGTTGCCACCAGTTACTAAAACTGGCAGCTTAATTATTTTGAAATCTTTTATATTTAAATTATTTGCATGCGAAATAAAAGTGAAGCATTGAACTGCTGCTAAAACGGTCTAGCTTTGTATACATGTGCAAAAATGATATTATAATTATTATAGAAATTATAATTAAATACAAAAATATAGCTTTTTGGTTAGGTGGCAGCCCTGATTCTATAGTCCTTTATGCTCAGGCTCGCAGCAAGCGCGAACTTCGCCGTACGCCACGCACTCCCGCACACGCAACATGTTCAATTGGAACTTAAGAAGAAGAAGAAGAAGAAGCAGCAGCTCTACTTACCGCGATGTGTTCATTGGCTGCTGCGGCGGCAGCGGCTCCGACTGCGTGCGCTCCAACTTGCGGTGCAGCGTTATGTTGCTCAGATTCTCAATGATGGTCACCAGCGATGCAACTTGCGGCTGCTGCTGCTGCTGTTGTTGCTGCTGTTGTTGCTGCTGTTGTTGTTGTGTCAATTGGCTCAGCCGCTGAGCCGGCTGTGAGATGGTGCGCGTTAACGGTCCATGCAAGCGATGATGCTGCTGATGCAGCAGTTGCTGCTGCTGCTGCTGCTGTTGCTGCTGAAGATGATCCTTATCGCTTAGGTGCTGTTCCATGCTGGCGTCCAGGATGTGATCCGGTTGCTGCTGCTGCTGCTGCTGCATGTCACTGACAACCTGTAACAAGACGCAGCAAAAAAAAAGCAAACAATTAATATCAGCCGAGCTTTCGCGCTGCGCGCCTTTTGCACTGATTGCCTGCCTGTCTGCCTGCCTCTCGCTCTCTCGCTCTCTCCCTCTCTTTCTCTGCAGCACATTTCGCAAAAGCAACAACAAAGCGCGACAAGTTGTAGCGAATGTGCAAAGGAGACAGAGGAGCAGAACAGCGGCAGCGACACACACACACACACACACACAGAGAGACGCGCTTAAATGGGCGCATAAATGGGCGACACACACACACACACACATACATAATACTTTTACTTTTAACTTGACCTATAAGTAAAGAGCAAAAGCAAAAGCAAAAGGCGCTCGCTCAATTGCTGTTTGTCTAGCTAGCGACGTCGACGGCGACGTCGGCAGCGCAGTTAGCTAAAATTAATTTTGGGCCGTCGCCGCCGCAGCAGTTACTTGTAATGGTAATGATATTGCAAAAATAAAAATAAAAATAGCAGCCAAATGTTATATGTATGCATATATGTAATTTTCCAGCCATTAACCAATATAACAACAACAACAACAACAACAACAACAGCTACAACAATGGCAACATTAACAACACGCACACGGACATGGCGACTGCGACGGCGCCGCAAGCTCTCCACACACAGCTGCTCAATACGGCATTGCCCGTTCGCTCTCCACTCTACTTCACTTCGCTCCACCACCCCGCACCAGCCCGCTACCATCTACTCCCTCCCTTCCCACTCGCAGCAGACTTGGCGTGTGTCGTCATCAGTTTCGGTTTTTTTTTTTTCTTCTTTCTGTCTTTCTTTCTGTATAGTTATTGGTATTGTTGTTGTTCATTTTCGTGCGATGCTGTAACATGTTATGCAACCAGCGAACCACACACACACACACACACAGGCACGCAAGCTACCAGAGCGAAAGAGAGAGGCACAGCCAACTAACAGCAACAACAAACAACAGCGCCAATTACATATGTATAGAGCTCAAGTTCAAGCCAACAAACACACACACACACACACACACACGCACGCACACACATAACACAAACTCGAACACGAACACCAAACAACGCGCAGCAGCAAACGGACCAAAAGCAAAGCAAACGAAGACGCCGTCGCGGCCAAAAAAAAAAAAAAAAAAACAACAAAGAGAAAAAAACAACAACACAAGAAAACTGAATTTTTGGGGCCCAGCAGCCGTCGTTAAGGTAAAAATAAAAATAAAATACGAAAAACAACAACAAGCCAAACTGGTTGCCACTTAACACGCACTTACACACACACACACACACACACACACACACACACACACACACACACACACACACACACACACACACACACACACACACACACACACACACACACACACACACACATACACAGACACCGTGATCGACAGACGCGTGCGCGGCCGGCGGGCCTGCGCCAAGCGTTGCCAGACAGTTGCCGTGCACTTTCCCGTTGACGCTCATTCGTAAATTGAATCTAAAGTTCTTGAGTGATTCATTTGACTATCTTTCGAGTGATTTCGTTGATTGCTTATCGACTACACTGATTCATTGAGTTTATTAATATTTTTCATTATCGTTTTCATGGATCCTAAGTGAATTTATCAATATGTTTTACAGCACAACACACTTGCCATTTATCGCACTCAGACACAATGTGACTTTCATTCAGCATTGAGCGCTCATTCATTTTAGTTTTCACTCGGCTTTACAGTTAAATTGCAGTTGGTTGCTCTGTTGCATGACAGCAGCGGCTCAGCTGTTGCTGGCGACAATCTGGCAACGCTGCACCAACAGCAACAAGTCTGCGCAACAAGTTAGCAAACTTTTACGACTGTTATGACCAACTTCGCGCTTACGGCATCATTTGCGGCCGCTTAAAGCTTTGCTTGCATAAAGTACCACACACACACTCAGACACACACACACACGCACACACACAAACATATGGAAACAGGCAATCGCTGGTGAGTGGGAGCGGGGCAGTGCGACGCCGCCGTCGCAACGCTAAAACGTGTTCAAAAACAACTTCAAGTTGGCCGCGCATTCATCTCTGCATGTGTGCGCGCGTGTGTGTGTGTGTGTTGTTGTGTGAGTGTGTACAAAAGACAAGATAAACAGGAGTACAGAGTGCAGCCCGCGATACCCGTATACCCTGTGCCCAATTCGGCAATCAGCGAACGCTTCGGCTCTGTGGGGCTTTATGCACGGGTAGAGGGGAGAGGGGAAAGGGGGGTGACTGTGTGGCACAGCGGCGGCCATACAATGAAAAGCAGACAAATAGATCAGAGCACCGCTGTCGCAGCGACGCCGACTGAGGCCGCAACTCTTGTTTTGTTGCTGTGGTTTTTGCTTTTGCTTTTGCTTTTGCTTTTTGCGCTATATACGCATGTGCTTGTGTGCGTGTTGTTATGTATTTATGGATAGGCACAACTCTACAAGTTTTTTGTCTGTGTGTGCGGTTTGCTGCTCGCCACATCTTTCATCTAGGTGAGAATTTCCCTTTCATTTGAAAATGAAAATAAGTTTACTTTTCTTTGCAGTCTGCGGGCTTCTAACTTGTATGTGTGTGTGTGTGTGCGAGTGTTGGCTGCTGTTGGCAACATTTGCTTTGTACACATGTTGCGCTTTTTATGTTGCTGGTGCAGTTGTTGCTTTCGAGCTTTTATTGCCGCTTAGACCTTGCCTTGATTCTCGATGGGTTTTTTTTTCCTCGGTCGCTGCGCTGCATGCAGCGAGAGCTTGGCTTGGGCAAAGTTCCGGTTCGATTTGGCACATCAACTCTCAATTTGACATTTTATGATTGTTGTTTTTTTTATTTTTTTTTTATTTTAACATAACAAATGATTACAATGTGTAAGTGTGCGTATATATGTGTGTTTGTGTGTTTGTATTTATGTAAATATGTATGAGCTGCTGTTAGGTAAGACTTTTTGTTGCTTGGCTTGGCTTTGGCTTGGCTGCTGCTGCTGTTGTTGTATCGTAAACACGTTCGCACACACACACACACAAGCGTACCTACCTACCTAGCTATGTGTGTGTGTGTGATGCTGAAGACTGCCTGGCTGACTAACTGGTTTATAAAGCCAACAACAACAACAACAACGACGTCGACGTCGACGACGACGACGACGCAATATCCATAACCTCGATGAGCTAACACCAATACAGACGCAGCAGCAGCGCGCGCGCGCGCGGAGAGTTAATGTTAGAGCGAGAGAGCAGCAACAGAGCCGCGCTTTATTCTGCGCACACACAGATCAAAGCTTTGGAACAGGTAGAAGGCGGCCCGACGCAGAGGACGCAGGGGGCGCGGCGCCGCGCGGGTGTCTACATACATATGTATGTACAAATATGCGAATTGAAAATGAATACATAGTTATTATAGGTGTTATTTATAATGCTAGCTTTAAATCAAAAACAACAACAACAATAACCTGCACACGAACAGGTAACAAAGCTGAAAGGGAATGGAGCTGACAGAGGGGAGTGCGGAGGGGGGGGGGGCACAGGCGAGGGGTATTGGCGCTTATATTTGTATGTAAGCTTAAATCTTAACTCACGTAAATACACACAACATACACATACATACATACGCACATATGCATATGGCATATAGTCAGACTGGAAGGGGGAATAACATTAGCAATTAGTTACGAGCAGCTATCAAAACTGGAAGTTTAACTGGAAAGCAGCAGCAGCAGCGGCAGCAGCACCCACAAAAGCGACAAATTTAACGGCAAAAGATCGAAAAAGTAATCGTATGAGAATATATATTTATGTATATATTAAATAAACGTTGGTTGCACATCAAAAGAAAAAACATCGATAAACACAAAGCTGCAGGCAAAAAATAATCGATAGAATTCACCAACTGCAAACTTCACATTTGACGATAACTTTCAATTCAACTGATCGAATGAAAGTCGACTCACGATTAAAAGTGATAAGTAATCGATAATCGAAATGCAGGCGTTACAAACGATACAAACTTAACGGAAAACAATCCACAATCGATACAGATCGATCGACAACTATGAAGACAAACAATGACACGATATCGTCCAATAAAATATAACGATAATCAATTGATTCCAATTGATGACAATTACGCCAAGCAATCGATAAGCAATATCCGTTGGGCAATAATGTAAACAATCGATAAGCAATGTTAAGCAAAACAATCGATCAACTTATCGACGCACATTGCCACAAAGCTAAACTCATACAAAGTTTCCAATCAGACCCTTTCGCTGCACCCGTCGCCTCCTCCTCCTCCTCCCCCTCATCCCCATCCCTGTTCAATTTCCAACAACTCCACACACAACCCATATATACACATACACGCACACTCACACATACGCACATACATGCTTACTCCTTCATTGCCAGCTTCCATCCACCCCCCCCCCCCTCCCAGCCCCTTTCCCCTTCCACACGACATCTAAACGTCGATCGTTTTAATTGTCGCAAGGCAAATTTGACTTGGTAATTAACACATGGAGCGCCCAGTCAGACTCAGACTCAGACTCAGACGACGACGTCGACAGCGACGCAGGCAGCAGCAGCAGCTCCGACCCCCCCCCCTCCCCTTGTTCTAGCTATCAACTACCCCTTCCATCAATGCAGCAAGCTTTACCCCTAAACAGAACAACAAGAAAAGCAGCTGGTCCACAATTGGTGGGGGTTGGAAATGAGGAATGGCATGGAATGGAACTGAGCTGGCGCTGGCGTATTAAACGGGCAGGGGCAGGGGGATGGTGGGGTGAGGTATGGGCACGTTGCTCAATCAATCGACAGTCGGTCGCTAGGTCCAATCACAAACGCTGCCAGCCACTTGTTGTTGTTGTTGTTGTTGTTGTTGGTTACTGTTTCTAAGTCGTCTCCGGCTGCTGTCATCCAGTTGGCGAGTAATCAATGCACTCACACACACACACACACGGACACAGACAGAAACTCGCAAGTCAAATAAAACTCAACTCAGTGATAAAGCACACAATGCGACGTGATGTTTACAAATGTACGTGTGCATGCATTTGTGCATGTGTGTGTGTGTGTGAGTGCGCGGGTGCAGCAGAACAGGATCGACAAAGTGTAGAGAATGAAGCAATGCATATGCATATGCACATACATACATGCATATATATGTATGTGCATATATCCATGCACACAAATCGCAGCAGGCGTGCGAGAGAGAGCGCGCTAGCTTTTTGGCTAACTGTAAGTATGGCAAGTATTTATTTCGCAATATACATATGTTCGTACATAGATGTCTGCGCCTCAATTTCGTCTCCAAACTTTGTCGTTAAGTTTCGTCAAACGAAAAACCCAAGCAAAAAACCAGCCAAGCAACAACAACAACAAAAGCAGCAACAACAGCAGCAGCGTCAATTGCCAAGTTATTATTTACATAATGTTGCCAAAGGCTGCGACGCAACACAACACAACGCAACAAGTAACAATCGCAGCAAGGGCTAGGTACGGCAGTGGTGGAAGGGGGGGTATAGGTAGGGCGACCGACCAACTTGGCCCATCCATCGATTGAGGTCTAGGTCGATTTGAGCATTTCACATTTTCGTGTCGTTTTCATTGTGCGTCCGTTGTTAATATTTGGTAAGCGCTCACATACACACACACACACAGTCAGACACATGAGCAAAAGCAAAAGCAAAAGCGCTTGGCGCATGCGCGCAAGCGAGAGGCAAATGTTAAGCAATGACGCGAAGACGCGTCGACGCATGCGCCGCTGCTGGCGTCGTGTCGTGCCAGTTTCGTTTCATTGCCAATCGTTGACGTTGATGTCGACGTCGACGCAGACGTTGACTTGGCTTCCTCTTTCCAAGTCGTTGGTCGAACCGGCTTCAACACACAAAACACATACATGATACACACGAAATACACAATACATAACAACAACACAACACATAATAAAATACAATAAAAGAAAACTTCACAAACATTAAGCAGCAGCAGCAGCAGCAACAACAACTTGGCCTTGCTAAATTCGGAGCACAACAACCATTAAAAAAAAAACCAACAACAGCAACAGAAAACAACAAAACAAAAAAAATTAAAAGAGAAACAAAAACAAAAAGCAAATCCGCCACAAAGTTGTAGTCGAAGGGTTTTCAAATACAAAATAAATTAAAAAATATATATGTACATATGTTTCGTTAATGCTATTGTTTTTGTTGCTTTTGTTGTTGTCAGTCAAGCTCATTCTGCTTCTTCTTTTTCTCATGCTGCTACTGCGCTGCTTACAGCGCTGTCGAAATGCATGGCGCTGCGTTTGCGCAGTTTTCGCATTCTGCCAATTGGGTTTGCCCTCCAACACACACACACACACACACACACTGACAAAAAAAAATGTTGTAATTGTCAAAACCGAAAAACCAAAGACAATTAAAAACTGGAGGCTAACCAAGCATGGATACGTAAAAAAAATAAAACTCTCCCGCTCCCTCTGTGGGGCTCTACACACAAACAGTTACATAGAAATGTTATGCAATCGCGATTGCAGTTTCCGAGTTGAAGTTACAACTTATAATCGAAATTGCAAATTGCGTGAGTGAGTGGAGTCGAGTGGGGGGGGGGGGGGGGTGGGGAGGGGAATGGAGTGGAACTGAAACTGGAAAGCAAGGAAGCAAATAAAAAGGGCACGCAAAACGAGGCCAGATTAAAAATGGAAGTCTGTGTATGGATGTGCTTGTGTGTGAGTGCGACTGCATGGCAAAGTTATGGAGAAATGTCAATTACATTTGCACATTAATAGCTGTGTGCGTGCGTGCGTGCGTATTTGTATGTATTTATGTATGTGGGTTAGTTGCATTCCAAATGGGATGCAAATTTTAAAACTGTATCAATCACATCTCATATGGAAAAACATTTTGATATGCGTAACTACAGTGCATATTCAATACGATGAACATTCATTTAAATAAATCATTTCAGGGCCACGCACGTGACAAATTTAGATTAATTGTTAGAAATGTTGTCTACACTGAAAATATGAAGTGTAAATTTAAGCTATTTTTAATGTTCGTGTGCAATTATTTCCGTTCCAAATAAGTGCTTTATCTTTATTCATAAATATGTACATATATGTAAGATCATAAGTACGCTGAGCTGCTACTTAAGACATAAAACTTCTTCTCCCAGACAATCTCTTTAATCGCATGTTCTACAAAATGCGACCCCCCTCCCAGAGAAGTGAAGATGATAAAGTGACATATCGTGTCTCTGGTTTCGGTAATGTGAACATTCACACATACACGCATACATACATTTATTGCCAAACTGATAAGATAAAGTGATCTACATATCTTTATGGCACACACAAACATACTTTCTTAAATGTATAAGGTACAGTGAATGCTCTAGAAATGGAATAATAGATCGGCAAAAACAAATCCCAAATAATATCAAAGCAATTTATTTGAAAATGTGTTAAATATAATTAATTGTCAATTAAGATTTGTCTTCATGTGTTTTTTTACACTGTAAGTCCGCTCAAGGGAGTAACCACTGCACGTGGTTTTTTTTTTTGTTAACTGTCATCTGTGACAGATTCTTTGTATGTATCGATACAGCAACTATCGATAAGCATAATTTATGCTACATTAAAGAAACGATTTATTTCCCTTGCCTTTTGCCTAGTTGCCCTCAGCTGACAACCCTTCACCCTCTCTCCTTCACCTATCACTTTCGAACGTTGTTCGAAGCTGTTGCCCGTTGGCTATCAGCCTTAAGCCTTATCTGCGTGGAAGAGAGGGCGCTAGAGAGGGGGCGGGGGGTGCTTCACTCTGTGCGTGCTTACATATTTTGTTTGTGTTTTCAGCGTGTGTATGCATGTAGTACATACATCACTTGCTACTTACATATGTATGTGTGTGTGTGTGTGTTTCAGCACAACAAATTTACGACATCAGCATTATAGACGCGACATCGAATTTCGAATTCGACTTCGAAAATCATCGACAGTCGCTCAGCCAAGATTTACTCTACTTGCAGAAGGTCTTTTAAATGTGATCCGAAAACGTTGCTTGTTTTGGAGATATAGAAAATAAGTCGACATCGAGCTTACAATATATTAAAGACACGTTCAATAGCTTGCAGACTATTTCTTGTGTGCCTGCAAGGGTATTCAATATTCGTCAGCCCTTCACATAACTGTTCTTGTCGTGCGCTTTTACTGCCGCTCGATTTCCTGATGCAGCCAAGCTTTCGCGCTTCCCCTACCTATGCTTATTCTGATACTCTTTCCTTCAATTCGTTTGCCTGTTGCCTCTTAATGCTATTTTTTGGCGTGCTCTCTTGATACTTATTGCAAGCTGCTCTTAAGCCTAATTGAAAGGCTAAGCTTATTGCACACGTGCTCTTGCTGTTTATGCTCCCACTCCCTCCCTCTCTCTCCCCCCCCCCTCTCTCTCTCTCTCTCTCTGCCTGCTCTAGCAACCTTTTTTTTACTCCTGCCATGTGTGCGCCAGACGAAACCACTTGTTATTGTTATTGTTGTTGTTTTCTGTTGCTCTATATCAAAGTTCTTAGCGCTTATCAGCAAACAGCAACAACAGCAACAACAACAACAAGCAGTAACACTTTTGACTTGCTGCGTGCCTGTGTGCGTGTGTATGTGTGTGTGTGTGTGCCGCACATGGCAGCTCACACTCACACATGCACTGAATGCACTCAAACTCATTTCGGCTGTCTCGTTGGCTACTTTTGCTTCATGTGAAGAACATAAATATCCATAAAATAAAAAACAACAACAACAACAAAATATGCATTACAAGAAAACAATAAAGAAGCACAACAACAAAACATGTGCACATGTTGCTGTTGTTGTTGTCGTTGTCGCAGCTCTAACAATGCCCTGCCGCTCTTGCTGCCTCCCTCTCTCCATATGGGCCCTCGTCGCTCACTCTCCCTCTCCCTCTCCCGCTCTCTGCCGCTAGGCCGCACTATCTCTCTTTATCTGCCTATCTACCAACGCCGAGACCCCTTGCTGACACTTTTTTGTTTAACACACGCACACACACACACACACACACACACACACTCAGTCGCATATGGACAAAAACAAACACACATAAGTGTGTACATACGTTTGTGTGTGTGTGCGATTTAATTCGATAAGAATACTTATTATTGGGTTAGTTAGTTCATATAATAATAATCTTTTATTTCTGTATTTTTTTTTCGCTTGCGATAAGCAAAACTGAAAACTGAACAGTGAGTGAACAGAAGAAGAAGAAGCAGCAGAAGCAGCAGCAGCAGCAGCAGAACGAAAAGGGCAGGCAAAGAAGCAACGAGATCAACACATACACATACATACATATGTATATGTATGTATGTATGTGGGCATTAAGTGTATAAATACATAAAGAGAAGTAAACGAAACTTAATCAGCAGCAGCAAAAGGACGATAAAGCTTAGGGGATAGAGAAAACGAATTACATTCAAATAAATATCAAAATGGGGAGGGGGGGGGGGGTGGTTGGAGGTTTATTTCACTCGTTCATTATAGAATTCATTTGTCGACTTCAAATTGGAACTCTCCAAAAACTGAAATGTTCCCAATTATAAAGGAATTTTCTTATGATTCGATTTCAAATATGGTAAATATGAAAATAATTTTTCCAGTAATTGGAATTAGGCAGTTTCGAATTACCTATGGCACGAAGCGCCATTGAAAATAATTCCAATATTTTTGAAAAAACCAATAATTTGTATAGCCAAATATTATTCTTACGGCTTTTATCAAGCGCTCCATGCCACCAAATCTTACTTTGCTATAGTTGAGCGACTGAGCTGTACCCTGTAATTATTATTTCTTTAAATACCGTTTGCCCTAAGCCTTACTTTGGGTTACACGTTTCAGCTCATTTCAATGGGTATAAGAAAAGATATCAAGAAATTTCAAGGATCAGTAAAATTATCAATATGTACATAAATTAGTTCAAAAAAAATGAGCGGATTTAGCTGGTTCTTTCTAAAACTCACTGGAGGTTTACAGTTTTTTTTTCTGTCATTTAGTACGGTAAAAAAAGTTTCGGTTTCCGTTTCAAATGAGTCTTTAAAGCAGAATGCATTCGATTGCAATAAATACATACAGTAATATACATATATACACACGCACACATACATAAATATAGAGTATGCATACATATGCACGTATGTACATACATACGTACATTCAGGAATCATTGGATTGCATTCAATTGAACACTTGACAATATGCGTTAGGGGGCTTCTGCCGTGGGGGGTTGGGGTACGGGTAGGCGGGGTAAAAGCAGCGTCATTAATGCACTATCAGCAGCTGCCTGCACACGCACACACACACACACACACATAAGCGAGTGGCCGTTTTTCAGTTGTTTGTATTTTTCGTGTACATTTTAAGCGTTGCTTCTGATCCAACCCCTCACCCCACTATACACAGCAGCTCCTGTGCCTGTTGCCTGCACCAAACATACATATTATATATATATATATATATACATATATATATACATCTATATATCGGCAATTTGATAACCCGCAACCAAAATCAAAAAAAAAAACCTCAAAGGCAAACAACAAGAACTAAGCAAAAAGGCAACATAATAAAATTAACAACAACAACAAAAGTGCTAAACAGGCTATGCAGGCAAAACATGAAAAATAAGGGAAGGGAAGGGTAGGGCAGAGCAGGGCAGCGGTCGAAGCAAACACAGGCAAGTTTGAAGTCGGGGCCAACATGTTGAGAATATGTTGAACACGTGGTCGATCGTAGAGCGAACGCGGTTTGCGGGGGGGAAACAACAGCAACAGCAACAACAACAACAAAAACGGCTACGGCTGCGGGTCTTGAGTTCGAATCGTTCGTGAGCGGCAAACAAAATCAACGGCGAAATGTCTGGAGCCTGGTTACAATAGGAGCATGCGACGGGTAGAGGGGTAGAGTGGTGGAGGGGGAAGGGGAAAGGGGGGGGGGGGGCACACACGGGGGTTGCTTGTTTAGAACGCAACAATAGCCAGCAATACACGCACTCTCCCAAATTGATCTTTGCGCTCCGGCTCTGCACAACGCGCACTCTCTCTCTCTCTCTCTCTCTCGCTCTCCCTCTCACACATTTTGCTGCTATTCGTCCTGTAAAACCAGTTGAAAGAGCAGACGACGATGGCGACGGCTGCCCGCACAAAAGCAAAACAGTCGACGACAACTACAACTACAACAGCAACAACAACAACAGCAACAACAGCAGGCAGCAAGTAATCAAAAAGCGACAGTGAATGTGAATGGAAATCTACTAAACAAACGGCGACCGCAGAGACGATGTCGCTGTCGCTGTCGCCGTCAACGTCGACGTCGCTGCGCAAGAAGACGGCAAACTTCATTATATAATAGATTCGATTCGAATTCGATTGCGATTGGATTTTTAGTTGTTGTTGTTTTTTTTTTATATGTACATACATATATTTTTTTGGATTGGCAAGCGAATCGAATGACGAGCAAAAGAAAAAGGAAAATAAAAAAAAAGTGATGTTGCAAGCAAAATAAAATAATAAATAATACAAATTTGTTGCCTGCGTTTTGGGTTTTTTTTCATTTTGCCCCCCTCCCCCCTCCCGCCAACCACGATGTCTGTGGCCCGCATCAGAAACGAAATAAACGCAAACATTTGTTCAACAGAAACAACCACCAAAAAAAAAAAAAAAAAAAAAAAAAATAATCATAATAAATACTCGCATTTTGTAATAATAATCATAATAATTGCAGCGGAAAAAACCCTCAGAAACGATATAAAAAAAAAAAAACAAAAATAATAATAACAATAAAGTAAAACAGAAAATTGGGGTTACGAATCAGGTCACATTTTAAAACACGGGACAACCTCATGTATGTATATGTATGTGCATATGTATACTCACATACATATGCATACACATACACACTCGCCTAGCGGACACTCCTATTGGGCGGACATTTTCTCTCAAATCACATTTTAATGCACGCGACAACCCTATAAATATGTATGTAGATAGTACACTCTCCAGCGGACACCCCCCTATCAGGCGGACTGATTGATTGATTGACAGACTGACTGATTGATTGACAGACTGATTGATTCACTGATTGATTGGCCGACTGGCTGACTGATCGATTGACTGATTGAATGACAGACTTATTGGTTGGCCGACTAGCTTGACTGATTGATTGACTGATTGATTGACTGACTAACTGTTTGACTGACGGATTGATTTACTGACTCATTGATTGATTGATGTTCAACAAACATGGAAGCAAGGCCTCAGTTTGTGATTTCAACGGCAAGTGGCGAAAATTGGAGAAAAACAGTTCGGAAAATGCGTGAAAAATGTCGGACCACATTGTTTGTTGTTCGTTCGATCAGCTTCAAACTGACTTTCAAATATCGATAATATCCAAATTAAATATCTTTATAAAAAGTGATTCACTGATTGGTTAAATCCAATCGGGCTGTAAGCGGGCTTCAAAATTATGAGAAAATACGGAAATAATCTCGGGAAATTGCCTTTTACACGTAATCAATCAGTCAATCAGACAGATGGAAAATATCGTCTATATATTTTGTATTTATACGTTTGGGACTTATTTTTTATGCATTTTTACAATCATGTTAGGCATTTATAGTAGACATTTAGGTATTTACTAAAAAGATCATTTCTGAATTACCCAGAATAACGGTTTAAATAAACAAACTCAAATCCAACTGAATCAATAAGAGCACCAAATTTTTAATAAGCCAAACGATTATTTGTTCAAAAATTGTTTAAAGCTCTGTTTTTGGGTTTGTAAAACGATTTGATCAATGACATATTTGAGCAACATTTATATATATATGTATAGACGCATTTCTCTGCGCAGTTGAGATAAGGTTGAGGTTACGAGGTTAGGTTCAAAGATTTCTTCAAGTACGTTAAGTTTTCTTTGAGGTTAAGTCAATATAACATAATTGAATTGGTTACCATTATGTTTTTAGTTTAGTTTTTTAAGGGTTAGGTTGAACGTAAGACTAGATTGATGAGAATAAATTGTATTTGTATATATAGAAAACGAAAGATTCCAGTTTCATTCAAGAAATGATTCCATTTGTCGATTCAAATAAGAGCTAAGGAGAACCAGTTGAGTTTTAAATTGAGGTTGGGTTAGGTTTGTTTGAGGTTAGGTTGAACGTAAAACCAACTTAAGCAAGGCTTCAACAGCGCTTTTTACATATGTATGTATGTATGTATTTGATTTACATATTCATTTATTTTTCAATGCAATTGCGTTCAGCAGTAGATTAATTTAAATGTGCTGCCAAAGTAATCAATCTGTAGTTAACCTCTAGCTCTCCATTTCAACGGGCCGATAACGGTGTCTGACACACATGCATATGTATGTATGTATGTACACACACACACACACATGCATACATATGCGTGAATGATACAGTAAACAGTTGTTTATGCGAAATAGCCGTACTTAAGCGCTTGACCCCCACAAAGTATTTGCAAGCTAATGACATTTAAGCTAAAGATTCGATCAATTTTCGTAGTTGTTGTTTGCGTCTCTCACTCGCTCTTTCCCTCTCTCTCTCTTTCTTTATCTCTCTCTCTCGTAGTCATCTGTCTGTCCCTGAAGGCGCCCAACGAGCCGCGGCGACCCCACCGCAAGAAATAACAGACAAACGCACACATACGCATGCGTGCATACATGCAAACCTAGACATTCTTATATACATATACATGTACATTTATGTATGTACTTTGGCACTCAATTGAGCGGCCATTAGCAAGGCAACAACAACAACAACAACAAATATGATCATGAAGCGCATATGAAGACAATTTTTAAGATTACAACAACAGCGCCAGGCAATGACAATAGAATATGAAGTGGATGGCAGGCAGGAGAGCAGCAGAGCAGGAGGGAGAGCAGGCAAGCTCCTCGCTCAATAAGCGCGGCATGAGAGCGGCCGCGTGTGTCCGAGCGAGAGGGCAGCTGGAGCTCATACATATCTGTTGTTGTTGTTGCTGTTGTTGCTGCTGGTGTGGGAGATAGCGAACGATGAGCGACGACATCGCACGAGTGCACACACTCGACGACTGACAGACAGACGCAGAGACGTTCACAGTATTGATACACACACACACACGCACACACACACTCACGCACACAACAGCAGTAGCTCATACATATGTATTTATTTATTTCGCTCAGCTCGTTTGCCTGTTCGTTTATTATTATTATTTTTTTTTTTACAACTCGAACAACGATAATAATAATAATAATAAGCAACAGCAGCAAACGTCAGTAGCTGGCACGCAAATAATTTATTTATAATTTGTATATCTGTTAACTTGCATTCAAACACAACACCAAGCACACACACACACACAAACACATACACGTATATGTGTGAGCAGACACAAAGCTTGCACATTCGGCAGCTTGCATATGGCGGCAACTTTGGCAACATGTTGCTGTGCATGGAATCTGTTGTGTGTGTGTGGGTGAGACCAACTCCAGCACACAACACAACACAACACACACACACACACACAGAGAGAGATGTTGGACTGAGACCTGGACCTGCATATTAATCGAACTGTTTTCAATCGCAGCGCATAAAATAAATTGACGTTCCAGGCTGAAGTTGCCCTTCTCTTCCTCTTATTCTGCTGCGCTGCTGTTGTTGCTTCTTCTGCTTAGGTAGGTAGTCGCCACTCTACAGCAATGGCGACGATGTCGGGACATGCACACACGCACACAGACACACCACATAAATACATATTTAGTTTTATTCACGTTTGTATGTATGTGTAAACATGCACATGTACATATGTATGTATGTATATGTGCATGCATGCCTACAATGCAGCGGCCGCGACGGCGTTTGTTATCGCCTTGGCAGGAAATGGAATTATATTCGTATACTAACTGACTGTCCCGTTCCATTTCATTTCGTTCCGTCCCTGCTTGCCCCTTGGCCTTGCCGTCAACGTACATATACATATGTACATACATATGTGTCTAAATAAGTGTGGGTCTCTGTGAAGCTGAAACGTAATATGATTACGAAGCGCTGAGGATTTGATATAACAAACTAAGCATTTTGCTTTTGGGCGCAAGCCGCAGCAGCAGCAGCAGCAACAAATTAACCAGCCAAGCAGGCAAGCAACAACAACCATAAAGAGAGCTGTGCATATAAATTTCATAATAAAAGTAACGAAACAACAACAATAACAACAACAGTAACAGCTACTACGAGACAACGACGACGAAATCAAAAGTTATGCGAAAAAGTGAATTTCAGTTGAGCAGCAGCTTCATCCACCTGACAACAACAACAAAAAGTGAACGCATTTTGCGCGCACACACACACACACACACACACACTCACTCAATAAGACACACAACATGCAAAGCAGTAGAAGCAGCTGAGCAGTAAAAATGCTGGTAAGAGTCGAGTATGCCCAACTTGTAGATGCCCTGTAGCCGGCGAGAAGCGACACACAAATTGTGTACTTCAGTTCTTGTAAACTTCGATACAAAGAAAAAACAAACAAAAGGCAAATCGATATAATGGCCAATCAAGACTTTATATATGTACATATGTATGTATGTATATTTATCCTTTGCCCATTAAATGCATTTGCGCAACTTCGATATACCCTTTAACACATTTTAGCTGCATAAAAACTTGATAAAACGTGTTTGCTGCCGCTCAAGTGCATATCTTAACGGACAAACTTGTCGCCTGGGCCACAGAAGCAGCGACCGCAAGAAAAATAAAAGCACAACAAGCGCTAGCAGCAGCGACGGCGGCAGCGCTGATCGCTTGTTGCAGCAGTTTCAGTTTCAGTTAGGTATGCATTCATCTACATGTATACGTGTGTGCGCCTCTGTGTTGTGTGTGTGAGAGTGTATGTATGTGTGCGCTGCGCCCTTTCGCTTTCGGCAGCAATTTGTTGCTATTGCCTTTGCCTACTGCTGCTGCTGCCGTTGCAGTTGTCGAAAAACAAAAAAAAAAAACTGCTGCGTAATGCCAGGCGATTGCGATTATGAAAAACCAAATAAATTTCCACTGGAATTGCAATAATAATCGCTGGCAATCGCCGCGAGTAGCGCTCAATAATCGATAACACAACAAATACAAATACTTGGGTGCCGAGGCAAAGTTCAGGCAATCAAAAAGAAAACACACGAAAAACAGAAAACAAAACAAGAAGGAAAAAAAATACAAAAGCTTTGCAACTTTTATCGGACATCAACCTGTGACAAATGTCTGTACGCCTCTGTATATATATATATATTTTTGTGTGTGTGTTGGTGAGTTGTTTATTGTTGCTGCTCGTTGTATATAGTTGGGTTCTACTTGACCCGTCCGGCATTGCACTCGGGTTTTTATTTGATTTTTTTTCCTCTTTTCATTTCTGTTCGCAACAAAACAAAAGCCACTTTGGCGCTGCGCCCCCCCCCCCTCCACCCCCTTCCAGTTCACCGTGTTAATGGCATCAACTTTGCACGTAACCGCAATCGAGAGTCGCGGCAAATAACTTTAAACTTGAAGCTCTTGTTGGCGTTTGTTTTTTTTTTTTGTTTTTTTTTTTGTTTTCAGCTCAGCCTCTCCGCATTGAAAGCAAAAGGCAAAAATCACTAAACGAAAATCCAAACCCGGAACTTACGGACCTAATCGAATTTGTTGTCGATCAGCGCGGCCCGCAGCAACAATAATAACAACAGCTGCGGCGGGCCGCTGCTGGCGTTGACGTCGACGCCGACGTCGCAGCAGAGACTTAAATACATACAATGTATGATCATGAGCTTTTGTTAACGATGCTGCCTGATGACGACAATACGAACTGTTTTACAGTTACAGGACTGTAAGACTGGAAGACTGCCACCTGCTAACTTATCACGACGTAGGTGGCTGCTGCTGCTGCGCTGCCGCCTTATCGGGTAGTTTTTTTTTCTTTTTGTTTTTCATATTTATTTGATGTGGCCTGCAAAATTTATGAGTGTTTACCAGCCAAAATAATTATGAATCAACGTATAATAAAAATATTTAAAAAGACAAATAAAAGTGTAAAAAAAAAAAAGTGTAACCAAACGGAAAAGAAATACAAATACATATACGCATATATGTATATGTATGCATGCACATGCAACTAAAAAAAAAAAAAAAACACTCCAATTGAGCAAAATTGAGTTTTGTTTCATTTAGTTGTTTTGAGTGTAGATCCTGAGCAGATTGGAGACTTACCGATTGGAATATGTCATCGCATTCGAAATAGTGTGTATTGCCAACGATATTTGCAGTTCCAGTTGATTTTTGTACAATTGTCGCCGACATTTTTGTTGCCGTTGTTTACTGTTGTTCTGCTCCGTACTGCACTCTCTTTCCCGCTCTACACTTCTCTGCTTCTTCTCAGCGCGGGCTCTCGTATTTCACTGGACAGCGCAAAAACAAATTCTTTATCTTTGCTTCTATTTCGTCGACTACTTCTTCTTCTTCTTGGTGTTGTTGTTATTTATTATTTGCTGGACGTTTGGTGTTGTTTTTAATTTTTAATTCTTATTTTTTGCTGACTGTTGGTTGAAAATTTAATTGCGTTGAATTTTGATGTTTTGTTAAAAAATTTTGTTTGGGTTTATATTTGCACTAGTTGAACGATTGTTGTTGCTGTTGTTATGACTTCTTGACAATTTCGATATTTGCTAGTTAAATTGTAGTTCGTTTTTGTTGTTGTTGGTATTGTTATTGCGTTGCGCGTGTTGCATTTCAATCAACAGCCTGGAAGGAGAGACGAAACAAAAATAACAAGAACGATAGCGTTAGAAAAAATTCTACACTCCGAATTGTGTGTGTGTGTGTGCGACTCGCGGGGCAGGCAGAGGCAACAGGCAGGCAGCAGGCAGAATCACACAGCTACACGTGCGCTGCGTGAATGTGTGTGATCGTGCGTGTGTATGTGTATGTGTGTGTATGTTTTTACAAACGTACTCGAATTTGAGCCGCGGCTCTCAAAAAAAAAAAAGGATTTTCACGCACATGTGTTAAGCATTAAACAAGAGCAAAAGCGACCAAGAGAGACTTGAATATTCGACGCATTTGCTTTGTCCCTTCTTATATATATATATATATATATACATGTTTTTTTTTTTAGTTCCAAAACAGCCGATTGCTGTTGTTGTTTGCTTTGCTTTTATCGTCTTCGTTTTCGTTCTCGCAGCAGCAGCAAGAGATAAGCTTGTCGTCGTCGTCGTTGCCCGATCGTGTTCTTTACACTCACACACACACACACACACACGCGACGCAAGTGTGTTTGCGGGTGTATGTGTGCTAGTGGTGGTCGTATTTCAGCTCAAATCACATGCTGTTGCTGTTGGTGCATGTGTGTGTGTGTATGTGTTTGTGTAATTTTGTAGCTGCGCAAGCAGAACAAGCGCAGGCAGACTTTGTTATTGCCGTCGATTTTATTTCAATTTTTATGCATGTCCTCTTCGGCTTGTTTTTTACAAACACACACACACACACACACACACATGCATACACACTAAGGATGGAGAGCTGCGGGATTTCAGTTAAGCCTTACCGATTCGAATCGTTCCTCGTGTGCTTGTATTTGTGCGCGCTTATTTGAAAAAAGTTGCGTTTGGCGAGGTTTCACAAACATTTAACGCTTCAAAATTCCCGCGCTTGTGCCAAGTAAAAAACACGCGCACTCTTCACACATGCACACATACACATACATCAATTCAATGTTTGATTGCAGGGGCAAGACCAACAAAAACAAAAACAAAACGGAAAAAAAAATATTATAAAAATTATAAGGAAATTTGCAACCGAAATTACATAGCTATATGTATGCTGTGTGTTAACTGTTTTTTATATATTTTTTATTTTTGAAAAATTAAAAAAAAATTCAATAACAAACTCGTTGCCGCCTACTTTGATCGAGCAAAATTTGAAAATTATCAAAAAAATACGTATATATATATATGATTGATGATCACAACACAATCGCACACTTGTGGCTTACTTTGCTGCTGATCCCGTTGCCGAGTGCACACAAATTAACTTAAATACGAGTGTTGCAAATATCCTGGCACGTTTCGCACCTTTTGTTTTTATGCAGCAAACAAAAAACACGTCCGCTCTCAATAATGAATGTTACAAATATGAACTGTTATCCCACTGTAGTGGTGATAGACCATCGATGGCAGCATCAACAATATCGATAATTTCAGCGATCCTATGCGGTACTATCGAATCGTTTGCTGTTATGCTCAATGTACACTGTTATGACTGCTGTTAAACTCAAATTGGACATGTTACTAACATCTGTAAGGCTTCAACTGATCAGCATTTTTAATTTATTATGGTACTGTCGAACTGATTTTTAAATACGTGTTAAAATTGAATAAATTTAAGTGCCAAGCAGTTTGTTTATTTAGCTTTTTTAAATTGGAAAACTCGTATGCCCAAGAGGTGCTTTGTCCATTAGTAATTTAAGCTAACATTATATTACTCAAAATGGCACTGTAAGGCCACCAAATAAAATAAAATAACACGCGCGCGATTTGAAAACATATTTTTATTCTTTTACTAACCTTGTTTGTTTTTTTTTTTAGGAGCGTCAATTGCACTAACAACCTGTTGTGTTGGCATTGATGAACTGAACAAATAATTGCGGTACCTGCTCCAGCGGCGCCGGCGTCGTCTGGCTTGCCCGGCAGGTGCTCGTGATAAACTTTTGCCTCAAGCGATTCAGCTGCATGGGATTCATAGATGTGGCTACTTTGACCTTCGTCGTGCTGCCCTTAATGCGCAGCTGTCCGAAGGCGCCAATTTTGGCAGCGCCTAGTATCTCCTTAATGATATCCTGCATGATAACGTCCAGCTCGAAGAGGTAATTCGTAGCACCCAAAGGCGGCTGCAAGAGAAACAAAAATGTGAGCCAAATCGAACAAAATAAACTGTTTGGAGTACAGGTGCTCACGTTCTGTGTGCTCTGGTTGGGCGGCAAGGGTTGCGTCTCAAATAGCGACTTATAGATGCCCTCCAAATCGATGTTGTCCTCGGGCAGTGCCACAAACAAGGGGCTGTCCCAGCGGCTATTACTGTGCGGCTCCTCATAGCGCATGCACAACGCATCGAAAATCTCGCGTGTGTAGGCCACATTTGAGTTGTTCAGCGGCTGTTCACTTAATGCCGGATCCAATCTATCCGGCTCGCTGCGCTGCGTATTGAATGCCCAGGCCTGCTCCTGCGGTATGCAAGTGAACACCGTGCACTGTGTGGTCCGCGCCGCCTTTGTCATGCAGAAGAGCTCGTAGCGAAAGCCTGCAGTGCTTGATCAATGAATGACTAGTTTTAAGTGATATTTAAGCTAGGACCTACCTTTGATATAGTTGCCCGCATCGAGTATGATCACATCCTCCTTGTTTAGTTGCCGGGATGCCTCCGATTTGAGATCGCTGCGCACAACCTTCTCCTTTTGCGAGTCGCCAAAGAAGGCGTTCTTCTCGAACAGCGCCTTGGGCACGGCGACATTTTCGCTGATTAGATGCACCTTTTTGCCCCTACCCGCAAAGTATTCCTGCAGCTGATGGGCTCGTGTTGACTTGCCGCTCGCCGGCAGGCCGGAAATAACAATAATTGGCATTGTAGACGGATTATTTGTATTGCATTTTTTTTTTAACACAAGTGCTCGAGCGTGTTATGGCCAGTGTTGTGTAATGCCTACACGATGAGTACTCAGTTAACATCGATAGAGCGCATTTATTATTTGATTTATATCGATATTTTTGTTTGTTTTGCATTTAACGTGCTTTTGTTCTGAACAGCAGCTGATTTTTAACTTTTAATTGGATTTATGTTCTGTCACAATTTAATAGCTATATTAATTGATGGGATATTCACTGCAGAAAGAGAAAGTGTCGGATTATATTATATAAGTGTATGTTCCATAGGAACAATGAGTCAAAAATTGAGTGTTAGTATGAAAAAATATGTTTTGAAATTCCAGATATCTTAACTAAATTTGGCATTTGACTGCGAAACAAAGTCAAGTCAACATCAGACCACTATTAAATATCCCCGAAAATGTTCAATCCTCATTAACCCGAAGGTCGTTTTTTAAAGTTTTTCATGGCAACACTTTATAAATGGGGGGGTTTTTATTTTAAATTATTTCAAGCGACGATCAACAATCGATTATTCTTATCGTTTGTCAAATAGATTTTCAGTGTTGCTAAATTCTGGGCAAAAGTAGACTTAAAACAATTGCCGCCATCTGGCAACACGCACAATTCACAACCAGCTTCAGCTGGTGCCCAAAATTCCATTGCTGCACTGCATCCATCACTTGCTCCACTGTTCGCTGCACTGTGTCTGGCCTGGCCATGGCAGAGAATCGCCGACGTTTTCGCAATAAAAAGCGGGTGAGTGAACAAACGGATTGATTAGCTGTTGACGGTAAATGCCTAACCAGCTGTTGTTTAGGATGATGGACGTCCGGGTCCATCGCCGACAACGCCCGTGACGATTGCGAGGCGCGAAGAGTCACGCACACCCGTCGTCCAGCCAAAGATATTGCTGAAAAAGGAGGCCGAATCGAATGCCGGCAGCGGCAGCAGCGGTAGCAACAATGAGCTTCCCACATCCATTAAAACCATCATCATCAATCGCAGCGATGCGCGGCACAGCAGTGACCGTACCGGCTTCCCGGGCGCCAGCACCATGACCACATCCAGCGTATGCGCGGCGCTGGCCAGCTCAACTTGTGCCGCCGCCGCCGTCAAGGAGAAGACAAATGGCACTGGCGCCACCAACACCAGCAGCATCACGCTGGCGGGCCAGCCGGAGTCGCTGGCGCCGCCGCGCATGACACGGCCGACGCCGCTGCTGGTGGCCAACGGCGTATTCAATGCGAATGCACGCAAACTCTTCCACAAGAGCAACACGGACTTTGCGGTAATCGGCGTGTTGGGCGCCCAGAGTGTCGGCAAATCGACGCTGCTCAATCTGCTGGCGGCGGAGCGCACCAGCGACTATGACTACTATCAGCATCTGTTAGCGCCGGAGGCGGACGAGTGCACGTTTGCGACCAGGCATCGCGTCAAGCCGCAGCTGGCGCCGAACAGTTCCTGCCCCGTCAAGCAGGTGCTGCGTCCGCGCACCGAAACGTTGCAGTTTTTTATTACCCGCGAGCGTTATGTGCTGCTGGACACGGCGCCCATGCTGAGCGGCAGCACGGCCAAGGAGGCGGACTATTTGGATCTGCAAACGTTGTCCACCATGATGCAGCTGCTCAGCGTTTGTCATGTTTTGCTGCTGGCACTGGATGAGATCAGTCTGGAGCAGCTGCGTCTGCTGCATGCCGCACTGCGTCTGCGTCCGCGCGCACCCTGCAAGGGCTATGTCCGCGACTATCTGCCGCAGCTATTGTTTGTGCGCACGCGCGCCCATCGTCAGGATTTCGAGCCCGCCAGCCGTGAGCGTCTGGACAAGCAGCTGGAGCTGCTGTTCGAGGGCACCGGCCTGCCCATCTATCGGGGACGCGGCGAGGCGCGCACCCTCAACAGCCTGCTGCTGCCGGAGCTATATGGCAATGCGGCTGTCGCACATCATGCCAGTGCCGCGGAGCTGGTGCGTCAGTTTCGGGAGCGTGTCTTCGGCATGGTGCGCGTCTCCATGTGCCAGAGCAACGATTTCAGCGAGACGCTCTGGTTCGAGCTGCTCGCGGAGACGACACGCAAATGCGCCACAAGCAGCCAGAACTTTGAGCAGATCTATGCGGAGATCAAGCTGCGCCATCTCGAGCTGCGCCCCAAATGGCGACCCGAGTCCAACTGGCGCAACGAGTCGTGAGACGCGCCCCAACATGCATTAGAGCAGGACAGCTGTATAGACTTATAGACATAGACATAGAAGATATTATATCGTGTGTATATATTATACTATACTTTTTATATATATATGTATGTATATATGTTCAGGCCTTAGCACTATTATTGGATGATGGCTGTACGGACACGGGGGACTCCATGGTGCGGCCTTTATGGGGCATAAAGAGGAAGAAGACATTTCCCAATGTATATTTTGAGTTGCATATTTATGGAACCTTGCGTAGATCCCTTCCAGATCGGTTCAATAAATATATAATATACATTGTTGGAATACCTTTTTTCTATATACATATCTTGACCGAAATTTTTGGGGTTTACGAACCGACTTTTAGCTATGTACATCTTCTCCATTACAAGCTTAACTAGGAATCTTTCTAATAATTTAATGTGAAGTTCTTAGTTCAGAGAGTCTTACACAGATCGGCGGGGTTTTATATAGCTTCTAGTTTTGCTGTCAGATCGGTTATTGAAAGTACGAAATCCGTTGGGAATCGATATTTATCGTTAAGTGCATATCAAATCGAAGGATATATAGTTATCGATTTGATGATGTTTCTGGATCGCATCCGTAAATCGATAAATATCGACAATTCGATATGTCTCTTTTAAGCGGAGGCACAAGTCGAAAAACAAATCGATATTTATCGATTTCGAAAACTTGAAAATAAAGCTCGTATCGAGCTTATATTATATATTGATATATGCTCAAAAATAAAGTAACAATAATTATCGAAGTGCAAAAGACGAAGATATATACCGAGGGAGCACATAATATGTGAGAGCTTTACGATGAATAAATTTTGACTGCAATTTTTAGAGTTGGGCTGTTTGAAAGTACGAAATCCGTTGGGAATCGATATTTATCGTTAAGTGAATATCAAATCGAAGGATATATAGTTATCGATTTGATGATGTTTCTGGATCGCATCCGTAAATCGATAAATATCGACAATTCGATATGTCTCTTTTAAGCGAAGGCACAAGTCGAACAACAAATCGATATTTATCGATTTCGAAAACTTGAAAATAAAGCTCGTGTCGAGCTTATATTCATTGATATATGCTCGAAAATAAAGTGTGGAATTTGGTAACAATAATTATCGAAGTGCAAAAGACGAAGATATATATCGAGGGAGCACATAATATATGAGAGCTTTACATTGAATAAATTTAGACTGAAATTTTTAGAGTTGGGCTGTTTGACTTTTCTAGCTTGAGACTTTTTGGAGGCGAATGCAGCTATATCTATATATATATACATATATATATATACTATATCTATTATATTTAAGGAGCAAAGGGACTCCCTGAAATCGATGGATCGAAGAAGGCTTCTGGATGTGCTTGGACACGCGCATTCTGAAGGGTTGACAGTTTAAGGTCTACGTTTTGGTCCTGCATTTGAAATTCGTTTGCTTTATTTAACTACTTTGTTACGTCGTATATATCTAGATATATTTGTGCTAGCAGGGGAGCGGTGGGTGGGGCTGGTGTTGTTGTTGTTGTTTTAGTTTTATGGTCAAGATGTGTGTGTGTGTGTGTGTGTGTGCGATATCACGTTTGATTTGCCTCAGTCTCAAAATCGAGATCATTTTCGTTGCTTTGGTTAACAATTAAGTCTGGCGGCTCGTTATTTGGACGCTGATCCTCCTCCTCCTCCTGCTGCTGCTGGTCGTAGTTGTTGGGCGGCTTGCGGCACACCCAGAAGAGGCTCTGATATTCGCTTTGCTTCATCGATAGCGGATTCTGTGCATATTTGGTGCGTATGCCGCTCCGTGAGCTCAATATATCGAAGCCGACGCTCTCCATTATGATAATCAGATCCTCGTACGTTGGCTCAATGCTGTTCTGGCCATTGATGTCGCTATAGTGATACAGCAGCGGTCCGAGATTCACCCAAATGCCGCCAGGCACTAGAATTCTGCAAAGCACAAAAACACACAACTTAATACCACGAGCACGAGTGTTGCAATACTCTGTTCAAAAACAGAGCGTAAATATGGAGCAACTGCATCCGTCTGACTCACTTGTAAATGGTGCGTATAAAATCAATCACATTGTTGGCACAATCGATAAAGAAACATGTGGCGACACAGTTGTAGGCATCCGGCGTTTTGTAGACCTCCAGAAAATCACCAGCGGCCATCTCAATGTTGCCCTTTGGCGGATTCCTAACCGGACAGACATCGGGAAAACGAACCGAGGCGATCTGATCGGCGCGTCGCATATTATTAACATACTGATGCACCCAGGGATAGAGAACATGCTTGTTCTCATAGTCGCACAGATTGAGCACAAAATTCGAGGCAATAAGCATAAAGTAGGAGAACTCGTTGCCCTCGCAGGCATAACCGCGACAGGCCAGCTCGTAGGTGAGCCTGCCCAGGCCAGCGCCCGGCACCAGTATCTTAATCTCATTCAGTGCGCTGCAATCAATCAATTGTCAGTTCAGTTTAACATTTAACATTTGATACTGATACTCACAAATCGCTTGGCTTGTAATACTCCTCGATGCTGTCGATAATGGGCTTGTAGGACTGTTCGCGTTCCACGGCGCATTCGGCGCTCCAGTCCCGTGCAATCAGTTTCAGTGTGGACTGGGCCTTTAAAATTTTTAGAGGTTCAACATCATCAGCAATTACATCATCATCATCATCATCATCATCATCATCATGATGTGGATCAACAAGAAAATTAGTCTAAGATAGAGATTTGTTGTTTACAATTTTTCCAAAAGGAAACCAATTACAAAACGACGTCTTCTAATGAATTCGGAGCATGAAAGCTACAGTGGACAAAAAAGAACGAACTATCCAGCTAACATACATACATATATGCCTATATATATATATACAACTTTCTAGCATATACACCCATCTGCCAGATATTTCTTTCTATCACTCTTGCTGTTATTTCTATATATACAACTTTTTGTCCTGACTAACTGTAAGAGCTAAAGAGCTGAAATTTTCACTGTAGTGTTACCTTATGTGATGAAGGTGCACATTAAGACGGGGCTGCGAAAAATTCCACTCGCATGTGTGGAAAAATCGCGAAAATCTTTTGTATGAAACTTTTTTAATTGGCATCCGATCGGCCTAAAACTCATTTGTTTTGTATATATGAATAAATATATACACATGTACATATATACATACATACATATGCACATACATACATACACACATATGTACATACACACATACACACATACATACATACATGCATACATACTTATGTACATACATACATACTTATGTACATACATACACACATATGTACATACATACATACACACATACACATACATACATATGCACATACATACATACATATGCACATACATACATACACACATACATACATTCATACATATGCACATACATACATATATACATACATACTTATGTAGATACATACATACATACTTATGTACGTACATACATACATACATACATACTTATGTACATACATACATACTTATGTACATACATATATACATACATACCTTTGTACATACATACATACACACTTATTCACATACTTATGCACATACATACATACATACATACATACTTATGCACATACATACATACATACTTATGCACATACATACATACATACTTATGCACATACATACATACATACTTATGCACATACATACATTTGTACCAAAAAAAAAACAACAAAAACAAAGCACTGCACTACCAGCTAAGCATGAAAAACTGCAGAGCCTACTTGAATTCTTGAGAATCGAGGAGGAGAGCACTTGACAGAAAATCGTTATATTTAAATTTGCAGCCTAGCGACAAATAAGCTTGGTCTGCGTTTGGTCTTCGAAAACAAACACACACACACACACACACACACACATACATACACACACACACACACACACACACACACACACACATACATACACACACACACACACACACACACACACACACACACACACACACACACACACACACACACACACACATACATACAATATGCAATTGGCAGACTTGATGAGATGAATCGAACGGGAGTCAGATAAATGAGTCTGGGAATTCCCTTGTATTATAAATGAATATTCTATTGTTATCTACATGGACATCAGTTATCTTAGATGATCAAATACCTATATAATAGGCTATGATATACCCTACATACCCTGTACAAAGAGAAAGTTATGCAACAATATAATCTGCATAATAATAAAAGAAAAGAAATGTGAATAGTTAGATGGGTTTGATCGTCTAAGATCGTCGTACTAGTCAAGAGTATATATACGCATATGGGAACATATACATGCATATGTATATTCCCTTAGAGGAAAAGTAACGTTAGGTATGCCTTGGCTAACGGTATTTAAACCCAAGGACAGCTTTCACGTTTGTTTTTTTTGTCCACTGAGCGCAGTAAAATGGAAAAGGGACTATACATGTATGAGAAATGGCTGCAGTGGCTGTTCCCACTCACTTGATCCATGTCGCCGTGTCGCACATGGTGGGGCGCCTCCTCCAGCTCGATGTCGGTGTCGCCATCGCCAGTGGGATAGAGGACACGATCGCGCAAAATCTCCCGGATCACAGACTGATTGCCGTCAATGCAGTTGCGCACGTTATCCAAATGCTTGCGATATTTGGCGAGCAGACGCTGATCTTCAACGGACAAACTGTTAAGGTAATCCTCCGTTTTGTTCACCCTTAGGTAGGCATACCGTCTGTTTGGGGCAGAATTAACGATTAGAGCAAGTGTCCTACATATACATGCATGCAAACACGCATACACCCACACAGGCGCACAGGCACACAGGCACACATGTGCACATGTTAAGCCGCTTAAATTGATTTTCGTTATCAGCTGTTGAACATGCACATGCATGCATACACATGTGTGCATACATATGTGTTTGTGTGTGCAGTGGGGGGTAATTTGCATCAGCGCGTTTGGCTTAAATACCGTTTGTTTACAATTCCATGCACCCACCTGTAGTACTGAAAGGCATTCTGCACTTTCTGTATGTGCCGGCGCTCCTCTTCATCCTCTTTGGCCGTAAATGCTGGCGCCTGATCCCCATGCATTTTGGGATGCATGGGAAATGGCAACGATGGCACCATATCACTCATGTCCACAAAAATGTTAAATGTACTACCTAATAGACGCCTAAAAACCTAATAACTTTTTAACTCAATTAATCGATACTGCACGGTCAAGTATCGGCAGCCAGTGTTATGCGATTTTCGAAAAAAAATATCGTTTCGTTACACCGCAATCAAGTTATCGATACTGTTCATCGAACAATCGGCAGCTTCTTTAAATCGTTGAGATTGAGGTTAAATTGATTACAATTAAATAAACGTTTATATTAAAGAAATACTGCCATATATTTGGAAGCCATATAACCGAATCACAAAAGCTGACCAGCTTTAATTTAATAGTGGTCGTTAGTCATGCATATTATATATTTATTAAGTGCATTACACGTACGTAACAAAATGTTTTGCAAATAACTCTTAAAGCTTACACAGAATAAACAATTTTCAACCATTTTGGATTAAACGCAACGCTCAAACGTGTCAACACAATAGCATCAACGAAGGAGTTTAGTATAATTATAATATATGTTTATATATGTATATATATATATAAGCATTTGTACAAGCATTTCTCAAGTGTCATTGGGTTCAGATGATGCCATTTGTTGAGACGCATTGGCTGGGCTAAGTATATATGTGTGTGTATGTATGTGTGTGTTTGTGTGTGTGTGTACATACTTGTAGTATAATTTAGTGTAATTATAATTAGTGCTTAGAATTAAATTTTATCGCTGCTGGGCATATGTGTGTAAAACAATTGTCAAGTGTTCGCTTGTACAAATTTAAGTAAATAACAGCGCATTTGACCACAGGAGTATTTCGAGTTGCGACATATAAAAAAAATAGACCGCGTCCAAAATGTCTAAATTAAGGGGGGGTAGGGAGTTGGGAGGGAATCTCACGCGCATTCAGCCTTCAGCCGGTGGCGGCTGCTCAGCCTCAACGGCCAGCTCTACGAGCGGCCTTTCGGCCTCGCGTTCCTGTTGCAACTCCGGCGGAGACTGCGGCCTTGGGGACAGTTGCTGCTGCTGTTGCTGCTGCTGCTGCTCTGCCAACGGCACAGGGGAACGGTTGGGCGTCGGTGGCGTCGATGACTGTGTTGACGAGGCTGAGCCAGCTGCCGATGTAGGCCGATTCTCGAGCGGCTCACGAGGCAAATCCGCATCATTGGAGACGTTCGCTGCGGCTACTGTTGAGTTGCGTGACCAGCGCAAGCCTGCGGCTGGGAATAGGACCTGCGACAAGGAAAGTGCAGCAGCGGCGCGCGACGTAGACGCAATCTCATCCTCCAGCTCCAATGATTTTTCACGCTCGCGCTCCGCGATCTTTTTGAGATAGTTCTCGTCCTGTGTGGGGCATTCCAGATGAACGCAGTGGAATATCTGTGGAAAAGGCCGTAGCCAATGAGTATGGCCTGCAAGCTTTAGAAACTATTTGAACCCACCTCATTTGCGGTATTACGTGTGCCCACAATGCGTATAAAGACAATGGGACGTGGTGTAAAATGAAAATTTTGCCAGGAGCGCGCATTTTCGTTGCGCTTATCGACAACCATTTGCCAATTCTTGCGATTTGTCGAGGTCTCAATATAGAAGCTATAAGTACGATCATCGCAGTCCCACAGCAGCAGACGCATTGAGCCCACATAATAGGGCTGACCCAGACGGACAACAATCTCGCCGCTGCCTAGCTGATGGCACGTATAGCCCGAATCCCAATCGTAGCGCGAAAAATCGCCATTGATAAGCGCATTGCGTGTCCGACTGACGCCATCGGTGACAATGGCGCTCATCTCAATGGTGGCCACGTTCGCTACGGGCGCAACAAAACCATCTATGATTTTAGGTGAATTCGATGTGTGCATGGCCTCCAGACCAACCACATGGAAAACCTAAAGGCATGGATTCAAATTAAACAAAATCATTCTGAAGAGCTAAACCAAACGGCAACTCTCACCCGATTGACCGTATTCTGTGTACCGACGAGTCGTATATAGCGCACGGGACGCGCCTCAAAGTACAAAAACTGCCAGGAACGGCAATGGTATTCACTGTAATCAATTACACGCTCCCAATGCTGCTGATTGCCGGAGACCTCAACGAAATAGGAGTAGGCCCGACTGTCGCGATCCCAGAGCAGCATCCGTATATGATTGACCATGCACATGGTACCCAATTCAACAACAATGCCGGCATCATTGCTATCTGTGATGCAGTGACGCGTGTAGCCATGCTCCATATCGTAGGAGGTGACATCTCCGTCGAGCAAAGCCGAACGACATTCACCCTGAATGCAACGCGATAAATATTTGGCTGTGGCCACATTCTCCTCCGGCCAGAGTGCGGCACGATAGGGCAGGGTCTTCGATGTGCTCCGCTCATCGATGGCGTCCAGAATTTTATCCGGCTCCAAGATGCCAGATGGGCGGACCACTTGCAGTAAATGCTCGAGATTCATGAGCGGCAAACGTACAAAGGAGACAACGGTTTTGATATCAATATCGGGATTATAACGGCTCCATTTCCAGACTGCCAGAAAGATTTGCACCTCCGGCGCAAAGAAGCAGTCTCGGCGCAGCACCTCCTCCAGCGACTCCTAAAATGGATTAACAGTTACTAAATTCTGCTACACCTACGACAGACTCACCTTTGAAAGCATTTTAAAGGAATCATGCTGCAGCAAGTCGGCGGCATTGCGATCCATAAACATGTGACAGACCTGGGTTAGATCCTCGAGATTGTAGAGGCGTGCAGCGTCCAGTATCATGCAGACATTGTTCAATGCCAGATATTGACGCAAATATTTCGATATGGCCATTTCCAGATCCCCGAAGCCATACTGATTGGCCATGCCCAGGACACCGATGACAGCGTCCTCATCCAGCGAAGCCAACGACAGGGTGCCCGAGTATATGTAGCGTAGCAGCACCTTGAACGGATCTAGCGGTACTTCCAGTAAGATTTCACGTTGTGTTGCCTCCGACATGCCGCCATAGAGCAGGGCACGAAAGTATTCGCTGCGTGCGGCCAAAATGGCGCGATGTGCCGGCAGCCGTTGCTCCTCGACAATAAATTCGACATCCGCATAGCGTTCGTTCATGCAGAGACGTGCAATGTCCGCGGAGAAGCGATCGCCCAGATCAATCTCGTCCGTGGCATCCGTGTTATTTTTACCGTTGGCCAGTGTTGCCAGACCGCCGCCCCGTCCGCCTTGCATCTTGTGGTGTCCCTGACTGCTCATTGTTGTATAACTTAATAAATTTTGCGTGCTGTATAAATGTTTGTTGAAGCTTCTTAATTTGTTTTTTTTTTTTTTTAGATTTTTATGTTTTTTTCTTCTTTTTTTTTGGGTTTTTTTTTTTTTTTAACAGATAGAACAGAAAATTTATAGAAACTGAATTAATACGTTCAAGCGAAATGGCAACTGAGCGCCGATCATACCTACTTCGTTTTTTGTTTACGCAAAGGCTTGCTATGTCCGCCTTAAACTTTATTCCTTTTTTCGTGTGTGTATTTGTTTAATTTTTGTGTTTTTGTGTGTGTACCCGTTGGGCACAGTGAATTATTTGGCCATCCGCGTAGTTTTTGGCGCTGGAATTTCTTCGAGGTAGTCGTTCAGCTGGTAATTAAGTAAGTACGTATATGTATTGTATTTTGGCTGTTTTTTTTGTTTGTTTGTTTGTTATTGTTGTGTTAATGTACTAATGTTTTCTACTCGCAAGAACTAATAAGATAGAGATGGGTGTAGGCATTTTGATAACGTATCGATGTAAAACTATCGCGATGTTCGGAATCATATTGCACGATATATAGTCCGAATCTACCGGCAATATCGATATCATGCGAACACACAATTAATTGCCATTTTACACTAAAAATTATAATGATTTACAGATATTATGAATGAAGTTGACAATTCAATTCCATATTAATATGCAGCTATGGTTTTGAGCATTTTTTTTGGTACCTTGTAAGGCCGCTTGTCGATATTGATGCAGTGCGATAAGTGCTTATCGACAATCGTCTCGCATCCCTAACTGACTCTTTTCGTGGTGCGGACGCAATCTGCAAACTCGTGGCGAATTTTTGTATTAAATTTTCGTTGTCCATTTGCATAGCAAAACAAGGTAAATTAACGCAAACGGTGCACCGTGACAGCAGCTAATACATATCATTTTACGTGCATGAATTACAGATGCCGGGCGTTGAAACAATCAAATCAAGTTGGGCCGATGAGGTGGAGCTGGACTACGGCGGCCTGCCACCAACAACGGAGACCATTGAGAATGGCCACAAATATGTGACCGAGTACAAATACAACAAGGATGATAAGAAAACAAAAGTGGTGCGCACTTACAAAATATCCAAGCAAGTGGTGCCAAAAACTGTTGCCAAGCGCCGCACCTGGACCAAATTTGGTGATTCGAAGAACGATAAGCCCGGCCCCAATTCGCAGACCACAATGGTGTCCGAAGAGATCATAATGCAGTTCCTCAACTCTAAGGAGGATGAGAAGGCAAACGATCCGTTGCTGGATCCCTCCAAGAACATCGCCAAATGCCGAATTTGCAACGGTGAACATTGGTCGGTCAATTGTCCCTACAAAGGTACCGCCATGGATACGAATCTTATGGAGAAGAAGGCCGCTGCTGCTGCCTCTGCGGCCGTCGATGCACCCAAATCCGGCAAATATGTACCGCCATTCCTCAAGGACAGCCAAAAGGGCGGCATGGGTATGCGTGGACGAGACGATACGGCCGCCATACGCATCTCCAACTTGTCGGAATCGATGACCGAAGCCGATCTGGAAGAGCTGGTGAAGAAGATTGGCCCACAGAGCAAGATGTACCTGGCCCGCGACAAGAACACCGGCCTTTGCAAGGGTTTCGCCTACGTACACTTCAAGCAGCGCAAGGATGCGGCAGCGGCCATCGAAATACTGAACGGTCATGGTTACGATCACTTGATCCTCAGTGTTGAATGGTCCAAGCCTCAGAACAATTAGAAAACGACTATGTGTGTGGGATCCTGTGGGTGTGTATGCAGTGTGCGGGCATGGCGTCGATGCCTAGAAGGGATATTGAAGTTGATGTTGAAGAATATGATGTAAAATCCTTTTATTTTTTTTTTTAATGCCCGAAGCATACCGCATGTGTTACAGATAAACAGTACACTGTGTCTAAGCTATAAGTTTGCTAAAATACAAAAACGAAATAAAAAAACAATACGCTCTGACGGCGCCCAATAAATGCTTGTGTGCAGGTCGTTTATTTACGCGCTTAAATCATCAAAAGCAATGACATGTGACGTCACGAATGTTCCGACGAAAATAAGCAAGAATCGCGCTCTCACAGCGTTGCCAGCGTGGGCCGCAGAAGCTGTGCAACACTAGCGACACTCCAGCACTTGCTCTCCCACAAGCAATGTTCCCAAGATTTAATTAACTCTGTTAATATCTGTTCACTTTGTAAACAGGGTATAATAATTTGATTGCATTTTCAATAATAAGAAAAAATAAACTATTGCTGAAAATGAACATATGGCATATGAGTATGCTTGTTTGAGGAGGTGTAGCTTTATTTAAAACCACCTGCTGCAGGAAAGCCACTAATGTTCTTGTCATAAATATGCATATGTATGGATGTCGAATACCCTGTAACCCTAAACACAAGCGGGTATATTCGTTACTGTGCGGCTGTACTGCACTTAATTTTTATCAACAGTGTTGCCGTAATGCCAAATAGTACTTGACTTGGATATGCCAGAATATAGCCAGACTTCGCTAGAAATGAGCAAACCTGGCAGCCAGTGCTGCCAATCAACTTTCCACGATATATACATATGAAAAATACTGTTTAGTATTTTGCAGGGTAGCTGCGCGTGCGGCCAAAGCGGGCTGTTGTTTTGCTATTGCTTGCGTAAATTGTGTTTTGTTTGTGCCGCCCGTGCGCTAAATATAGAAATAGGTGCCGCAAAAGAAATCGAAATTTGAATATAGGAAAATGCAATATTAATTTAAGGTGCTGGCAGGTGTGCGTTGTCTATTCATTATGCTCTAAACAGTGGCCGCAATGGAATTGCCCGCAACGTCCTCAACCACAAGGCTGGAAATCAAACGTGGTACGCGCATTTTAACCGAAAAACCCTTTGCCTATGTGCTTAAGTCTAAATATCGGCTGGAACGCTGCGACAATTGCCTGGAGGCGTAAGTTAACAAACCGAATACTCTAGTATACACTATAAAATTGCCAAATCCATTGCAGGGTGAAGGTGCTCAAGTGCTCCAATTGCCGATATGTGTCATATTGCAATCGCGCCTGCCAGCAACAGGCCTGGCCGCTGCACAAGCACGAATGCCCCTTCCTCAAGCGCGCCCTGCCCCGCATTGTGCCCGACGCGGCCCGCATGCTGTGCCGTCTCATATTGCGCCTGGAGCACGGCGGCGATCTGGAGCGTGGCTATTACACGGCGCATGGCTCGCGCAAGTTTCGCGATCTGATGTCGCGTGAGTCGTCCGTCAAACATAAACCAAAATGTTGCATTAGTTATATTTAGCTTCACTCTATTGCAGATTATGCGGAGATCAAAAACGATCCGAAGCGTCGGGAGCATCTGGAATCGCTGCACGCCGTGCTCACGGACATGATGACCGACAGCAGCGGGTGCAGCAGCAGCAGCACAGTACCCAATCCCACGGAATTGATGAGCATTTATGGCCGTGTAAGTGCTGGCTGAGCATGACATGCCTGACACGGTTGTGCTGCTCTAAACCACGTTCAGCCATGCTCGTCCGAAGCAGCTGTGGCACATTTCACTTTCGCTTCATTGGCGCGCTGCCAGCTGTCAATTAGCAGCTGCAATTTGCCGGCATATGTTGGGCAACTGGCTGGGGTCAGGTTAAACTGGCAAACAATCCTAGACTTAGCGCAATATCTGATCTATCTCTATATATAAAACAGTTTGTGCTGACTTTCCGTTGGAGCTAGGAAGCCGACATATATTTTTATGTTATCTTATGCGGGAAATGCTTAGAAAAGTAGTATCAATATCTGTTTGTTGCTATATGTCCCAACTTACGAGTGACCCTTGTGTCAAGGGTTCATTGAGATCGATCGAAGATTATTTAAAGAGTAACAGTTTCTCCGTCCAGCTGTCCAGCTTAGGCACGAGCTGACCACAGCTCCTATGAAATGCACATAATCTCAATCTTTTGCCGAGACAAATCATAATGAATGCCTGCTAATGCTCAAAGTCTGGTCGAGATCCGGCGAGTTTCCGAACTTGCTCTTCTTAGAAAAAAGTCTACTTATATAAAATGATAATGATCTTTGTTTTTTTTTACCGTGCTTGCAGCTCATAACGAACGGCTTCAATATACTGGATGCGGAGATGAACTCGATAGCGACTGCCATTTATTTGGGCGTATCCATTACGGATCACAGCTGCCAGCCAAATGCTGTGGCCACATTTGAGGGCAACGAGCTGCACGTGCACGCCATTGAGGATTTGCCGTGCTTGGACTGGTCCAAGATCTACATAAGCTACATCGATCTGCTCAATACGCCCGAGCAGCGACGCGCCGATCTCAAGGAGCATTATTATTTTCTGTGCGTCTGCAGCAAGTGCATTGATCCTCAGGAGATGCACGAAATGACCGCCGCCGTCTGTCCCAATGCCAGCTGCGATGCCAGCGTCAACATTGAGCTGGCCAAGTGCCAAAGCTGCGATGCCAGCGTCACGCCGGAACTGCGAAGCGCCTACAATGAGATCATGTCGCTGACGCAACACAGCCTCGACTCCATGAAGGAGGTGGCGTGTAAGTAGTTCCATATGCCCTCTACAATCAATACAATACAATCCAAAGGTTCTCTTGCCCCTTGCAGATCTGGACGTGTGCAAGGTCTGCCTGGCGAAGCAGCGTGGCGTGCTGCATCCGCTGAACGTTTGGCATGTGAAGACGCTGGACGCGGCCTTCGAGGCTGCCATCAATGTGGGCAAGTGGACGGACGCGCTGGAGTATGGGCAGCAGCTGTTGCCCGGTTTTGCCAAGTACCATGGCGCCTGGAATCCGCTGTTGGGTCTGCTGCACATGAAGCTGGGCAAGATACAGCTGTATGAGCGCAACTACAAGCAGGCTGTACATCATTTGCAGGAGGCGCAGCGCATATTGAACGTGACACATGGACGGGATCATCGGCTGCTGTTGGAGCAGCTGCGTCCGCTCATGCTGCAGGCCAGGCACGAGATGAGCTGAGCAGTACAAAATTTAATGTTAGTTTGTTAATTTTGTACGCTTGATTCAAATTTATTTGCATTAAAATTAAAACGTAAACTATTGATATTGTGATTGCGGCTGTTAAACGATCTGCGTGATGGCCTTGGCGCGTCGATCCGTGTCTTGGAAGAGCGCACGTATCAGATGCTTAATTTCGCTGGCCTGATAGTTGGCGGTTAGCGGGCCGGCGCCATCGCACCACAGCTCGGTGAACTCCTTGAGCGAGGCATTCATCATGATCTTGAGCTGTTGCAGCTTGAGCCAGGAGCGCACATGCACCACCTCATGTTTGTCCTGGAAGAGGAGCGGCGCCTTCTCCAGCACCACATCGATTAGGTCGCTCAGCTCGCTGGCCATGGTGGCCGAAATGTCGCGCAGCTTGAAAACCCGCCGCACCAGCTCATTGGTAAAGGCATGCAACAGCTCACAGAAGCTGCTATTGTAGACATTCTCCGGCAGCACCTGCTGCCACACATTCTTCAGCAGCTCCAGCTGGCGCAGGCACTGACGCACCAGCCGCAGCGGCGCCGTGCCCAGCGTATGCGGACTTTCGAACTCTGGAAAAATAGGCGCGAGTTTGGGGTCATTTGAATCGATGTACTTTTAAGTAGAATACCAACCAAAACCGCTCATTATATCCATCAGTATGGACTCCTGATAGTTGACCTGAACGCGCAAATGTTTGGTGCCCGTCGCCTGCAGCATTTTGACCAGCGATGGGAAGCTATCGATGCCCTTGTTAGCATGCTGTGCCACCCAATGGGTCAGGTACATGCAATTGTTGTGGAACAGCGCCGATTGCTGTGGTATGCTTTGCAACAGCTTCCTGTGCACCTTGGGCACCTCATCGATGTATGTCTCCAGCAGCAGGCCGACGACGCCGCTCAATGGATCGGGCGCATCCTCGGCAACCTTATCTGTCGGCTGGCGCAGCACACGATCCATAAGCTTGACAAACTCCTGCAAAATAACAACAAATTAGATATTGAAATGGAGATTTTAAATTGAGATTTGATGGCTTTTACCTGTGCGCTCTTGGAGATCATGCAGCGTGGGAATAGGAATGGATCACTGGCCACATTGGAGGACAGATTGTTTGGGGCCACCAGCGTCATGTCCTGCAGATCACGCTGTATTATCTCGCGTGCCGTGGCTAGGACACGGGCGGACAGCCTATTGCGATAATATGTGTCAAACTGTTTGGTGAACTCGCTGAGGGCGTTATCCTGTTCAGGATTGATGATGAACGTATCGGCCAATTGCTGTTCGAATTGGACAACATCCACGCACAGCGTTGAGCTATTATACTCGTCCATGGTCTCGGGCACAGCTGGTATAAGGCACTCATCGACAAGCAGCTGAAGCATGCGATCCTTGACATGATCTCCAATAATGCTAAACACATGCTGGGTGCCATTGAGGCTGCTATTGATGCTGCCCAGGGTCTGGAGCAGCAGGCGGAAATGTTCAAAGACATCCTTATAGTTGGGACGCAGCAATGGAGATGTCTCCTGCTCCTTGATCGAATAGGAAAGCGTTAGCTGGATGTGGGTGCCATCCTTGGCCATATCGTTGTACTCAACGGACACCGGCTTTTGAATGAGTGGCTCGATACAGTGTTCCAGCAGAAAGGTGCATAGCTTGGACGGATTGTAGCGCTCCTGGAACAATGCTATCACAATATCCTGCAGCTGTGCCTCATCCTTGCTGAGCAGCAGCGTTACGCACTTTGATGTGGGAAACGATTTGCAGTTCAATTGTACCAGACGATCGAAACGCTCCTGCAGATTCTGTTGCAACAGATGGGCCTGCACGTGATATTTCACCTTGATGGATTCGTAGCATTCCAGGGAGTGAAAGATGCGCTCCACATCGGGCGGTATGGCATCGGTCGAGCCCTCGCCATAGATCAGGCTGCGCAGCTTGCCCATCAAATCGAGCACCACCAGACAATCCTTGTTGCCCTTGGCATCCTCCACGCACTGAAACAAATCGTCTAGCTTGAGTATATGCTCGCTGACGCGCAGTCCCAGCATTATTTCACGCAAATCCCGACTGCTGTTGGCCAGCTCAGCGCTCGCGTCGTTCAAGGCGGCCAGACCCTCTTCGCCAACGGAGGCAAGCAGTTCGCTAATCTCTTCGCCTAGGGTGCTTGACTTCTCCAGAAAGATGTCCGGCGATGTGTGATTGGGCATGAATTCGGTATAGTTCTCGTCGATGTGCTTCCGTACGCGCGTCTGGAATCTTTCGGTCCGTACCAGCATTTTAGTAATTGCCGATTTGGTTGCTTCAATGTTGTTGGCATTATTGCCCTGGCCTGGAAACGTCTCCAGTAGCACCTGGTTTTGAGCCATGGTCGTTGCAAGCGTATTCTCCACGGCAAATTGCTTTAAAATGTCAACCAACTATTTAGTGCGAATACAAACTGCAACGACGACGCTTGTTTATTTTTTTTGTATTTATCGATTAATCGAATCACGACGAACAAGCGATAGTTCGACAATACCGTGCTCGATACTTAAGAATCTGAGTACTTTGCCGCTATTTTAAAATTATAATCTGAAATAAGGAATAAACACTTTTGCCGCGCTGCCAGAATAGTCAGTTTTCAATTGTTCTGATTATTGCAAATTTAAATTGATTTAACAGCATGTCAGTTGAGTCGGCTTTGAAGCCACAAGCTATTATCGAATTTTAAAAAGCTTGCGCTCGGTGTTACCAACTGTCGCTTTAAAAAAGTAACTGAATCCAGTCTTAAAAATAGCTAAATTGGTTTCTTAAGCACAAACTGGAAATAGACTAGTTTGCTATTGCTAGTAAGAGAGATGCCATCGGATGTTACCAGCTGACGACCTATAAAAATAGCCAAATGTAGCTTAAAAATAGGCATTTGTAACAATAGTAGCACAGCGAAAGCTTCGAGTATCGATAATTTGTAGTACATTGCACTAGTCGAAATATCGATACTTTTAGCAATGCTCCGACTGGCGGATTGAGACAATAGGACAAAGTGTAAAATGCCGTTTATAAATGCATTTAAAATGATTAAATTTCGATGTTTACTGCTGATTTTTGTTATAAATAGCATTAGTATAGTCAACTGCATAGAGCCTATATCGATCGGCATTGCTGCCGGCGTGGGCGCCATAGGTTTTGGCTATTTCAAAAGTCAAACCTATTGTCGGCTCTATGAGTGTTGCGACGACCGTAGCATTCCGGGTAACATGACAAGTAAGTTAGCTTATCACCTGTGTTGAACACCTGTAAACCATTCACTTTACAGAGCTATACGAGTCACTGTCCCAAACACTCTTTGGGCAGCATATGGTGCAGCAACACGTTATGCCCGCGCTTGTTGCGCATCTCAAATCGGATAGTCCATCCCGCAAGCCGCTCGTCATGAGCTTTCATGGAACGCCGGGCACCGGCAAGAGCTTTGTTGCTGATCAAATAGCGCAAGCGCTTTACGTGGAAGGTGCCAAAAGTAAATTTGTGCACAAGTATTTGGGTCGCGCCGATTTTGCGCATCCCGGCCGTATCAATGAGTATAAGGAGCGCATTAATCGCGAGGTGCGTGAATTTATACAGGATTGCCCTCGCTCCCTGTTCATATTCGATGAGGTGGACAAGATGCCAATTGGTGTCTTTGATACGCTCACCTCGCTGGTGGACTATGCGGCCAATGTGAAGGGCACCGACTATACCAAAGCAATATTTATATTTCTATCCAATACGGCAGGTGTGCGCATCTCGGATCATTTGGCCGAGCTTATGAAAAAGGGTACACAGCGTGAAGATACACGACTCTCAGACTTTGAGGAGATGTTGAAAATGTCTGCCTACAATATGGAGGGCGGTCTTAAAAAGACCAACATGATCGAGGCACACGTCATCGATCATTATATACCATTTTTGGCGCTTGAAAAGGCACACATTGTCCAGTGTGTGGAGGCCGAGTTCCAGCGCTGGCACATGCGTCCAAAACAACAAGATATCAATACTGTTGTTAATAGTGCTGTTAACTATGATCCCAAGTATAGCATGTTTGCCACATCTGGTTGCAAAACGATCGAGAAAAAAGTCGCAATGGTCGTCAATGAGCTGAGAGTACCTTAATCTGCTGCAATCATCAGTGATGAGCTGTAATTTGGCCTTATATATTTTTAATTTGTTTGTGTATATATATATATATATAGATGAACATTTCTATTTTACATTAAAACTGAATGAATCTTAGTTTTTACCAGGGATTCAGCCATTTGAGTCGTGAATCTTTTCGCAGCAGTTCCGTATCCAGGCGCTTAGGCAGCTGGTCAAAGGCATCCCGCGCAGCATCGCGCACCTCTACAGGTCCAATGTCCTTGGTCACCAGGCACTCGCCATTCTCCTTGAGTATCGTGTGCTTAATATCCTGTGCCGTTGGCTCGCCATATGGAAATGTTATTGGTGTCACTTTAATCAGATGCTTTATTTTCCATAGGCGCGCATTGTTTTCGGGTATGTTCTTCACCACGGTAAAATCGCTTTGCTTGCCATCCAGGCCCAGATCTTTGAGTATGCGCTTCTCCCAGAACGGATTACCTTTAACGGGCTTTATGCGCTGCACCCGAAACAGCTTGGCCGGCTCCACTGGCGGATCCTGATGGTCGGGCGTTCTGCAAGTTTTGTCTTTTACTTTTGAGAAAATCGTAATATGCCGGGCTTGCACTCACCTGGGATAGTAAATAATACTCTCATATTTCTTGCCATCTTTGTACAGGAACTTTTTATTGTGTTTGCCATAGCTGCGCACCAGTGTCAGGTTTAGCTGCAGCGGCGTCAATAGCCTAAGGGAGTTCATTTTATTACACAAATATTAACAATAAAATAAATGAGACAACGAAATTAGCAGCTGGGTTGGTTATGAAAGCGTGCCAGGGCTGCAACGCTCTTTTGCCATTCACACAAATGCAATCGATTATGCCGGCTATCGATAGTCAAATTACTGGTAAAGGTATTGTAAAAGACACAATATCAACGGCTATTACAACTTTAAACTTTGAACAAAATCGTTCCATGAGCAAGACTCTCTAGTTAAATAGAAACTAGTTCAAAACATGATTTTGGTATTTCTTTGGAACACATCCACTTCTAGAAAGCTGTTCTGTTTCTTCATTCACGCAACTGCAGTCGATAGTGCAGACTATCGATAATAAAATGACTTATTATAGTATTGTAAAAGGCGTAAACTGGATTCGTTGCCACAGCCAACAGTTATTTAAAAAGTTCAACTATAATCAAAATTGTTCCATATGTTTGAGCCTCTAATTGAATAGAAATTAATACTTTATATGAAATTAATCCTTTCGTTTGGTATTTTATTTTATTCGCAGTTGCATTTCCTAATAGCTCACTTGTAGATGCATTAATAGAGTTTTCGTCGATGCTAAAAATGTATACATGCTCAGATGTAGATTGTTTGGCATCCTTCTCTTAGGGGCGGTAACTACCTATACTATTAGCATAATCGACGCCATTTTGTTATCCTGATTGGCCCTTGGCTCTGTCGGCATGCTGTGCTGCCATTGGCTGCTCTTGTGCACACGGCTCGGGGGTTGCAAATCTTTGAATCGCCGCGCTATAAATGATGCTGCAACATCCTTGCATTGACTCAGTTCGGCGGCAAAGCTTTCCGCGTGCAGGACTTTATTATTAATTCGAAATCTCAAGTAAATCGTGTGATTGCGATTCTTGTAAGTAAACTAACCCAAATAAGGAATTTGTGATACATTTTTTTTTCTTCAATTTTTTTTCAAAATGTGCGTGTATAATATCTCTGGAGAATCGCAATAATTATGTCGCACAGCCCTTTGATTTTGTGCAATTTGTGCGAGTTTTGAGTGAAGCAAAGCCCATTAAACCGCAAAATCACATAAGGGTTCGAATTTGTCAACTCCCGCGGGCCAAAATAAATACCAAACGTGACGATTGTTCAGTTATTTGTGTAGGTGTGAAAATATGTTGCGAATAAACCCAACAAGAACAATAGCAACAAATGCGATAAGCACAATAAAAACTAAATGAAAATCCAAACGGGACACGTGACCCTCGGGCGGATGGAAGGGAGGGAGGGTAGACAAACAAAAAGGGTTCGCAAGGGGTGCTCACCCTTTTGTGGACATCCATAAATGCATAATTTACTAGATTTGCGGTGCCTTGTGGGCGTGGCAGGTGCACAACTTCGGACTTGAGACTTGACACCAGACCGTCAGCCGATTTAACTTATTTACGACTTGGCCAAGTAAAAGAATATATAGATATATATAATTCATAATTTTGTCACAAAGATATATAAATTATGGTTCAGTAGTCTTTTATAATCTTAAAGCTATCTTGATGAAACGTAGAAACAAGATATAGTTAGATCCGTATTTCTGGTTGGATCGGAGCACTATATCTGTGCAAACCTTGAAGCTATCTTGACGCGGTAAAGAAACCTGAAAACCGGCCGGATCGGCGCACGATATCTGTCTAAATTAGTCTCTTCCTAATCTTAAAGCTATCTTGATGAAACGTACAAACAGGATATAGCATTGGTCTATTTTTCTAAGTGGATCGGTGCACTATATCTCTGCCAACTTTGTTTCTTACAAAACTTAAAGCTATCTTGATGATGAGCCCGGAAACTTAAGTTCGTCTTTATGGACGGATATAGTGCGCCGATATCATCTTAAGGCTATCTTGAAGCATTTTTGAAGCATTTTTGAAGCATTTTTGAAGCTTTTTTTCGATATGGCATAGGTCTTTCCGTCTTTCCGGCTGGATCGGAGGACTCAATCAAATAGCTGTCATTTTGGTTATGGATCCGAAAATTACATACTTTTATATTTATGTTATTTTTTTTCTTTTGTTTTTCAAGAGATCTTAACCAGATACTACATTTATTAGTTTCACTGTGCTCCATGACCAAAAAACCTTATAATCATGCATGGATTGTCCTTCAAGCCAGGTCTCCCCTGCACTCTCCCTCAAGCCAGATCTCCCCTGTGCTCCCCCAACTCTCTTCGGCAGAGAGTTGACCAGAATGTGCTCCGACTTCTGCTGGTTGTATCTTCCACAATCTTCAGCTTGTTTATAATAATGTTAATCCGTGGAGACTTTTTGCTTATGTTCGAAGATTCAGGCTGTTCTTCTCCCAACACAGCTATCAAAGAGTCGTGTGATCTGTCCAGAGCTTTATTTCTCAGGCCTCAAAGACAGGGTCAGAATCCAGCAGCTCCTTTTTTAATACATAAACATATATGTATATATATATTTTTTTCTTTTAGCTTATCATTTTTATGCCACGATGTCTAACTCCTTCTTTTGACATTTTCATAATATCGATAAATATCGATTTCGATCGATTATTTGAAGATTTGAAGAGCTAGACAAACAAAACTAAGGCGTGTAGATTCTTGTGTAGTAAAATCAACTAAGAGCTTCTAGTCGGGAGCTCCCGACTAGGGGATACCCTGCACCCTCTGCTTCCAACAGGCGATAGGTATAAAATCAAAGATACTTGATATATATCTATATATACTATTCTAGAAGTTACATGTCAAGTTTGGTGACTCTAGCTCTTATTATTTACGAAAATTGCTCAAAAAAGAGGATTTCGATATCGATTTTTATCGATAACTTGGAAACGGGGCAAGTTATCGAATATCGGAAACAAACTCGATTTGAGAGAGGACTAGGAGGACCTACAGCTAAAATCTAAAGTCTCTAGCTCTTACAGGCTCTGAGATCCTGTGTTCATACAGACGGACGGACAGACAGACGGACGGACGGACGGACGGACATGGCTAGATCGAATCGGCTGTTGATGCTGATCAAGAATATATATACATATGCACTTCCCATACGAAGGATGGGGCAAAAGGGAAAAGAAAGATAGCCCAGAAACAAAACCTGCTGGGATGAACTTTTGGGGAAGCGAACCACTTGAAAGTGCTTGAGACTTGCTAACCAGAGTGAATCTTTGTCTAATCCCAAACAGTGGCCAGCATAGGCGGAGCAGGAGCAGCTCAATATGGTCTACGACATGACACATCTGGCACCGGGGCCGGGGCAAAGCATCTCACTGAGCCGCTACTATATGGATCAGGATGACGAACTGGCGGCGGCGGCGGCCGCGAACAATGCGCTATCGAACGGACATGGGCATGGCCATGCCGCTGGCGAGGATTATGCGGCGAGCACCACGCTCGACATGGATCAGCGGTATCAGGCGCGGATCGCCTGCGAGACGGCCGCACAGCCGGCGCCGCCGCCGCCGCCGACGCCGGCGCCACGTCGTCGCACCACGCCCATCGCCCACCTGGACCCATCCGAGCTGGTCGGGCTGTCGCGCGAGGAGCGCCGCCGCCGGCGACGCGCCACGCTCAAATATCGAACGGCGCACGCGACACGGGAGAGGATACGGGTCGAGGCGTTCAATGTGTCCTTTGCGGAGCTGCGCAAGCTGCTGCCCACGCTGCCGCCGGACAAGAAGCTGTCGAAGATCGAGATCCTCAAGCTGGCCATCTGCTATATAGCGTATCTGAATCATGTCCTGGAGACACCCTGAGACGCCGCCAACGCCTCCAGCTGCAGCCAGTTGCCAGGCGCCATGTTTCTCAACACTTCCTAAAAAAACACAAAAATAACTCTCAACTATATATATATATATATAGATATATATTCTAGTCTATCGCAGTCTACTAGATTTTAGGAAATATGTACATTATTTTTTTTTTGAATAGCATCTAATTCGTGATATTTGTTTATATCCAAGTCCAAGAATAAATCGATTATTTATATAAATATTAATGCATATTTATATAATTACAATGTATATATTGTACAGCATATCTCTGAGTTATTTCTGTATAGAAGAACCTGTATACCCTGTAATCAAAATGTCCTCAGTTGAAAAAAGCCTCAATCTCCCAGATTATTAGATCTATAGCTAGAATATTTGGTATATATCGTTTCTCACGCATCTTACATATAGATTTATCTAAAGTCATACCCTGTAATCAAAATGTGTTTGTGAGCAAAAGGGATTCCCTCTATTAAAATAGACTCAATCTTCCAGATTATTGGATCTATGGCTAAAAAACCTAATATAAAGTGTCTCACTTATCTTCTATTAATATATATTTATATAATTATATATTTATCTAATATATGCCCTTAGCTCAGGGATTAGCATTTGATATAGGAACTATTAACATATAAAGTTTGGAATATATTACGGCATGGAGCCAAATAAAGAAGAAGACAAATTAAGCGCTATATAAGAGAAAAAAACATAAAAATATTTAAATAAAAAAAACTAAAAGCATTTCTAATTGTTATAAATAATTGTTTTCATATATAATTTACAGCCTAAGCTCTTGCTACAGGGTATCCCCAGTTCGGCCATTCACAATTTTAGCTTTCTGCTGATTTATAATTTCTAGAATCAAATTTGAATTGACGTCTAATGCTCACTTTAAATTACTTGTGTTCCTCTTACAGGGTATTTTCTAGTCAATCATCTTGGCACATTTGGCAGTTTTATTTGTTATTTTGCGGCCTGAATGTCTCAGCTGGCGTTGCCAAGTTTTTCATTTGCTTTGCTGTCTGCAAACAAGCAGCCAGCTGCGGCTCAAAGCCGTGCCCCATCCGCCCCTAAACGCCCCCAATCCCCCCCCCCCCCCCGCGCATCCCACCACTCACATTCTCCCTGCGTAAGCTTATTGTGTGTCTCTCTCTCTCTCATACTCTCACTCTCTCTTCTTCGGCTGCTGTGCGCACTGCAAGCCACGCCCCCAAGGAACGCCAACATTATTTTGAATCAATGTGGGTGTTGCCCGTGACGTGTGCCTCTGTGTGTGTGTGTGTGTGCGCTTGTCTGTCTGCCTGTCTGTGTGTGTGTGCGCTTGTCTGTCTGCCTGTCTGTGCGTGTGTGTGCTTGCTGTATTCCTGTCTGTGTGTGTATGTGTGCGCTTGCTGTCTTCCTGCCTGCCTGTGTGCGTGTGCTTGTCTGTCTGCCTGCCTGTGTGTGTGTGTGCTTGCTGTATTCCTGTCTGTGTGTGTATGTGTGCGCTTGCTGTCTTCCTGCCTGCCTGTGTGCGTGTGCTTGTCTGTCTGCCTGCCTGTGCGTGTCCGTTCCTCTCTCTGTGTGTGTGTGTGAGTGTGTGCGTGAGGTGCTTCGAAATAGTTCTCAATACAAATGAATTTTATTTTCCGTTGAAATAGTATTAAATCGATCCATTGAAGAATTTATTTTCTGTTATCCATTGTCAAAATTCGAAATTCTTAATAAAAATGTCGTTCAACTTCAGCGCCATGCAGGTGAGCCTTCCAAAATTGCAATTGCAATCAAAACGGATGCTGCGTCGCGTGCAACGCCCCGGCCTGTGTGTTGCCACCTGTGCACTTTTGCTGCTGTCTGGCAGCGCTGCGGCGACCCAATTGAAGGCGCCATCGTGCCTGTTGTCCGCGCCCCCTCGCCCCTCGCCCCCGCCCTCGCGTCCGTGTTGGCTGTTGTTTGAGCGGGCGGTAACAGAAAATCGCTTGGTACGAGTCAAAAGTATTCCAAGTTGTTGTCAAATAGCTGAGCTATCTAAGTGCTCGACTAGTCTATACCCTGTATAACAGCTGTCACTTGCCAAAGAAGCCTTTCTGTCGTAGAAATTCCTTGGAATCGAACGGGCATTAGCAGCAAATCGCTTCATACGAGCCAAATGTATCCCAAGTAGAGCTATCTTAGTGCTCGACTAGTTAATACCCTGTAAAACAGCTGTCACTTGTCAAAGATGCCTTTTTGTCGTAGAAATTCCTTGGAATCGGGCATTAGCAGCAAATTGCTTCGTACGAGCCAAATGTATCCCAAGTAGAGCTATCTAAGTGCTCGACTAGTCAATACCCTGTAAAACAGCTGTCATTTCCCAAGGATGCCATTTTGTCATAGCTTAACACGGTCCATATATATCCCAAGCTGGCAAACAGAAGAGCTATCTATGTGCACGACTAGTCTATACCCTGTACTAGTTTGCACACTTGTTTTAGAGGGCTATTTAACTAATCTGTAAAGAAATGTTTTGCTTAATGTTTGTTAAAAGTTGAAACTTTTGGATATACAACAGATACAAAATTATAAACCAATATAGCCCAGTTTGTGGGAGTTTGGTAAACGTTCACAAGGCCAACAACTGTAATATAAACATGGCAACCGGCCCAGCGTGGCCCCAATCTAGGCTATGTTTAGCCCGAACAACCGTTAAAATACCAATAGGGCCCCAACTTGTCTCTTGTCTGAGTACCAGGCTCTACAAATAAAGGGCACTGCAAGACAGGCGACAAAAATAACCGCATACCGCATCAAATAAAGGTCAACAATTCAAAGAGGCCCATTGATAACTGGCCCGATTAAGGTATTATATAACCTAAGAGTAAATAAGGAAGCCAAAAATTGAATACCCTTGCAGTAATGCAGGAGATTTCAATATTTCCGGGCGATTATAGCAAATATTAGTCCGATGTTGAATAGATTTGGCAGCCTTGGGAAAAACTTTGTAATAGAAGAACTTATTTAATAGCAAAGATAATTGAATTAACTTCAATTTTAGTTATTGACTATCTTCTATGAGACTTTTAAAATACCTTTAGTTAAATGCGTTCAATTGGCATTTAACAAATTTCATTCAGTTTTCGACGCCTTCGTCGCCTGTCAACTGCGCTGTGCCTGTGCTTGTGTGCGTGTGTGTGTCTGTTAGACGTACGCAGCTTTTGCATATTCTCCCATTTCCCCCATTTGCCGTTCTTGTCACCTATGCTTCCGTTACAAATTCAATTCCCCCGCCCACTTGCCCGCGCTCACCAACAGCTCAAGTTTGCCAAATAGCGACAGTCGAGTTTTATTTACTTGGTAACGGTTGGTAACGAATACCGTTATTATGGCCCAACCGATTGCCATGCAACAACTTTTGCATACAGTTATTTAGCCATTACATATCCCTTGCGCTTACCATAAACAAGACGCGAAACTTGTCCAACGGAATTTCACATTTCGCGCACAGTCCAAGCGGGCACTGCCAGCGGTCAAGCCAGTGTTGTGCATTATTCTATTTACATACATATGTATTTATTTTTATTTTTTTGTGTGGTTGAGGAACACTGCCCTTGCCCTGGTTGCATTTAATGGCATTTCAATTGCAATTACATGTGGACAGCTGTTTTGGACGAGAGCTGCTCTCGGCAAAATTGATTGGAAAAACGGAAAAGTGGAAATGGCAAAGTGAAAACTCGGTTGAGCAGTGCGTGAAATTAGCTTAAGTGTGTTGCCCATCTCTCAACTACAACAGCCACGCCTCGTAAGTCTTGGGGGCTGGGTGTAGATTGGGTTGGGACAGGGGAAAAGGGGGAAGGGGGAAGGGTGCTGCTGGTGCACCAGTCGTTGCACGTGCAGCTCGGTAGCTTTTTGACTGTCTAATCCTGGCATGTGATAAATTGCACCCCAGAGGGTTGACATAAAAATCATCGCCAGGGCTAAGGGTTTGTCGGGCTTAACGCTGGACGGCGGGTGACGGGGGGAGGGGGAGGGGGGGAGGGGGGGGGTTGGGCTGGTTCGAAATTGTCGTGTTATCTGTCTGGCAGCCCTTTGTCGTGCCAACAGAGTTGGACGCCTCTGCGGCCTTTTGTTGCTAATTGAGTTTAAAATCAATTTGTATTTTACGCTTGGTCAAGTTGCCCCCGGAATCGATGAGCCGCAATCCAAGGCAGCCCACCCTTCCTTCCTGTTGTGTAATTGCCGTGCAAATTTAATTACAATAGCAACGCCTCACAACAACAGCCCACTCTCTCTGGCTTCCACTCCGGTTCCCCGGGTCCGGGATCTGCATAGCAGAGCGGCGACAGTTTCCAAGTCGATTGCGACGTGCTGCGCCCGGTTCGCACGCACTCAATCAGGCCCGAGCACATTCCTACCCATCTCTCTCTCCATCTCCAAGTGTTGACAACTGTGCCACGTGCTGTGGCCTGTTCGGGGGGCGTTTTGGGCGTGGCACACCGTATTATATTACCAGCCGCAATTTGCATTCGTTCTCGCCTTAATTGAAATGACGTGGCGCGTGGGAAGCTCTTGAGAGCCAACCATCCATTTGGCATCCGGACTGGCCGGCTGCTGCACTTGCTCGCTGCAGCAAGAGCTGCTCACCAAAAGCTGCACTGATAAATGATTCCACATGACTTTGATCCATTGTTTGAAGGCGAGCCAAGGACTTAACGTCTGCCAGCAATTGCCAGTTCCAGTTCCGGTTTTTTTTTGTTCTCCAGATACCCTAGGGCCTGGGTTAAATGGGGTGGATCGTCAGACGAGTGTAGTATACGTTCTGCAGATATAAAGAAATCAATTTGTATAAGTATATTTCATACTTGGCCAAGTACTTCTTTTTGCATTCATAATAATACTCTTCATAAAATATGATTCTTCCAGTTTCAGTAAATTCCAGCGAGCAAAATACACAACTGTAGGCAATAGGCAATCGGAGTGTTGTATAACGCCCAAACGTAGACTATTCCTATTCTTTCAATAGACTATGATTCCCTCATATTTCTATTTTACTTGGTTTATGAAAAGTTAATAATAATTGGCTTAGCTAAGCCAAAATTATGTTCGGCGCCCGAGCAGGGACATAAGATCGATATTTATCTTTTGGGCGCCCGAGCAGGGACAATTTCAATATTTTACGCTAAAAATCAAAGTGAAATCAGTTTTAACTTTAAACTCAATTGACTATAATTTCAGATTAATTTATCATCTAATATTCAATAATAATTTTCTTTTGGCGCCCGAGCAGGGACATTTAATCAATATTGATCTTTTGGCGCCCGAGCAGGGACAATTTCAATATTTTACGCTAAAAATCAAAGTGAAATCAGTTTTAACTTTAAACTCAATTGACTATAATTTCAGATTAATTTATCATCTAATATTTAATAATAATTTTCTTTTGGCGCCCGAGCAGGAACATTTGATCAATAATTGTCTTTTGGCGCCCGAGCAGGGACAATTTTTAAAAATATGCTAAAAATGAAAGTGAAATCAGTTTTAACTTAACTTTCAGCTGTTTTGACAATAGTATGCTTAAATTAATTAACGATTAGAGAAAAATATACATATATCTAAGGTATATTGCAGTCGTGTATTTCTCATATCAACTGATTATATATTTGTTGTTTCTGTTACTGTTTGGCGTCTGTTTAAAAAGGCAAACACAAACAAGGCATTAAGTGGCATTAGGCAAAATGCCTTTTTTACACATGTTGCAACACGGAGATTACGATTACGCCGTGTAATCGTCGCATTGGGGGTTGCTCGCGGGGTGGGTTCTCCTGCTTTTTAATGGGCTTGGCTTTTTATCAATTGGTTTGCTTGGCGGCCATAAATAACAGCTTTAGTTGGCAATTGAAACAGGTGGCTGACTGGCCCACCTAGCTTAGCCCAACTGCAGCTCTCCCTCTCTCCCTCTCTCTCTCTCTCACACTTTATATCTGTCTCTGTCTCCGCAGTACGAGCGCGGCTTTCGCGCGAAGAGCGTCAGCAATTGGGAATATCCACGGTTCTTTGCGCCCCGTCCACGCAGCCTGAAGGGCAACTCGAAGCCCGTTGCCGAGAAGAACGGACATCTGCTGCCCACAGCAGTCCGGTAAGTGCGCCCAGCTGGGATGCAGCTGCAATTGAACTAATCTATGTTGTCGCAGTGACGGCAACTTTTTGGGCCAATATCGGGGCACATATCATCTGCCGTTGCGCATCACGCGCAGCTTTGCCAGCTTGTACAATCGCTGCCTGAGCGGCAGGCACAAATATTGGCAATATCCGCGCGATCTGTGCTGCTGCCAGCGGGAGCGACCGCATCCGTGCGACTTGCGGGAGACCTTGGGCACAAAGGACGATCCAGTCTGGCAGCGTCCCAAGTGCCAGACCAAGTGTGAGGGCCTCAAGCAGATGCTGGCCATCAACGAGCTGCATCTCAAGTGCAAGCGTACCAGGTGCCAGCCGCGGGTGAGTAAATCAATCAGTCAATCAATCACCATCAATCGTTTAGCACCTGCACCAACCAACCAACTGCAACCATCCATCCGCACCCGCAGCCCAATGAGAAGCTGATACCACGCGTCGGTGACGCCTCGTCGCGGTATCGAAAGAAGCTGCGCAAGCGTCCGGTCACCGCCTTCGAGTACAATCGTCGGGGCACTGTCACACAGGAGGAGCCGACCTCCGATAAAACTAAAGCGAAGCAGATCGCAAAGGATGCGGCCAAGGCCCCGGCCGCTGTTTCAAGCCAAACCAAGTCGACGGCCAAGTCAGCCACCAAAGCGCCAACCAAATCAAAGCCAAAATCCAAGTAATCCCCTTTAATTGGTTGACTTACGGTTTCGGACAAAAGACCTTTCAATAAATCCATTACACCCAAAACCCGGCTGTACAGAGTTATGTTATTCCTATCGTCTATCAATTCCTAAACGGATCTTCCATTGGAAATTGCCTAGTTTTCTGCTTCCCAACACTGTCTGTTGGTCAATCAAGCACCTGGGAAGTCATTCAGTCAGTCAGTCAACCAATCAGCCAGCCAGCTATTCAGACAGTCAATCAGCCTGCAAACCAGCCAGATAGACAGTCAACCATTCAGCCCGTTAGTCAATCAGTCAGACAGACAGTAAGTCAATCGGTCAGTCAAACAATTAGTCAATCACTCAGACACAGTCATTTCGTTAGTCAGTCAATCAATCAGTCAGCCTGCAAGTCGTTCAGTCAGTCAATCAATCTACCTCCCATTCAGCCAGTCAATCAGCCTGCAAACCAATCAGACGGACAGTCAATCATTCAGCTAATTAATCAGTCAATCAGTCAGGCAGACTGTAAGTCGACAGCTCAGCCAAACAATAAGTCAATCACTCAGACCAACTCATTCAGTTAGTCAGTCAGTCAGCCTGCCAACTAGTCACACGGACAGTCAATCAGCCTGCAAACCAATCAGACGGACAGTCAATCATTCAGCTAATTGATCGGTCAATCAGCCAGGCAGACAGTTAGTCAATCGCTCAGCGAAATAATCAGTCAATCACTCAGCCACAGTCTCTCAGCTAGTCAATCTGGCAGCCAGTCGTTCAGTCAATCAATCAATCAATTCGTTTTCTTAGCCAACCAATCAATCTATCAGTCGATTGGTCAGATAACGTGTCAGTCAGTCAATCAGCCGGTCAGTCGATCAATCAAATAAGTGAATCAGTCAATCAATCAGAGCGTCAATCAGTTTTATATATATTCAAGCACTGCACAGAGCACTTAGCACACAAAATGCCAACTATATTTCACCATCATCAATCATCAGTCATCAATCATCGATCATACAGCATCTTCAATCGCATTTTCAATCACATCAAAGAAAACCTGAGCCTTAATCTGGATCTCGCACCATGTCGCAAGCAGCGGTCGCCCGTAGCGGGAATTACAAGCTGCCGGATCTGAGCTATACGCCGGGCGATTTCACGGAGCCGGAATACCGATTGCCAACGCACCAGCAGCTGCTGGAGGAGAAGAAGCGCACGCCGCAGCATGAACTGCAACGGCAGCTGCCACTGAGCCGTCTGTATTTGGCGGATCCGGTGGAGACGCAGCCGCTGGACAAATATCGGGCGACGGAGGCGAAGGCGTCACGTGCCGTTACCTCGGCGGCGGGTCGACAATTTCCGGCGCTGGCCGCCGCACAGGCCAAGTATACGGGTCAGCTGAACAGCAGCAATAGCCGGAGTGCTGAGTCCGAGTTTGATTTTGTGCCCGGCAAGGATCTGATCTCGCTGCCCATTGTCCAGGCGCCGGCGGAAGCGGAGCCAGTCAAAAAAATGCCGCTGCACTCGATCACAGAGAAGCCAAACGAGCGCTGCCCCTCGCCGGTGGTGCCGGCCTATGCCAATTTCGAGCTGGCCAAGCGCATGCATCAGGACAATCTGGATCACCAGCCGCTGCCCGATTGCGTTGCGGATCTGGCGTATCGCCGGGCACAGATTGGCGGCGCCCATGGCGGACTCGCGCTGGACATTGATCCGATTGCGACGGGCGTGGGCATTAAGACGCACAATGCCGGGCCGACGCACTGCACCAAGATGAAGGTGTTCCGGCCGAAAACGGGCGGCATCCTGCCCAAGGCATTGGCCGGTGACAATTATCGCGGCATTGGCTCGGCGCCCGTCAAAAAGATGGGCGCCATGGATCTGGCCATTGGCTGGGACTTTAAGCCCATCGATCCGGCGGATGAGCCGCGTCTGGCCAGGCACATAGACGGCACCAATGACTCGGCCGGCCCGGCTGTGTTCACGTGCGTGAAGACGCCGCGCGACGATCCGCCCGGCGGCGCGGAGCTGGGACGCTCGGCGGGCGTCTTTACCAGCACCTTGGGCGAGCCGGATTTCTTCGACAAGGATCTGCTGCGCCGCAAATCCGACTTTGCGGGACGCGCCATCGAGCGCGAGGACAACTGCGCCTGCGACTATTCGCCGCCAACTCGAGCGCGCAGCGTTTCGCGCGATTCCAGCGCCTCGCATTGCCGGCGTGCTCCGGCCTTGGGTGGAGGCGGAGGAGGAGGCGGCGGCGTCAGCAGCTTTGGCCTGCCCGCCAATCGGCTGGCCAAGCAGTATCAGTCGACGCCCCTGCTGGGCGACAAGGCGTACCAGGCGCTGCGCGACAAGTATCTCGGCCCGGACACCGACTGTGCCGGCGAATCGCCGTCCGGCTGCAAGCGGGATCAGCTGCTCCGCCGGCCGGTGCGACGCCTCTGCCACAAGGTCGCGCCGGCGCCCAACTGCTGCCCCTCCGCCCATGGTCATGCCCATGATCACGGTCATGGTCATGGTCATGGACATGGTCATGGACATGGTCACGGTCACGGTCATGGTTATTGTCCGAGCAGCAAGGCGGCCTTTCGCGCCGGCATGCCCCGGCTGAATGCCAGCGGCGATTTTGTGGGCATCTCACCTGGTTGCGGCGGCGTCGGCGGCGCTGGTCGCGTTCTGGTCGTGCCACGCCCCCGCCAGCCATATGCTAAGAAGAACTATGATATCGATACGCTGGTGCCGCCATTCCGCAGCCAAGGCGGCGGCGCCGGTCAGGGCGGCTATCCGGAGCACTGGCGCCTGGCCAGCGTCTATCAGCACGCCTACAAGCCGATCGAACAGCGCCGGCGTCCGCTCCTGCAGACCGTCTACAAGTAGAGCTACAAGTAGGGCTTCCCATCACGGATTCCCAGCCGGTTCCTCTGGAGCAGCTTTGGGATTCCCTTTTGAACGTCTCCCAGTTTGGCATCTAGACTCCTTTGTTTTTTTTTATTTATGCGGGAATCTTCAAATTCCATTTACCAAAGCCTTAAAGTAGAAATTAAAAAAAAATGGCGTCCATAAGTTAGGTTATGTTGAGGTATCTCATCAGAAAGACCTCAATTCTTAAGCCCTTTGTATATTAGACTTACAATTTGAGCTTTTCCAGAAAGATTTAAAGTCCTTATAAGGATCTTGGGGTTCTTCTTGATTATATTCGATTACCATACACCAAGGTCCAATTGTAGAAAGAAACAGAAGCAAAATGGCGTCCATAAGTAAGGTTATGTTGAGGTATCCCATCAGAAAGACTTCAATTCTTAAGCCCTTTGTATATTAGACTTACAATTTGAGCTTTTCCAGAAAGATATAAAGTCCTTAGGGCCTAGTCCTTATAAGAATCTTGGGACTCTTCTTGATTATATTCGATTACCATATACCAAGGAAGCAAAATGGCGTCCATAAGTTAGGTTATGTTGAGGTATCTCATCAGAAAGACCTCAATTCTTAAGCCCTTTGTATATTAGACTTACAGTTTGAGCTTTTCCAGAAAGATATAAAGTCCTTAGGGCCTAGTCCTTATAAGAATCTTGGGACTCTTCTTGATTATATTCGATTACCATATACCAAGGAAGCAAAATGGCGTCCATAAGTTAGGTTATGTTGAGGTATCTCATCAGAAAGACCTCAATTCTTAAGCCCTTTGTATATTAGACTTACAGTTTGAGCTTTTCCAGAAAGATTTAAAGTCCTTATAAGGATCTTGGGGTTCTTCTTGATTATATTCTAATACCATACACCAAGGTCCAATTGTAGAAAGAAACAGAAGCAAAATGGCGTCCATAAGTAAGGTTATGTTGAGGTATCTCATCAGAAAGACCTCAATTCTTAAGCCCTTTGTATATTAGACTTACAGTTTGCGCTTTTCCAGAAAGATATAAAGTCCTTAGCGGCCTAGTCCTTATAAGGATCTTGGGATTTTTCTTGATTATATTCGAATACCATGTACCAAGGCCCAATTGTAGAAAGAAACAGAAGCAAAATGGCGTCCATAAGTTGGGTTATGTTGAGGTATCTTGTCAGGACTTCAATTATTGGGCTCTATTCGTCTTTTTACGAGCTTTTTTAGAAAGATATAAGGATCTTAGGGCCTAGTCCCAATAATGAGAGTTCTTCTTTAGCGTCTCCCTGTTTGTTGCACATAATTTTCGTTGATTTTATTCTTATACCGAACCAAGGCCCCAAAAGTTGAAAGAAACGAAAAGAAACAAAAACAAAATGGCGTGCTTAACTTAGGTTATGTTGAGCTATCTTGTCATAAGGACTTTGATTCAGCAAAATAGTCTTCTAAACTCGCAGAAAAGGACCAAGACCCTAAGCTAAAAAAATACCTACTAGATTTTATAAGAAAAATATGTTAAGCATAGAAGAAGACTTCTACGACTACATAGAGTAATTATATAGACCTGATCAACAGCTGAGTCCAGATAGTTCGTTCGTCCGTTTCATAGTCCCTCAGCTTTAAAGGAATCTCAATGGAAGCTTTCGTTGGTATATATATATATAATATATATAATTGATCTATTATGGGAAACAAAAGTTAAATTCTTGTATCAGAGAAAGTTGTATGCTTTTCGAGATATCTTAACCAAAGCTCCATAGGAAGAATAAGTTTTTTAAATCTAAATCTTGATCATCTTTGGCATTTCAAAGTTTCACTATAGTTCTTAAATATGTTCTCAATCTTGCCGATAAAAAGAATACTACAACACACAGCTTTCATAGGAACGATCAAAAAATGACTTCTATATCTCATAGAACTATAGGAAAGATCTATCAACGAGTTTAAGATATCTTGACCAAATCCAGAAAGAACAAGTTTTACTATGCTTATAACAAACCCATATCAGATCGGACTAATTTATATATATATATATATATATATATATATATATATATATATAAGTACTTCCATGCCGCATATTAACAGGAATATTTCGGCGTGCCGAATCGAGCCATCTTTTGCAGTACATAACCTCACTTTTAATATATAAATACATTTAAATTACAATTTTTTTTTGAACCAAAAACATACGTTAAGCATATGGAAATTAATTTGCCCGCATTTAAGTTAAAAATCGTTTTAAATTGTGCATATATAACATTATTGTATAAAAAAAAAAACAAATGTATAAAAGTGCAATATACATAAAAACTTATATGAATAAATGTGTGCAAAACGTATCTAAAATTTAGATTTTTATAAAAGTCAAGTTAACTGACAAAAACAAACGATATGTTGATAATATGTGAGAGCTCATAAACAAGAATCAAGTCAGATAACTGGCAAAATATTTGGTTTGCCTTACAGCAGATCTTTTCCAAAACGTTCCGAATTGAATTATAGTTAAATTAACATATACAAAAAATGAATGTTGAGCCGGATAATAAATAAAATCTATTTTTAAGCCGGCTTCACACTTTCCAAACAAATATCTCTTCTTGTTTTGTGCTACATTTCAAATCTTACATAAGTTAAATAAAAAGATTTGCTATTTGATCAAAATATGTTCAAATAGTGCTTAATATATATAATATAGTTATTCTGCTTTTAAATCAGGAATATGTAATGTTATTCAAAATGCCAAAAAAAAAAAAAAATGAGCACATTTGGAAAAATTTGGTTTGTATCTATAGATAATATCTGCCAACATGTGGAAAGTTGATTGTATAAATATTTCTTTCAGGTAATGTCTACCTGCAAGGTGCAAGGGGTATTCAAAAAGCAGCTAAATTCAATGCTGAAAACAGCCAAAAACAGCTGAACTATCAGCCGTAGCTGCTAGCTAAAGCTAAATGTTAAAAAAAAAAAAAAAATCCTCAAGCTTAAAATAGATCAAATAATAGAAGAAAAATAAAAATATAAGCAGCCAAACTTCGGTTCGGTTGCATTGTAGACAATCTTTGGATGCTAAAGAACTTGTTGGGTGCCTTGTGCCTTGTGCCTCTCACTTGGCCGTCGCATAGGCATCGTGGCTCTTGTGGAACACATGACGCAGCACGTCGCGCGTGGATCGGCGAATGCTGTTGCGCAGCGTGTGCTTCTTCTCGTTGGTCAGCTGCTCGATGCGCATGTATTCGGTTTGCGGTATGCTGGAGCGCAGCTTCATCGTCCGCTCGCTGCTATCGACAATGGAGATGTCCGCTTGGGTGTACTCCTCGACGGGCTGCGGCTTGTGCGGCCGTCGGCGCAGGCTGTGCCGTATGCTGCTCATGATATTGTTGTGCGGCTGCGTTGCTGGCTTTTCCGCTGAGGTGGCGGACTCCATCGGCTGTTCCTGCTGCTGCTGCTGCTGATGCTGCATGGGATGCATTAGCTTGCGTATGGATTTGCGTATCATGTTTCTGACACCGTGGCCCGCGCTGCTGGCTCGCAGCTCCGCAGATTTGGCGGATTTGCTGGATGCTATCGAATGCAGCGACTCCTTGCTGCCGGCAACTGTTGCTGCCGGGCGATAGGCGCGCACGAAACGTGCGGGCGCTTTGAAGTCCAGCTCAACATCATTCTCCTCCTCCGGTTCGGATTCGGAAGCATATGCCACATCGCCGCTTTCAAGCTCCTGCTCGACAGTTGCGTGATTGGGCTGCTGCTCGAAAATTGCCGGCTGAGATGGCAGCTCCTGCTCGATAGCTGCCGGCTGGGATGGCAGCTCCTGCTCGACAATTGTTAGCGGAGGCGGCAGCTCCAGCTGCACTGACTCCTCTGGCGCCTCCACGATTTGCGTCATCGTGTGTCTGCGCGTGCACACAACGCGTTGTTCCAGCTCTAGCGACTGTTTCTGCTCCAGCACCACCTCCAACTCTGTCTGCGTTGTCTCCAGGACAACGCCATTCTTGCGCAGCTTGGCCTCGTTAATGCTGTTCTCCAGCTCCAGCTGATAGCGATCCAGTTCCTTGCCAATATCCATGCTGCTGCTCTCCTCGCTGATGGCGCCCAGCGACTGTTTAGCCGGCAGTTGCACGGGCGAGAAGACCAGCTTTTCGGCCAGCAGCTTGCTGGGCGTCAGCTGCGACAGCGACATGCCATGGAAGTCAATGCGGCAGCCCAGCGTGGGCGTAAATGGTAGCCCGATTTTCAGGCTGGTCGGCAGCGGCTCATCGGCCAGAGCGGGATTGGCAACGCCCGTCGGGTTGCTAGCTGCGGTCGAGATATCGCTGCGACGATGTATCTCGAAGGGATTCAGCGAGGCGGGTGCATCGCTGCCGCGCAAATTGAGCGCCTCGTTGACAAAGCATTTGGTGGGCGTGGCAACGCTACGTACCACCTGCAACAGGAAGTTGACAGTTATGCGGCATATACATATAGACAGGAATTGAATCAATCTTACCTCGTAGGGATTGAACTGCCGCTCGGGTAGTTCGAGATTGAGACCCGGATTCTCAAAGCAGGCGTGCTCGCGCTTCTTTTTCTTGCATGGCTGACGCACAACTTCAAAGGGATTGACTGGTAGCTGCTGCTGCTGCTGTCGTTGTTGTTCCTTCTGCTGCTGCACGACCGATAAATCCGCAATAGATTTGATTTCCAGTCCGGGCTGACTAATAAACGGATTTAGGTTCTCATTCTCTTTGAGCAGACGACGACGCCCGACAAGTTTCTTTGGCGTCGAACTAAATGCAGCGTTGGTGAAGCATGACGACGCACTAGCTGCAACAGCAGCTGCCACTTCGCTCTTTAAGGGTGGCGGCAACGGGGCGCAGCCAGTTTCTCGTTTGCGTTTGCGCGGCGTCTCGTTGAATGCCAAAGCAGAGATGCTCTTGGTTTCTAGCATTTTTTGGCAGCTTCAAATGCAATTCAATTAACTTATAAGCACACCTTAAAGTACGATAATATAATCACACTTTTTTTTTCCACTTGCATAAAAGAAATAGCTCACAAACAATCAATGTATACAAAAGCCAATTGTACGTCTTAGGCGATGCGCACCATTTTGAACTCATAAATTGAGTGTTGCAAAATGTTCGAAATTAACCGATAGCCCCTGCGATAGATAAATGCGCAATTTCATTGTGAATATCAATTGATAAGGAAGCAGAACACTCTTCTTTGCGTCATTTTTAAATTTTTCTAAAAACGAACAATAATAAAATTACTTCCCTTATAATCATAACATTTACGGTTTTTGTAACTTAAACACTCATTTTGTTATTAACAAATGTTTATGTATGTAAGCAAATGAGCATGAAGATATCGATTTGTTAACTATTGTTATCTTTTGGTGCTAAAAACATGTGTATAATGTTTCCTACAATTGTTTCTAACTGATCAAACGGTTTTTTCCATTTGTATTCAATTATATTTAGCTAAGATTTCTATTAAAACCATTCATAAAAATAAACATCGATATAAAGCAAGACATATCGATAGACGGCTGGCGATTATTTCAACGTAACACGTGTGCGGCGACCAAAACGGTAAAAGGCGAAAAGTAGCAGCAATTTTTGCAGCTGCTGTTGGTGTGTGTGTGTTCGGTGTGTTCCTGTTCCGTTGTAAAGCAGCAGCCCGTCGTCTAGCAGCAGCCCCCCAGAAGCCCGGACCAGCGTTAAAACAGCTCAACAAATGCAAATTGGTTTCGATTCTTGTGCGTGACACGTTTAGTTTTTTTTATATCATCCAAAATTTAAAGGTGAGATGTTGTGCTATATTAAACAGCCGTGGAAAATTCAATAATGCGCACACACATTCATATATATATATATATACATATGCACATAAATGTCTATGAGCATGTGTGAGTGCGCGTGTGTGTTGTAACAGTCGGGCAAGTGTGTTGTCTAACGCGTGTATGTGTTGTAATTTCACCCCTTTCCCCGTATCGAACTGCACTCCTGCTCCCATCTACTGCAGTCTATCAGCTGCAGCGGAATTCCTTTGTGCGATTTGTATAGAGCGGACGCGCGGCGTCTCCCAACAACCAAAAGTGATTCATTAAAAAATGCGCTAATGTAGGTGAAAAGTAGCTCAGCAACAAGAAAAAAAAAAGGCATCAGACGTCGACGCGGCGCAAATTGTTAAAACGTATTTAACAAAAAAGAGGCAAAAAGTAACGCGTTGCTCACCGATTTGGCGTTTTATTAAAACAGTTGCTTCTAACACGCATGTGGCGCCATCTGCTGCCGAGACAGCGTCTGCTTTCGCAGTAAATTTCCGCTGCCCGCTTCACATGTTCTTTTCAATATTATTGAAACTGGATATAGAACACAGTGTTGCACACGCGAATATTTGCGCTTGTATAGGTGATCAATGATCAGCAGTGTTGGCGGCAGTTTTCATACTGCTTCCTCTTCTCGATGCGACTTTCGCTGCAACTCGTGTTTCCCCGTTAAGAGCCGAAGTGTGCTTTCTAAAAGCACGAAGTTATCAAGCGTGTCGAAATTCCAATTTCGTAAAGATCTTTCTAATCAAAAATTAGTTTATCTTGTCTATATGTATTTAAAAAACTATGCTAACTTACCGACTGATTGCTGATCGACGCGCACAACCCAAAGCCCCAGACACGTTTTAAAAAACGACCGAAAAGCACGGAATTTGGGTGTAAAGCTGCAGTTTGTAACGTATTTATTTTTCTTTCGATTGTGTCGAGAATTAATTATCCTACAACTTTAATGCTCTCATCAGCTTTAAAGGTTTTTTTTTTTTTTTACCTGTATTTGAATATAATGAGATTAAAATCTCAATTGTCGTCGAATTAGCATAAAACTAAATTTAGAAAATGTACTTCATTGGATGTTTCAGCCCCATGTCCAAAAAATTAATAAGTTTTGATGCCTGCTCAGCTTCAAACTTATTTGAAAAGCGCCCCAATCCACGCTTACGTGCGAAAAATGGGTGAAAGCGAAAATTAGTGTTAACTAAATTGGGCGCAGGCAAAGCTCCCTCAAGTTTAAATGTTCATTTTACGTATATTGTCTAGTATTTTCTGCTAAAAATGTTATTTTAACTGTTTTTTTCATTTCTTGTCATTTACAGCACTCACACACACATATATATATATATACATATATATATATATGTATATACACAGGCGCTGGCGTGCATATACAGGAACTATATAGATATCATATTTACATTTTAGGCAAAAACAAAAAGCATACATATTTCGATTTGGATACCCAAAAGTATTGTTGTATAACATAACCAACAGAGAATAGAAGCAAGAGGAAGAGAAGAGTAGAAGAAAAGAAAAAGAAAAGGGGAGCTAAAATGCCATCGGACGCTAAGAAACGGGATGCGCAACGCAAAAAGGATGCGCGAAACAAGAAAATCCAACAAATACCATCCACAAAGAAATCAAACGGCACAGCCAATGGCCTCGACCGTGAAATGACCGAGGAGGAGAAACTGTGCGCCAAACTGGAGGAGGAGGCGCGCATCAGTGCGGAGGCACGCTCATGCACCGGTTCGCTGGCGGTGCATCCGCGATCGCGTGATGTGAAAATTGCCAACTTTTCGATAACGTTCTTTGGCTCCGAGCTGCTGCAGGACACAATGCTTGAGCTGAATTGCGGTCGGCGTTATGGTTTGATCGGTCTGAACGGTTGCGGTAAATCATCGCTGCTGGCGGTGCTCGGCGGCCGGGAGGTGCCCATACCGCCGCACATTGATATATTCCATTTGACGCGCGAGATACCGGCGAGCACGAAGAGCGCATTGCAGTGCGTCATGGAGGTGGATGAGGAGCGCATCAAGCTGGAAAAACTGGCCGAGGAGCTGGCCATGAGCGATGAGGATGACGCCCAGGAGCAGCTCATTGATATCTATGAGCGACTCGATGACATGTCCGCCGATCAGGCCGAGGCCAAAGCGGCGCGAATTCTTCACGGTCTCGGCTTCGACAAGGCCATGCAACAGAAGCAGGCCAAGGACTTTTCAGGTGCAGATTAACCCACTAGAATTACCGTATACACATATGTTCCCGCTCTGTTCTCGCTTTTTTCCATGCACAAAACCGTTTGCTAATTCGTGTTGCTTCTCTTTGATAGGTGGCTGGCGCATGCGAATCGCATTGGCGCGCGCTCTGTTTGTGAAGCCGCATCTGCTGCTGTTGGACGAGCCGACCAACCATTTGGATCTGGATGCCTGTGTGTGGCTGGAGGAGGAGCTGAAGACGTATAAGCGCATTCTGGTGCTCATCTCGCACTCGCAGGACTTCCTCAATGGCGTCTGTACAAACATCATCCATTTGACGGGCAAGCGACTAAAGTACTATACGGGCAACTATGAGGCTTTTGTGCGCACACGCATGGAACTGCTGGAGAATCAAATGAAACAATACAATTGGGAGCAGGATCAGATAGCCCATATGAAGAACTATATTGCACGCTTTGGTCACGGCTCCGCCAAGCTGGCCAGGCAGGCGCAGTCCAAGGAGAAGACTCTCGCCAAAATGGTCGCCCAAGGTCTTACCGAGAAGGTAACCGATGACAAGATCCTCAATTTCTATTTCCCCTCGTGCGGCAAGGTGCCACCGCCCGTGATTATGGTGCAGGTGAGTTGTTGCAATCTCAAATGATCCGAAGGCACATCAAAATAATGCTTGAACACTCCGCCTTTGCCTGATATATAGAACGTCAACTTCCGATATAACGACGAGACGCCTTGGATCTACAAGAACCTAGAGTTTGGCATTGATCTGGACACGCGTCTGGCTCTGGTCGGGCCGAACGGAGCTGGCAAATCGACCTTATTGAAGTTGCTTTATGGCGATCTGGTGCCCACCTCGGGCATGATACGCAAAAATTCGCATTTGCGTATTGCACGCTACCATCAGCATCTGCACGAGCTGCTCGATCTGGATGCCAGTCCGCTTGAGTATATGATGCGCGCCTTTCCCGATGTCAAGGAGAAGGAGGAGATGCGTAAAATAATTGGACGTTATGGTTTAACTGGACGACAGCAGGTTTGCCCCATACGCCAGCTATCGGATGGCCAACGTTGTCGCGTCGTATTCGCCTGGCTGGCCTGGCAGGTGCCGCATCTTCTCCTGCTTGACGAACCGACCAATCACTTGGACATGGAGACCATTGACGCCCTGGCGGATGCCATTAACGATTTTGATGGTGGCATGGTGCTAGTTAGTCACGATTTCCGTCTAATCAATCAGGTTAGTTAAACAGCTCAATCAAAGACTCGACTCGAGTTACAGTTACAGCTCGAACATGTTGTCCGACTCGAACAGATCGAACTTCGTTTGAATGAATGCCCTTCGAGTTTCGATGAATCGTTTTTCGCCAACACTGTTCGATCCAATTCTAAACTGTTGATTCCTTCTTCTGCAGGTGGCCGAGGAAATTTGGGTGTGCGAGAAGGAGACGGTGACCAAATGGAAGGGCGGCATTTTGGACTACAAGGATCACTTGAAGAATAAAATTACCTCCGAGAATGAGAAGAAGGCCAAGGCGGCGAATAAGTAGATTGCACACAAACACACTCGCACACACAACACACACACACACACACACACACACACAAACACCCACACACACTCACACACACACACACTCAATACAGGCATAGGTTGATCCTCTTTCTAACTCTTTCGCTCGCTCGTTCTGCGCCTCGCTCTTTCTTCCATAAGCACGCGTGTGTGCGTTGTGCGAAATTAGTTTTGAGTTTACACTACGCTATAGTCAAGTCATGTAAACTGTTCAAACACCAATAAACTACACACACACACACACACACACATAAACACACAACAACAAAAACAACACACAAATTTATAGGTGAATTTTTTTCCGTTTTCTGTGTCGATTTAAATTAAATAAAATGTGAGTCAAAAAACAACCAACAAAACAACAACAACAACAACTACAAAACTGCTTGTGATCTTGAGCTAAAGCCACGTTTTCAATATATTGCTCACACACACACACACACACACACACACACAGTAAGACAACCTTGTTGTGCACAACAAACTGTGCAAAATGTTGCAAACGTGGCTTTGGCTATATAATATTTTTTTTTAATATATTTTATTATTATTTTTAAAATAAATAATATAATTTTTATTTTCAAAATAAAATTCTTTGCTAGGTTTCAAATTGTTTTACGCTCGATAACTATACAAAAATACAAGAAGCATGCTGATAGTAAATATATATACATATATATATAAAATGACAAATTGCAAGACCAGTAAATGTTACTGCTACTGCCCGGCCTCTCCCCCCGCCCCCCATCCGCCTTCCCCTACACCTACCCGCTGAGAGCCGCAGCCCAGACACAGACAGCAGCCGCTTAGAAATTCTAAATATTTAAATACAATATACATATATGTAATACAAAACTGATGGAATAACAGATTTTATAGGCTATAAACAATTGGAAAATATTTGTTGTGCTAGAATTAAAATGCAGCAAGTTTGTTTTTTTTTATATATACAAAACATATAAATGTAAACGAAACGATACGTTTTTTTTAGGCTCAAGCGAATAATATAATAAAATATTAACAAGGAACGATTTACCGAAAAAAAACGGAACATTTTAGGGTTTATATGTATCTTAAAAATTGAAATTTGAATAAAAAATATACATATATACATATACAATACATGCGAAATATTAAATAAAAAAATCAATTAAATAAACAATTGGAACTAATAAAAAAATAAAAAAAAATAGACCACGCAATGGGAATGTGTTTTTTTTTTGTAAATCTAATCAATTTGGCGAAGCTCACAATTAAAATAAAAATCAATATTTATCATAATTTGTCTCTTGAAGAAAACAAATTTTCTTTACAATTATTTAGTTGATTAAACGAAAATAATCGGAAGGTAAATTTATGAAAGGAAGTTTTATTGTGTCCAGCTTTTTCGTTTTTATTGTACTTGAGAGCTTCATACATACGTTATAATTAATAATCATAATTCTATAGTTATATACATATGCTTAAATGCGTATGCGTATATTTCGCTTGTGAGTTGCATCGTGTAGGCACGTTGAAATGTTAGTTGGTAGACTTGTTTACACTTAAGCGATATTCCATATGCTAAAAATATGCTATATTGTACAGTTTTCTTTTTTATTTTGTTGTTTTGTTTTGTTTTTATTTTTATTTGTTTGTTAATAGAGAGCTCTCGCTCCGGGCGACGGATCGAGCTGCTCTAGTAGATCTTTGATAATTCGGAATATATGGTTTTGAGCAGCTGGCGCTCCTGTTGGCTAATCGAGATATTCTCGGCACCAAAATCACGTAGCAAATGCTTCAGATCGCACATATTGCGCTCGACCCAGGCGCAAATAATTTCGGCTAGGCCATATTGTTGCTGGATTGGCACAGAAGCGCCGGGCCTCTCGACCGGCTCATTATTATTATAGCTAAGGCAAGCTGATCCCAATTGCGGCAACTCGTACTGGGCCAGTGTATAATAGTATTCAATTAATTTAATGTGTGCAGGCGATTGGCGTGAAGGCGGCAAATTTAGATGCACCAGCAACAGCAGGCGTAGCACCTCCACGCGACGCAACAGCTCGCCGTACATTAGAGGCTTGCGGCGCTCATAAATATTGTCGACAATATCATCTAATTGCAGTAGGGCGCCACGATAATCCTCGCGCTGCATGCTCATCTCGGCGCTTATTTCTAGATCGTTTATTTGATGTGTGGGCGAGGCAAAGCTGCTAGTGCGCTCAAGCTTACGCTTCAGATGCTTCAGTTCACGCAGCACGGCTGCCTTGAAGACGCCGCTATCGGCGACACGTTCAGCGGCCTTGTTGTAGCAATGCAGTGCGCCCTCACGGAAGCCGTTGTGGCCGCTGCGCAAGTGCAGCTGGCGAAATTCGTTGTGTGCTAGAAGAAAGGCGCGTGCACCCCGCACATAAGCCTCGGCCTCACGTTGCGGTGTTCCGCCGTATGACTCGCATTTGGCGAAACCAATGTGACACATTGCCGCATATTGCATGATGCCCGATTCCTCAAAACTGTAGGCCAGACGCTGGAAATCGGCCTGCACATCTGCCACATTGGGCGCAAAGCGTCTGTCAAATATGAATTATGCATTTGGCCTCATCAAAATGTATAAACAATAAATGCCATGCCGCATTTAAATACTTACTTGAAGAAAACAACACGTTCGATTTTTTTAATTTTTGTTGAGGCGCGAAGATATTGTTCAATGGGATTCTTCGGGTATTGCTCGAGTTGATGATGGTGATGATGGTGATGGTGATGATGATGATGATGCTCCGCCGGCTGCCCGCTGGCAGTGCTGTTGTTACGTTGTTTTTCCATGATATTTATTTATTTTTTCAAGTGCTATACATTATATTCTGCTCTTATTATAAATGAATTTGTCAAAAAACAAAAAATAGTAACAGCTTTTCAAGTGTTGTACAGTGCTTGCCCAAAAATGTTGACAAGTAATGCAATGGTAACGTTCAGCACAGGTAAATTTCTAGACACGCGTGACGTCAGAATGTGTTGACATTTAGTTCAATGAGTTTAAAATTCTTTTTAGGAAAAATACCCATTATTTTACAAGCCTACTTTTTCATATCATTCGCTAGTACAGCCAAGGGCAAATATGCATAAGTGATGTTAAAGCGCTCAGTGAACTTAAAATGGTAATTTCTATGGCGTTACCTGATCATATTGCTACGCCATGCTTGTTGGACGTTAGCCAGCACTATGCCGCACAGCTGTTTAAGCCCATGCATACAGCGCCATATTTTTGCAAAATCGTAGAACAGAACGTAGAAAAATATTGCAGCGCACGCCACGTTCACGCGCCGCAACGCATTTAATTAAAACATACTTATATATATCTATATCAAAGTGTTTTATCAATATAATTGATTAGGCGGTATCTAAAATGGCCATTGCCGAGCATGATAACGTTTTCATTTTTGTGCCAAATCTGATTGGTAAGTTGTCGTTTAGTAAACAAATGTGACGTCAAGTATAGTGGACAATAATCGTGTGAGAGCCAGCAAAATATTAATGTAAATGCGAATTGCGTACGTTTGTTTAAATGACAAGCTGGAAAATGTCTAATGTATAAATGATAAATGTGTTTGGTTTAACTTAAATTAATAAGACAAAAAACTGTAATTTTGTGTAACTTTTGCATTGTGTTTTTTCCTCTATCAATTCGCTTGCGCGTCCACGGTGCAATGTGTGTATGGCAGCCAACAACAAATGTGTATGCATATTAATGTTGTTGTTGTTATGCTTGTTCCCTAATTCAATTAGCTGTCGTTGGAGGCGCTGGCGTTGCAACCTGTCAAATGCAAAACATACTGCCGCTAACACCGCTACAACCCCTCATCTTCCATCCACTAAGCAATGTCACCCACAGCGCCATCTATGTACACACACACATTATCGATTGGAATTACATTTGTTGTTCTATTTGCGTGTATTTTATTGTTTGACTAATTGCAGGTTATGCACGCATCGTTTTGGCCATTATTGCGTTTTGGTTTATGTCCACGAACTATGTGATCGCCGGCTGGTGTTATATAATCAGTGCACTACTGGATGCCGTCGATGGACATGCCGCCCGGGCCTTCAATCAGAGTGAGTCTGCAAGTTCCGCACATTTTCACATTTCACACATATACATCATCGGCGCAAATCATCGACCAGCAGCCGGCCATGACTCACGATGCCGGCAAATGGGCAGGCGAAAAGTACCGCTAATGCTGGCCATCTATGAAAACGTACTTATTTATGTGTTTGTGTACACTGTGCACACTATGGCCACATACGTGTCCAAAATTTATATCGTATGATACCATATTGTCTCGCTAACACTGGCAGCTATTAACCGGCTTTGCACTGTCCAATTGATTATATATTTAAATTTGCAATTAGTTTCACAACAATTTTCCGTCATAGTCTGCGATTTCGTATTTGTTTGGCATCAAACGCTTCTGGCCTCATGTTGACATTAACTTCATTTCCTCGATTGAACATTTGCCAACTTTAAATTAAATATATTTCACTATCACTTCAATTGCTTACGCCCGTTTTCAGGCACACGCTTCGGCGCAATGCTGGACCAGCTGACAGATCGGTGCGGAACCACGGGATTGCTGGTTACCCTGGCCTATTTCTATCCCAGCTACATGTTCTGGTTTCAGCTATCGATCGCCATTGATGTCGCCTGCCATTGGCTCTACATGCAAACGTGAGTAGTTAGTGTTTTCCAGTTACTTTGAATCAATTTCAACCGAATACTTAACCCAATTTTCAGGAGCGTTGTGGTGGGACGAGTCTCGCACAAGGTGAATGATAACTTTGTGATGCGCATCTATTACCAGAAGGACGTCCTGACCTTTATGTGCTGCGTGAATGAGCTCTTCTACATTTGCCTGTATCTCTTGCATTTCACCTATGGACCTTTGAGTATGCAGTGCCTAGAATATTTACAAAAAATTGTCTTTATCGAATCTTTGATTTCTTTTGCAGTAATCGGCGTTTCGCTGTTCAAAATACTTGCCTTCCTTACCGGGCCCTTTGCGGTGCTAAAGGCCCTGATCTCTGTTATGCATGCCTATGTCGCTGGCGCTGATTTGGCTGCGGTGGATGTGCGCGAGCGCCAGGAGAAGCGCCAAAAGGCCGAGCCCGTTGTTGCCGGCAAAAAGTTGGAGTAATTAGAAAGAAAAAAACCAACAAAACATCAAATCAGGAGAAACAGAAAAAATGAAACAACTAAAGTACGAAGCAAAACTATTGATTCCAAATAACTAAAACAAAAACAACTAATTATATTATAGTTAAATTTTAGTTATTAGTTCGCTCTATAGCTATTTGTTGACTTTATTTTTTATTTTTTATTTAATATATATTTAATTTGGATTCGGGCGGGCGACACTTGTGTCAACAGGTGATTTAAGCATTAAAATTATATTTATATATATATTTATTTGCCTAAGTAAACGTTAATTTTTTAATTTTGTCACGCTTATACACATACGTGTAACATATATATATATATATATATATATTTTAGCAATTTGCAAGCTGCATAAGTTGTTAATGGTTTAATTAGAATTGATGTCATCCATTTAATGTGAATTTTCATAATCTAACCAACTAACTCTGTATGTATTTAACGTTATAATTAAGTCGTAGCATACAATTGGTACCTTCCAAAAATAATACAAGGCGTGACCTGGAAATGGAGCAAACTATGGTATATGTATGACTGCCACCGCATTTTCGTATTAGTCGAAACGCGTGGCGATATTAGTCAAAAGTTTACAAACGAATATGAAAAATAGATACAAAAAAATTATAAATTCAAGATTTAATAGATTGTCAGTGGTGAACATGAGAAATAAATAGTTTTTGTGTGCAAAATTTTGAGTTCAGTTAATTGATCCATTTGTATCGAATAGCAAGTAATTTATTTTTGAATTTGGCGCCACATCAATGCAAAGCAGCCACAATAAAACAAGCGGTATTGCAGCCCTGATTGAAAAGTCGCTAAGCAACGCACAGCTGACGCACAGTGCTGTGTAGCCCTGGTAAAGCGAGCACCACTCACGCTGATTTGTTATTGTTATTAATTGCAAATTACATATATTCATATATTTTTAACATGTCCACAACGGCTGCACAGCAGTCACCTATCTATTGACTAAGCCTGACCCAACTGCAGCTCAGCCATCATGAAGATGGGAATGGGCTACACAGTACTCTCGCGATTGCGAACCCTAGCACGCTACACAATCGCCTACGCTTGTATAACCCATTGCACATTTGAGTATGTGGGGGACTTTGTTTTGGTAAGTGGCCGGTGTTGTTGATTTTATGTATTAAATGTACATACATTTGTATGTATGTACATTGTTATCGACAATCGATGCTTTCAGTGCAAAGGACCCTCTATGGAGCCAACGCTCTTCTCAGATAATGTGCTGCTGACGGAACGCCTATCAAAATTTTGGCGTAAATATCAATCCGGCGATATTATTATTGCCGTTTCGCCGGTTAATGCCAGCCAGTATATATGCAAACGCATTGTGGCCGTGTCCGGTGAGAAGATAACGACACTTAAGCCACACCCCCTTGAGGCGGAATCAACGTCAAAGAAGCCGAGTGAAATATCTATGGTAACGGATTATGTGCCGCATGGCTGTGTTTGGATCGAGGGCGATAATAAGAGCAATAGCTCTGATTCACGTTACTATGGGCCCATACCGCTTGGACTGATACGGAGTCGAGTCGTCTGTCGCATTTGGCCACTCTCGGAGCTAACGGGCCTGTAGGTACCAGCACAAGGCCACAAATTTATAGTTGTTAACTTTTTAAATATAAATTATCGACCTGTATAAATAAGTTGAAAAACATCCATGATAAGCAGATTCGTCGATATCCTTTGCCCGTTTGGTCCGACTGGTCCGTCAAGTGTTAGCTAATGGAAAAGCCCAAGAAAAAATTTTAAATTACATATTAACGACAACGCGCAACACTGTTATCGATAAATGAAATAACAATTTATCGATGTTTAATTTGTCCTTGGGACGTTAATCTTAAAGCACCAAGCAAATTAAAATTCAAAATGCATACATTTGACTAAAATTTAGCTACAGATTTATGTAGAGGGTATGTACAAATTAAAACTAGACACAGTTACACAATTGCACTAATTTTTTGGCACTTCCTTGTCTTCCTTGGCCTGGTCAACGTAATACAACTGATACTCCTTCTTAAGCACCTGATGCGTCATGTTGGCGCACGTAAAGTCCAGTCCGCGTTTCTGATTGTCCAGATAGGTGCGCACAAACAGGCGACTCGCCTCGAGCACCTGCGGATTACGCATATACTCCTCCATTGGCATCCAGCAAACGCGCGCGATTTCACGTTCGCAGCGCTTCAGGTCCAGGTTGAGCGGTTTAAGGCCAATCACAACATAAATATCGGAACAGTCGAAATTGCCACCATGTGAGTGTCGCAGGCACACCATTGAACGGAATGTTGTCCGTATGCCCGTCTCCTCGACCACCTCACGTACGGCCGAATCGACGAGATTCTCGCGCGGCTCCACATAGCCGCCGGGCAACTTCCACATGTTCTTCGCTATCGCATGTTTATCGGAAACAACCAGCACCTCGTTTTGATCGTTGATCACCAGACCGCCGACGCCGAGCAACGTGTGCGCATAGCTGGGCAAATTGCTCTGCTCGTGCGTGGGCAGCCAACGGTACATGGTGACCACACCTGTGCGCGCATGATGAAAATCGAAGCCAGCCTCAGCCAAGATGGGCACCCATTCGGCTTGATCCTTGTAGACGCGGAACCAAATCGTACGATTCTTGTTTGCACGCCAAAAGTCCAAAGATTCTATAAAACAAAAAAAATAAAACCAATAATTATAAATATATAAGGCAATTGATTAAATTTCGTTTCTGTATCATTTACTGTTTAGCTTTTCGCAGAATTGCGTTTTGTTAGCAATTTTCTGATCTTTGCCATCGACCGTAACGCCCAGAAAACGATCCGTCACGCCACAAAAGATATCCGGCGGCGAGTCCATGTTCTTTGAACTGCAAATTAAGTAATTGCATTTAATTCGTTTTACAAACCGAATGTGGGGTATATTGGAAAGCAAGTGCAAGTCTTCGTCGCCGTGCCGACAATCAAAAAAGACAATTCAACTGTTGTTACACTGTAAACAGAGTATTGCATAGTCGGTTACAGGCGACAAAGACGTGCTTACTAGCTAATTTGAATGCAGGGCATACACTTACGTCTGATAGGCGCGCGCAATATTGTTGTCGCAAACGAGTTGTCGCTGTGGCCAGGCGGAAGATCTGCTCCTGATGCTGCAGACGCTGCTGCCGTAGTGTTTGTGCGTTATTGCTCCTGTTGCTGCTGCTGCTGCAATCGTAACTTTGCGCCATGTATTTAGTGCGCTTAATAAACAAGAATTACTTCGGCACAGCAATGCGACAGACGACATTAAATATGCAATTGAGCAGTGTGACCAGGTGGCAAGAATGCGTGGAGCTGTCAACGATGACGTTGGTGTTGCCTATGCAACCAATTGTAGCTGTAGCCTACAAATACAATTTTGTGAGAAAAACAAAACAAACAAACAAACAAACAACAGAAGCAAATCGAAATCTGAACACATTTGATAAATTTAGTAGCTTATAATGCCGAAGTACAAATATCCGAATATTTTTCAAAAATCTATCAACTATGCGAATTATTTATTAACAGCATACTTGCCTCTAAACTCGGCTCAGTCTTTGCAGAGAGACCATATTATATAAATTGTCAAAAGTCGACTTTTAGGTGCGAGATCTCAAACAAACTCACACATATGCAATATTCTACACATAATGTTCGTAATTCACAAAGTTACTGGCACAAAACTATCTGTCTGGAATTGATAAGCGCAACAGCTTAACGATCCGCCGCACGTCTGTCTATCCCTTCGAATTTGGCGCATAGGCGGTTATACTCTGTTAAATGTCAAATATAGCGGCAACCTTGAATGACAATGACTGTGTGTGTGTGTGCGCGTGTGTGTGCGTGTGTGTGTCGGCGATTGTTTCCGTATTTGCTTTATGTTTTGTTGTTGTTTATCAGGCGTTATCAAAATATGCGAGTTTTATGTAACGCAAACACATACACACACACACACACACACACACACACACACACAAACAAACTAACGCATGCACACACATCACATTAATTGGGATAGTTCACGTATAAAGTTGCTTTCATTGACCCCACATTTTGTACTCTGAACGTATATTTATTTACACTTACAATTTCGCGCCAGTTTCTTTAAGCGATACAAAGTTCACAGCTTTACACACAATGTGACCGTTCATCTCATAAGTAAAAATATTTATGAAATCTGGCAGTAATAGTGCCAATTTTTCAAATTGCAAATATCAATTCCGCTTTCACTAATTATCATTTAAAAGAGGACAAAAGGTAAATTTTCGAACGCTTTACTAGCGCACGTTATGATAATGACGATCGGTATACATAATTAGCCCTATATAGGCAATTGCATTTGCAATTTACGACTGGCGCGATCAATGATGCATAACGTATTAATATTGTTTGCTCACTTGAATAACATTCACAATAGGAACGGATAGCGAGGACAGCTAAATGCAAGGAGGTCACACTGATCTATGGTGCGTGCTGTCCAACACAGGCTCGAACGATAGACGCATGCATGCACCTTTAAATATATCGATAGTTATGGATCGTTACATTTGTAGAGCGGGCTTTTATTTTGAATTTGAACTAAACGAATTATGATTTGTACATGTTGCAAGTTGTATATTTGACTTGTTTACGTATGACATAAATATGCAAATAGATACAAATGTATATGGTTTGCATAGGCATATTAAAGCATTACGTGCTGAACGTGTCCACATTAATGTCGATTCAATTCCAATATCAACATATTTTTGCATTACATTGATAAATTCACTTCATTGCGTAACGATATATACAAATATATATAAATATTTATATACATATGTATCTATATATATATATATACATATATACATATGCATTACCCAGTATATGTTGAAATAATATGTTTTGTTAGCACCCAAACTCGATCGGTCCTTCGATATACATATGTATGTAATGCAAGAATATGCCCCCCCAACACAATTATTGCACTCGCAGCTATTTCGAATTGCTATCCCGTGGCTCCTCATCCAGCAATAGCCACGGATGATTGATGGCCGCATAGGCGGAGACGCGACGCAACGGATCCGTGCAGAGCATCGGCATTAGAAATTCAGCAAATTCTTTGGCATCGTTTGGCGACCAATTGTATCGCTCGATTAGCACCTGGTTCAATGGATGTATATCGAGATTTTTAATATTCAGCAGCTGGCCATCGGCATCAAAGATTTCTGCAGAATATTCGCCACGTTCGATAAGGTGCTTGGGTATGGGACCGCATGTCTCAATTATGTGCGCCACATGGACCTCATCCTGCGAGGCATCGCCGCGCCATTTGTTCGGCTCAAACAGATATTCACCGGTGGCCAGCTCCCAGAATAGGCAGGCGGCGCTCCACAGATCCGCCGACGTATCATAGCCGGCGCCCAATATAACCTCAATGGCCCGATATTCGCGCGTCTGTATATCCTCGGTGACATGATGATCGATAAAACAGGCATTGCCCACATCGGCAATGGCCACCTTCAGTTTGCACGGCTCCAAGGCGGGATCCGTCCGTTTGATTAGATTCAGATTCGGCTGCGCTGTCGTCGATTGCTGCTGCTGCTGCTGCTGTTGCTCCAGCAGGAGCAGCTTGCTCGGTTTTTTGGCTGGCTTTTTGATTTTGATGCGTTTGCTGCTGGAATGAAACGGTTCGTTATCCTCCTTCTCATCCCGCTCGATGCACTTCTGGACAAAGCGCATAAACTTTTCCGGGCTGCTGTTGAGCAGCTTCATCGCCTTCGAGCCCGTCTCCGGGCGACGTTCCCGTCCGCGCTTCTTTCCCGCAAGCGATTGGGACTGTGACTGTGACTGGGGCTCGCCGGTGCCGGGCGCCGTCTGGCGGAGCAGCGATACCGTCTGCTGGTCAGCGGCGAGCGCCGTATCGCCGACCTGTTCGGTGAATTGTTGGGAAAGCGATTGCAGCTGCTGGAGCTCGGCATCGTTCAGTATGGTGGGTCCGTCGTAGGCGAGAAATGGCAGCTGATTGGTAACCGCATCGATGGCCATTTTGGTGGTCAGCAGACCGTGCCGGGCCAGCTGGAGGAGATCGGCAATGCCGCGCTCCCTTAGCCACTTGCGATGCGTCCGAAAGAAGCTGACGCTCTGCTTGGTCTTGGTGCGCAGCCGGCGCTTGGCCGTTTTGCTCAGCTTCGTCTCCGCCTCATCCTCCTTGTTGTTGTTGCTGTTGTTGCGGATCAGCACCAGCTGCTGGGCATGCTCCAGCAGATACTTGCCGGAGGCCTCAACCGCCTGGCTGCGCAGCGCCACATCGTCCGCCACCAGGAGCACATTCTCCGGCTTCAGATCCGTGTGTATCAGATTGCCCTGATCGTGCAGCAAATACAATCCCTGGAGCACCTGGTATGCGATCTGTTTGACATTGTAGAGCGGCAGGCCCTGATAGCCGCTGCGCTGTATCAGCATCAGCATATTGTCGCCGAGCACGTCGAAGACGAGGCATTGGTGGGTGCCATTGATGCCGCTGGTGCTGAAGTTGTCCGTCAGATTGACGACGCGCTCCCGCAACGGATGCCAGCCCAGCTGGGCGATGTGCCGCAACAGCCGGATCTCGTGCCGCGCCGATTCCGCATAGAGCAGCGCCGACTTGACCAGCTTGACGGCGCAATAGCGATTCCTCTGCGTATCGTAGCACAGCCACACGGTCGAATAATGTCCCCAGCCCAGTTTGCTGATCGCAAAATAACGCTGATGGAACGCGTCGCCCACATTTACCGGATGATAGCCGCCGGGTCGATAATCGCTCGGGCTTTCGTTTGCGTACGTATAGGGCGTGGTGGGCGTGGTATCGTCATCGTCATCATCCTCATCCTCATCCGCATCCGCATCAACATCCTCCTCGTTGTCGTCGTCGTCGTCCACATCCTCCACGTCGTCCTCATCCGCCTCATTGGCCACGCCCACAACGTCGTCGAGCTGCACAACCAGCCGATCCTCCCGCTGCGTTAGCTGATTCGCCGATCTGCTGCGATAGGCGCCATATTTATAGCTGGGCTCGGCATCCGCCTCGTAGTCGACCTTGTTGCCATTCTGTGCCAGCTGCAGCATGACCAGATCCTCGGCAACATCCAGCAGGGGCATCGCGGGCGCTTTTCGGCAGACGGAGCTGGACGCCGACGTGAAGTTGTGGTATGCTCCTCCTTCCGCTCCCGCTGCTCCTCCTCCTCCTCCTGCTTCCACGTCGTCCTCGTCGTCGTCGTCGTCGTTGTCGTCTTCTTCTTCTTCGTTGGAGCTGGACTTGTGCGACATCGTTTTAGCACTCCGTGTTGTTGTTGTTGTTGTTGTTACTATTTCACATGTGGAATAAAAATGGGAATTTTGATTAGTTCTCTCTCGTCTAGTTTTGCATGATTTATTTTTCGATTCTCTACTATATAACATATATATATATAGATATATGTACATATATGTATGTTGTGTGTATATTTCTGGTTCAGTCAACGTACGGTACAATTTATTTTTTTTTGTTTTTTTTTTTTTATTATTATTTTGTTCAAAAATATATATATCTGGTTTGGAAATTTGATGTGCGTGTTGTATCTATATATACATGCTAGAATTTAAACGGAGTACTAAACCAATTCCAACATTTTATCATTGACATTAAATCAAACGAATTGCTTGCTGAGATCCCAAAACTTATTCCAATTCCAAAAAGCTTTCACCAAAGCCGAACCAGTTCCAGCTCGGAACTTGGCTTCAATTCAAGCCAAATCGAATCGCTTTTATTGCTCGATTTGATTTGAATAATAGTATTTATTTTATTTCAAAAGTCAAACCGATTTGAACTAGAAACTCGTATGTTCACCAAACTGAACCAGTTCCAGCTCGGAACTTGGCTTCAATTCAAGCCAAATCGAATCGCGTTTGTTGCTCGATTTGATTTGCTTAATAATATTTATTTCAATATCGTTTTCAAAAGTCGAACCGATTTGAACCAGAAACTCGTATGTTCACCAAACTGAACCAGTTCCAGCTCGGAACTTGGCTTCAATTCAAGCCAAATCGAATCGCGTTTGTTGCTCGATTTGATTTGCTTAATAATATTTATTTCAATATCGTTTTCAAAAGTCGAACCGATTTGAACCAGAAACTCGTATATTCACCAAACCGAACCAGTTCCAGCTCGGAACTTGGCTTTAATTCAAGCCAAATCGAATCGCTTTTATTGCTCGATTTGATTTGCTTAACAATATTTATTTCAATATCGTTTTCAAAAGTCGAACCGATTTGAACCAGAAACTCGTATTTTCATCAAAGCCGAACCAGTTCCAGCTCGGAACTTGGCTTTAATTCAAGCCAAATCGAATCGCTTTTATTGCTCGATTTGATTTGAATAATAGTATTTATTTTATTTCAAAAGTCGAACCGATTTGAACCAGAAACTCGTATTTTCACCAAACCGAACCAGTTCCAGCTCGGAACTTGGCTTTAATTCAAGCCAAATCGAATCGCTTTTATTGCTCTATTTGATTTGCTTAATAATATTTATTCCAATATCGTTTTCAAAAGTCGAACCAATTTGAACCAGAAACTCGTATTTTCACCAAGCTGAACCAGTTCCAGCTCGGAACTTGGCTTTAATTCAAGCCAAATCGAATCGCTTTTATTGCTCCATTTGATTTGAATAATAGTATTTATTTTATTTCAAAAGTCGAACCGATTTGAACCAGAAACTCGTATTTTCACCAAACCGAACCAGTTCCAGCTCGGAACTTGGCTTTAATTCAAGCCAAATCGAATCGCTTTTGTTGCTCGATTTGATTTGCTTAATAATATTTATTCCAATATCGTTTTCAAAAGTCGAACCAATTTTAACTAGAAACTCGTATTTTCACCAAGCCGAACCAGTTCCAGCTCGGAACCTGGCTTCATTTTAAGCCAAATCGAATTACTTTTATTGCCCGATTTGGTTTGATTATTATTTGATTAATCAGAAACTCGTATTTTGTACTGAACATGAACCGAATCGTGAACCGGCTAAAGAGCTGGAATCGAATGAATTTGGTTCACAGAATGATTTGGCTTGAACAAAAACTTTTAATTAACAATTACTTTTCGATCTTGAGAATTTGAAGATATGCGACAGCTTAACTGAAAACTAGATGTCAGATCGGTTTTGAACTGAACCGGTTCGAAGCATGAACTGATTCCAATAGAAAAACCTTCAGCCGGTACCAAAAAAAACGTTTACTCTTTTGCTTACATATGTTTTAGATAACAAAGAAGTGCTTGATTTGCAAATAAGAATATGCGAACTTGTTATAAGCCGAGCCGGAACCAGTTCGAACCAGGAATTGAAAAGGACTTGGTGTGAAACTTTGATGATGATTTTTTGGAATATCTCGGCCAAATAATGTCAGATTTTGGAATTTTATACCATTTTGGACTCGTAAGGATCAAAACTATTAAATTATTAAATCAAATTTTTGACGTAATGCAAAGTGAAATAGTTTTAATCTGTATATACACATTATTCTATTATTTTAGGTTGTGTTTTTTTTTAAGGAACAGCATGTCCATTCGTTTCCAGTGCTGTGCAATTGCGCGGCCTAACCGGAAAGTTTTCAATGTTGTGCAACGATTCGGAAAATGCAATTTGGAGCAACAAAGCGCAAAATACCAAATACCGGTTACGGTTAATCGGACCTACAACAAAAAATCAAGCAGAAGAGAGAATGAAAAAAAAAACACAAAAAAAATGAAAGGGGATTAAAACTGTGTTGCAAAATGCACAATTTAACAAAGTCAGCTTGTTGCCACGCGGGGGGTGGTGTACCCATTCAGGTGCCTCAATTGGGCACAACAACAAAAGACGAACCCATTGAGTTTTTCCCCGAACAAATTACAATTTCCCACTTTTTATACCCTGGACCCATTGAAAATGCCCAAACAGGGTATATTGTATTGTTACAAACGTATGTAACTGGCAGAAAAAAACAATCTCCGACCCCATAAAGTATATATATTCTGGATCAGCATCAACAGCCGAGTCGATCTATCCAAGTCCGTCCGTCCGTCCGCCCGTCCGTCCGTCTGTCCGTCTGTCCGTCCGTCTGTTTATCCGTGTGCATAAACGCAAGGATCTCAGCACCTATAAGAGCTAGAGACTTGAAATTTTGGCTCTAGGTCCTCCTAGTCCCCGCGCAGATCGAGCTTGTTTCCGCTGTTCGATAACTTGCCCCATTTCCAAGTTATCGATAAAAATCGATATCGGAATCCCGTTTTTTGAGCAATTTCGGCAAATAATATGAGCTAGAGTCACTAAACTTGACACGCAGCTTCTAGAATAGTATATATATATATATATCAAGTATCTTTGATTTTATACCTATCGCCTGTTTGGAAGAAGAGGGTTCAGGGTATCCCCTAGTCGGGAGCTCCCGACTAGAAACTCTTAGTTGTTTTTATTTCATTCCGTGCGCTGTTTGTATTTTGATTGAAGGCTTAGCGTCTATTTTTTGGGCGAAAAAGTTACAAAAAGAAAAATAGAAATTTGAAAAAAAATGAAAAAAATGAAAAAAAAAAACGACGACACAAAAAAACTATAAATGATTACCGCTGCGCCCCCTTATGACAAGGGGCTATTTGCACAGTTGTTTAAACAAATTTTCCGCTAAGGGTTGCGCAGCATTTGGATTTCCATTGAATGGGCGCTGTTGCTGCTGCTGCTGTTGGGCTTAAGTGAAAATTCTAGCTCAAATATTTATTGACAATGCGCTGGCGTTACTACAAGGGGGAACGGGGGAAGTGGGGAGGGGGAGGGGAGGGGGATGAGGTGGAGTGGCCCTGGCATTTCCCAGGCCGCAGCCCGAAATCGAAACCAAAAACTGAAACCCTTTTTTCCCAACAAGCTTCTTGTTTGTAATTAGGGAGTTTTTCTTACAGAAAATAAAAAAAAAATTGAATATAAGAAAATGCTGTATGTGTGTGTGTGTGTGGTCCCTTCTCTTGATTTACCCAATTAAGCGCTATTTTGGGTGTCCCGTTATGCATTGTTTAATCAAAAATATTTACATGCTTTGCCTTAAAGCTGCAGCGCAGCCGTATACCCTGCATACCCCATGGCAACCTGGGGGTATATTGATGTTGTTAATCGCGTTGCCAATTGGCATACTTAAACACATTACACCAAACTTGGTAGGCAGACTCTCGAAAGAGTATACACAGTTCGAGAATATTTCGCTTTTTGAGAAACAGTCCTGGTTAAAGGGTATACGTGCGTGTGCTCTAAATTTAATAAGAGTTAAGCTAGCAAACGTTTTCTATAGTGTGGGGCTACATATAGGAGAGATGTGCGTGCTTATCTATGTTTGTGTTCGATTTTTGTGTATATACATACGGCTACAGGGTATCTGCCAATCGTCCACGTTTTTATTTGTATAATATAGGAACAAAGCGTTTTTAATTGCTTTAAAAGCGCGAATAAATTGCATTTTTAAGAAAAATGGCAGCCAGTGTTGCCGTCGCCTAAAATCTGACAATTGCAAGCTTATCTGCAAGCTGGCAACGCTGCGCTTGCGCGTCATTCACGCGCTCTCGCTCTCGCTCTCTCTTTAGCACATAAGCACGCGCCCACTGTACATGTGTACGTGTGTGTGTGTGTGTGTGTGTGTGTGTGTGGGCGAGACGCTGCACAGCTGTAATTGATTTTTGTTTCTCTGCCGCTTTTCTTATCGCTCGTTTGTTTTCGATTTCTAACGGTAATAGGCAGCATAATTGGCACATTTTACACAAACTGACGGAATGCGCAACAATGCGCAAGGGCAGCGACAGCAGCAGCAGCGGCAGCAGCAGCAGCTGCAGAGCGCGACAAAAGACGGCAAACGGCGCATGCCAAAAATGCTGCTGCTGCTGCTGCAAAAAAAAAAACAAGAACAACAAGGAAACTAAAGATGCAATTGGAAGAAGCAGACAGCGCAGACAGGCGGCAGGGCGAGACAATGGGAAAAGTGAAAAAATCTCGGCAACAAACAACACCCAAAGGACAGCTGTCGGCTGCAGCGTCTCAGCCAGCGACGTCATCATCAACAGCAGCAGCGCCGGCAGCGCTGGCAGCAACGGCATTTTAGCAGGCGTGTCCTCTGCAGGCAGCGAAAACAACGCGCGGTCAATCGGTAATTGGATTAGATCAGACGCTACCCCATTTGGGCTGCTGGCAGCGCGCAGGCTAATCAAGGCGCCGCTAGATCCCGTTTGATGCCCTAACAAATGGGCATTTCAACATTTTTACCAAATGTGTAACGCATAGCAGATGGAACATGCCATAAGGTATATTTACATATATGTTCCTGATTATTATCGGCCGAGTCGCTATATGCATATGCATGTCAAAATCGGACAGATCGAACAACTATATCATCTAGATGCAAGCGAAATTAGGTGAAATATTTAGTCTGTTTCAAGATATCTACAGCTAAGTTAACATTTTAAAGGTTTTTTGCAGGATCCCGACATGTGAGCAGAATCTAAACAACTTGGGAATACTTTCATCATACATACATATATAGTATACATTAGTTCAGGAGAGCTATAGAGAGAGAGAGAGAGAGAGAGAGAGAGAGAGAGAGAGAGAGAGAGAGAGAGAGAGAGAGAGAGAGCAATAGAGTTTATATATAAAAAACTTGTTTGCTTACCCAGATATCTTCTTTGAACTCAGCATATTATCAAAATCGGAATAAGATGTCGCATGTAAATTTGTAAATTTGTTTAATCTTGAGTTATTGTGAGCAAAATCCAAGATTACTTAACGGAGTTCAGCAATTACTGGCAACAATTAGCTACCAAGCTATAAGCAAAGTTTTTTTTATCAACATCGTACTGTGATATATCATATAGCTACCTGTGCGAACTCAGCTCTCAGTGAAGATATCTTGATGAAATTTGGTACAGATGCTTATTTCAGCTCAGTGCAGAATATATATTGAGGTCGGCCGGATTGAAGCAATATATCAAATAGCTCTCATAGAAACAATCGATGAGAAATCAATCTTTTTATTACAAAAACTTTGTTACTTTCGATATCTTCGCGAAACTCAGCAATAATATGATTTACCTTTCTCTTCTTCAGTTCTTCAAAATCTTTGGCACAGCAGGCCGTAATATTATATAGCAGCCCATGTGAACTCAGCTCTCAGTGAAAGTATCTTGATGAAATTTGGTGCAGATGCTTCTTTTAGCTCAGTGCAGAATATATTTTGAGATCGGCCGGATTGGAACAATATATCAAATAGCACTCGTGGAAACAATGTTTGTTACTTTCGATATCTTCGCGAAACTCAGCAATAATATGATTTACCTTTCTCTTCTTCAGTTCTTCAAAATCTTTGGCACAGCAGGCCGTAATATTATATAGCTGCCTATGTGAACTCAGCTCTCAGTGAAGATATTTTGATGAAATTTGGTACAGCTCAACGGATGACCATGTCAATTGGGAAGAAGCGCTCAACACTCGGCTAGGGTCTACTTGGTTACAAAAGGGTATTTGAAGTTCGGGCAGCCCGTTGAAAGGTCTTCGTGCAGCTTCCTGATGCTGTTGCCAAAGAAAACAGCGGAAATTAATTAAGAAAACGCGTTGAGGTTGTCCGTCAAACCGAAGAAGCCGCTGCCCGCGGGCTGCGTTGCCCTTTGCCCCGCTCGAATGTCCCCGTCCCATAACGAAGCTTGATTTTTATTGCATGTAAGTTATTTACATGCACATGAATGCACATCCACATTAAAAGGTTTCCCATCTTTTTAGGAATAGCCCCTGTGACCCTTTACAATTGGGTTTAATTGTGTTTGACTGACTGGACCCCATTTGGAAGCGGGCACTCAAAAGGGCAGTTGCCAAACCTTGAACAGAATCTCTTCACCAATGGCTTTTTATACCCTGAACCCACTGAAAATGGCTAAAGTGGGTATTATGCATGTGTGCAAATGTATGTAACAGGCAGCAGGAAGCATCCCCGACCCATAAAGCGTATATATTCTCGATCTGCATCAACAGCCGAGTCGATCTATCCATGTCCGTCTGTCCGTCTGTCCGTCCGTATGTATGAACGCAAAAATCTCAGATTCTATAAGAGCTGAAGAGTTGAAATTTCAGCTCTAGGTTCTCCTAGTGCCCGCGCAGATCGAGGTTGTTTCCGATATTCGATAACTTGCTTCCAAGTAATCGATAAAAAATGTCGAAAATTTGCAGCATTTTTGATTGAGTTTTTGTGAAGCAGCTATGGGATATAGTGCTCCGATTTGGACGGCTGCGACAAATCTACAGATCAAGAATATATAGAGGCGCATTGAGTAATGCGGATAATCTATGAAGGGAATGCGGATAATCTATGAAGGAAACTTGGCCCTGGAAATAAAGGTAAATATAATTGAATGAAAAGTGACAAAACTAGATTACAAAAGACTTTGAACTGAGATCCTTCAAAATGAAATGTGTTCGTGTGCTGAGGAGAAGGTAATTATAAAATGATATATATTTAATCTATAATAAATGTTACTTTTCTATATATCTATATATATACTCTCCTGGTCGCCGCCTTTGACGTTTGTCCACGATAAAGCTTGAGGGCAATAAACATTTATAAAAAAAGAAATAAAGGTAAATATGATTGAATAATCTTTTAACTGAGATCCTTCGAAATTTAATGCCTGCGGCTGATAATATTATTCAAAAATGATATATTTTTGATCTATAATATATTATACTCTATATACATACCAATTTCTGGTGTATCTAGCTCCTTTGGTCTTCGAGAAGTGCTCAAAAAATCAAATCTCAAAATCGTTTTGAGAGCAAAAATATGCCAAGTTCCTTTGTGTTAGAGGGGAAAAGATATTAAATATTTAATTTTATGCTTCTAGTTTTTGTAGTTCTCGAGATCGAGGCATTTAGAGAGACGAGCCCAGCTCTAGATCCTGATCCTGACATAATATAATAATATCTAACTATCGACTAACTTTGGGTAATTTGTTTTTTGTACTCACTGTGGCTCTCATTCCAGGCAGAGGTCCTTTTGGTTGGTTAATCGAAAATTCGGTGAGATCGTTTTTGGCAATTTTCCATGGTTGACATTTGACGTGTTGCTCCCGTTTTTTGTTTTGTTGACTTTTTTATTATGCTGGGCAGCCTGGGAATGTTGTGGGCTGAATGGAAAATCAGTTCATTTATCATGCAGGATGCGGATGGAGGATGACAGGATGTGACTGGGCACAAATGATTGTTGTTGTGGCCAGCCTGGCCGAATGAAGGGCACAGGACAATGGATCAAAACAGAAAAAGAAAAAAACATACAAAAAATGATGATGATGATGATGATGAAGCGTAACAAACGCGAGAAGGATTGCGGAGAGGATCGAGGCAGCAGCTGGCGGGGAACGACCGCAAGTTCGCGCCCATGTTGCGGGCTACGTTAATCCTTTAACTGCAACAGGAATAAACAACAATCTATAAACAAAAACAGACAGGCAAAAAACGGCGTGCGAAACTGACCTCTTCATTATGTTGGATGTCAACGTCGCGAGGAATCTCTTGTCGTGGGTCAGGATCAGCGCGCTACCCAACGACAGTTCACTGAACCGGAAAATTATGCGCAATGCGCGATGTGCGGATTAGCGCACAGGATGTCAAGGAAAAGCAAGACGAAAAGGTAAAGCAGCGGGAGGAGGAGCAGAAGATTCGCTGCCTGCGATTGTCCCGCCGCTGATTCCAAGGAACGAAGGAAGTAAGGGAGGGAGGGTAGGGAGGGAAGGGAGGGTGGGGAGGTCAGCTGACCCTTTCGGGCTGTGAAAATAGGGCGGTTCTTGCCCTTGTTTTTATTGCCCCTCCCCTGCGTCCGTGTCGTGGACAATTGATTCTGTGACACAAATTCGATGTAAACAGCTTTGGTCAGCTTTGCCCCGGAATTGAGTTGTCGCACATAAATCACGGTCCGTTCCAGGACCTAGGGTAACCCACAATAGATTTATCTATTGTGTATTTATTGTCATTACAAGCTCTGCCAAAATGTATCTCAATTCCATTTTCTACAACTGACAGGAAGCAGGAAGCGCCTCCCGGGGTCGCAGGAGCAGTCGATCTGGTCATGTGAGGATGCCTCAAGCTCGAGCATAATAAAAGCCGGAGACTTCGAATATAAAATATATATTATCGCAGAAGGAGTTTATTCATGCGTTTAAGTTTCTCCTCAAATTTCCATGAGCACAATCAATATCTTTTTTGAGACTTGGTTTTTTAAGGAATATCTGGAGGAGAGTACTACAGAGTACATGGTATGAATAGACTTAAAACATTTTATTTTGTGGATTGATATTCACATTTCCTTCATTTCTCCCATTTACCCCCAAAACTAAAGATACAGCCTTGGGCCTTGGCAAGCCCTGAAAATTGCATAAAGATCGGACTACAAGTACCGAAGTTAAGCAAGGTCTCCCATTACATATGTATATACACTTAGTATAGTATGTTGCAAGGGAAATTTAGCAGGCAGCTGGCATTTTAGTTCAGGCATCTAGTTGTGCATATCCTTTAACTGATTTTATAGCTACAGCTATTAAAAATTGTTGTCTGATTAAGGGCAAAGCTGAAATTGAGGCAAGTGTTCGACTTCCGGGCTGCAAGAGAAAATGGCTTGCAGCATGCCACAAATGCATTAGGAAATGGGAAATGGGAAACCTAATTGAAAACTGTCAACGTCAAATGGAATTTTGGCTACATAATATAAAACAAGTAAGAGCTTCTAGTCGGGAGCTGCCGACTAGGAGATACCCTGTGAACCCTCTTATAGATATTATACATTGCCCAAAAAACAGGATTTCGATATAGATTTTTATCGATTACTTGGAAACGGGGCAAGTTATCGAATATCGGAAACAAACTCGATCTGTGCGGGCACTAGGAGGACCTACAACTCATATTTCAAGTCTCCAGCTCTTATGGGATCTGAGATCCTGTTACATACATTTGCACAAATACATTATACCCTGTTTACACATTTTCAATGGGTTCAGGGTATTAAAAGTAGACAACTGGAAATGAACCCAACATATGGAAACGGTTAACAAATTTTCATATGTCATAAAGTTAAGATCGACATGAAAACAGAAGCAACGCCCATCCACCCCCCCTCCATCTACCCCACCTCTAGCTACCCCTCCGTCCCGCTATCTGTGTTAATGTGTTAGACGCGTGGGTCGGTGGTTGTTGTTGGTAGCTGGTGGTGCGATATGCATCTCGCTCGGCTCCTGACTCTGACAGTTGACCATTATGCGAGCGACCTGTACTTGAGCCGTGGCTGAGGGGTTGCGCTCCGTCTCCCGGGTGTTCGGGTCCTTCGGTGGTCGGCGGCTTTATTATAACATGTAAACATTTTAGGGTTTTCGGATATTTAATTGATTTTCTGCACTAGCGCAACTCGCTAGTCGTCATTAGCAGATCAGTTGCCGGCGATAAACCAGGCAAAACTTACCCACTAACTGCTCCCGGTTTTTTTATGATTAATGTCTGCCACACACAAAAGTATATATATATATATACAAAGACTGACTGACGGACTGATTGATGATCAACGCTCAAAGCGTAAGAGCCAGCCGGAAGAATTTGTCACAGTAGTTACCTTACCAATAAGATGGACTTTTCGGTTAACCCAGCCGCATGGAAAAAAATTCTAGGAGACTTTTTCCCTACTATTTATTCAATAGGCTTTAAAGTTTCTTTCCAATATTTCTATAAATTCATTGGAAGCGTGCTTTACGCTTTCAAACGCAAATCCACCACGCTCTTGGGTGGAAAAAGGGGGGAAATTGACAAAAGCTAACTTAAAAAATTGAAAACATTTATTGTAGACGTATTTCATACCTTTTTGGGTGGAAAATGAGGGGAACAAAGTTTGAAATTTGTTCGGCTGTAACCTCATTTTCGCAGATCCTTTTTCACGCAAACCCACTTCAGCCTTCGGTGGAAAATAAGGGAAATGAGCAAATGTTTAAATTTTGTACGATAATCGAATCCTAATTGGTTGGAAAATGCGGGGAAAGAACGAAGGTTCGATTCGTTGTAAAAATGTTTCACACAGTTCGGTGGAAAATTAAGGGAAAGGCAAAAAAAACGCAAATCGAATCCTTATTGGGTGGAAAATGGGGGGATCCATTCCCCAAGGTTCAAATTACGTTCACTTAAGTATATTCATTGTGGAAATGTTTCACACATTTCGGTGGAAAATGAGGGGGAATGGCAAAAGGAATCGTAATCTTGAACGAAAATCGAATGCTCCTTGAGTGGAAAATGGGGGGAATGGCCGTCCGCTTAATGGATCCTTTGAGTATATTCATTGTTGAAATGTTTCGAGTCGTGAACAGTCATGCTAAGTTTATGTAAGTCTGCCCCTTGACTGATTGCAGTTCCTCTGTTCTCACACGTCTCTCATATGCTTTGTTTCCGCTGTTTTTTTCTGGGTTGTGTTGTGTTTGTGTTTTCCTGCTCGGTGCACAGCGCGCCAAAAGTTTCGCACACTCTCAAAAGATTTATTGGCAAACACACATAAATCTCAATCTGTCTGAGAAATGCGAAATGCGAACTGCGAAAACGAAATCATATTGTGGCGATATCAAAATTGAACCGCAAATTAGGCAATAAACAATGGCCAAAGCGGTCATGGGTTAATACGTTTAAAATCGCGACTGCAACGAGAGCAAAGGTCGCCATCCTACCTACCTACCTACCTACAAATCGACCATATGCCACCATATTAAAAAAAGGGTTGCCCTCCAACCGTGCTCAGCAAATAAATGCACACACACACACACTTTTGGCTAGGGTTATGTGCAAATACTTGCACCGAAATTGGGCTCAGAAGTTGAACGTAATCGAGCTCAAGCTAAAATGAAATATATCAAAATATTATAATCGGAGCTCTATGACATTTGCAGAGCCTTGATATGGCTCTACCTTTAGGAATGAGGTTTCTAGAGAAACTGGCTGGAGATATCCAAAAAGTGATATTATTTTAAAATTCATATACCAAGCAAACGCCTACTTACCAAGTTTGGTGTATCTAGCTCTTATAGTCCTCGAGTTGTGCAAAAAGAAAACCATGTCCTGAAATCGATATTTATCGATATAATGCATATAGAGGAGGAGATATCGAAATAGATATATCGAGATCAGACAGACTAGCAGCAGGACATGGTAAGATGGACTCGTAATATATATATATATTACAATTGATCAGAATCGATTTACTATATATTTTACTATATATACACACTTTCGTTTCATTTTGAATGGGTTAAGTTTAAAAAATGTGGCTAAAAAGTAAGAAAAATTCTTAAAAAACGAAGGAAACAGTAATATTCCATATGCTAAAGATGGAATGTTATTACATAGAAATAAGTTGTTGTGGAATATATTTCAATAATTCCAAACTTGTGTTCCTATATTAAGATGGGATTTTCTGAGTATTAAGATAGAAAAGGAGATGCGAACAACGGCAAATGAGCAAATGTTGAAATTTTGTACGAAAATAGAATCCGCCTGGGTGGAAAATGCGGGAAATGGACGAAGGCTCAATTCGTTGCAGGAATGTTTCATACAGCGACGGATTCTACCTTTACCAAGATAGCCTAACGACTAGAGTCTCATTCAGATGGAAAGAGAGGGACAAACGAACCACCTGATCAGGAATATATATATATGCATATAAATTAATGGATATAGCTTGTTTGATGATAGCCCCTGCAAAGGCATTATAGAGTTGGCAACTGATGTCACTTATTATCGGTTAGTTTTACCCTTTACAGGGTGTTTCTTAAGCATGGGCAGAGGAGGATGGAGGAGGGGGATGGGGGTGGGGGTAGGTGTTGGTAAGGCAGAGCAATTGTTGACAGTGTCAACAGGAACTTACTTATTATGATCATATTCCAGTCGACAATGCGTAGCATATTGCGAATTATCATTGAAATCATTCTCTTCGACAATCGTTGTTATCTGGCAACGCCGAAAGCGAAGAGGAGGAGCGCGCGTGCAATAAGAAAGCCCAGCGAAAGGCTAAAGAGTGTTGGGCAGCGTCAGTGTTGGGCAACGCCGTTGCGGCCATGCGGTAAAACTGGCTGCGCCGCCGCGGGCCAATCAATTACACGAAGTCGAGCGGGAAAAAGCGAGAATGTGGGAAAGGGTTAAACGATTCAATAAACTTAACATTTTATTCAAATTTAATTGCAGCCATGCATTAATTTGATTTCTCCTATTTTCCCTTATTTTTTTTTTCTTTTTTTGAAGGGAACCTGATCGGGCGCCTGTCAAACGATTTGACAAACTTGCCGCGTCTGCTGAGACACAATCCCGTCCCGTTTTCGGATATTTGTTGTTGTTGTTGTTGTTGTTGTTTGGGAATTTGCATTTCTAACCCTCGATTCGCCTGGCCAATGGCCTTTGCGGTTGGGCCGCAGGACAGCCGCCATACCCCCGCACCCTTCGCCCGGGCGAAGGTCGCCCTACATTTTGCGTTCACATTTTCACATCTCCAAATTTTTGGTCTTTTTTCTTTTCTTTTGGCTATTATCTCTCGCTTTTCACATGTTTTTCTTTTATTTATTTTTTTTTGCCAGGTAATTTTCTTCACAATTAAATATGCAAATGCCGCTAAATGTTTCTCTCTCTGTGTGTGTGTGTGTGTGTGTGTGTGTGTTTGGCATTTAGCCTGGCCCCTGGCCCCTGGCACAGTATTCATCCAACTCGTGTCTCTGACCCGGAAATAACAAATACAAAACAACAATCCAAGCCATAAAGTCCAGCGGGCAGCTGACATTTTGACCTGCACGCTGCGACGTGATTTTCGTAAATTCCACGCGCAAGTGTGAAAAAAGCGTGGAACAACTTTTTGAGGCTCATTTGAGACTGGTTCGCTAAATCTAGCTAAAACTGGCCAAATGGCACTTAAAAACTGGCTTGGCTTTTCATAATTGGTTTTGTCACACTTTTCAAATTCACCCAAGAGTTTCACACTTTCCGCAGCATCCACCTTTTTTTTATGTGCAGCCTTAAACTTATCCGAGCGTCTTTAAACTGAATAAAATAAATTGTATTGAAATTCGTTGAAGTGATGTGTAAATAATATGTGCCGGGCAAAGCCGGGCAATATCCGCTGGTAAAGCATATATTTACATATATATTTTTTTTCTAACAGAATAAGCTTCATTTTTATCGTGCTTGAACTTTGATCTGCAAGCTGCTGCCGGATCGGAAGGCTATATCACATGGACGGGAAAATAGGAATATATATTTATAATATAAAGGACGGGTATATTGATCGGAATAGCTAAATATTGTGCTTCATAGCTTATATATGTGTTAATATTAGGAAGATGCACTCGATTTTCATTCATAGAGCAGCTGGAGCTTTGTTCGGACGTGCCAAATACAAAACAGTGTTGGTAAACACCAAAGCTAGCCAAAAAGCCAGCTGTACATCCAACTGTCAGTTGGCAGGTCCAACAAAATGGCGTAATTGAATTTTGGAAATTGTGCTTATTTTATTATTATTATTATATTTTTTTTTCAATTTTCCAGTGTTAGTTAACAACACGTGCCGTTGACAGTTGGCAAGCTGAAAATTGAAGGTACCTCAACTGAAATATTTGCTTTAGGATTGAATTTTAGTTTTTGTAGTGCCACAGTGAATACCATGAGAAGTTTCTCAATACCGCAACAGCAACAAAACCAGCAGACATACGAGAGGTCCATCTATCGCCAGGTGCAGTCCCTGCAGCAGCAGCAGCAGCAGCAGTCGCAGTCGCAGGAGAATGCGACAATTTCGTACGGCGAGCCGTTGTCCGTGAATGGCGTGCCGGCCTCGGGTATTTATCACAACGGCACCTGGTACAATGCGGTGCCCCAATATGGCCAATATCAGTCCGGAGATGGCCACGGGCCGCTGCAATTGGTGCTGCAGCAGCAGGCCGCCAGCCAGAATGTGCCGCCGCAATTCGAGCCGGCAACCTACTGCTATCAGGCGCTGCAAATGCAGGAGGGTCAGCCGTTCGGCATGCCACAGAGCTATGCAACCGCCTATCGGCCGGCGGAGTCGCAGTCGTCAACAAATCCACAGGCCTACGCCTATCCGCAGTATCCCGTCCAACAGTCCCCACAGCAGCAGCCGCAGCCGCAGCCACAGCAGCAGCCGCAGCAGCAGCAGCAGGTGGTGCAGCTATCGCCCACCTATTATTATCAGCCCGTGCAAATGGTCGCGGGGCCAGCAACCGGGCAGCAGCAATATGTGGCAGCAACAGCCAGTGTGCAGCAACTGATCGCAGCTCCGGCACCGAATGCACAGCAGGGTCAGCCATATGTGACAGCAGGATCAAATGTACAGCAATTGATCGCAGCTCCAGCAACAGCCGCAGCTCCACCAGCAGCAGCACCACCAACCCAGCAGCAGCAGCAGCTGATGGAGCAGCCCCAGTCGTACAGCTATCAGGTGTATAACTATCAGGATGTACAGCATGCACCTGCAGCAGCTGTACCGCCGCCCGTTGGGCTGCTGCCCACGCCCGATATGGTGCCACATACGGCCGAGGCATATGGCTATCAATGTTATAATTATCCACTGCCAAACGAAGCGGTGCGCATGGATCAGTCGCCACGAAGTTCACCAGCCGTGCCATCAAACGATGCACCACCCATGCCGCTGGGCCCATCAACGGATTACATTGATCCTGAAACTGTTGAGGTGGACATATCGATGGCCAACGATGTGTTCATAGCCAGGACACCCGACAAGCTGGTGGTCAACCTATATAAGCTGCGCGGCCGACGTAAGCCAATTCCAGGCACGCAGAATGTATACATTAATGGCCGAGTACCTCCTGACTGTACCATGTCGCTGGCCAAGTCGGATGTCTGTCCAGATCAGGTCACATATCAGAATGGCTGTCATGAGCAGGACTTGGCTGTTGTAACGCAATCGGAGGTGAGTGAGAAGATCCTAACCCTGGCCTTACCCTGGCTGTACCCTATCCGTACTCTGGCCTTGCCCTAGCCGTACCCTGGCCGTACCCGGCCTTACCCTAGCCGTACCCTGGCTGTACCCTGGCCGTACCCTGGCCGTACCCTGGCCGTACCCTGGCCGTACCCTGGCCGTACTCTGGCCGTACCCTGGCTGTAACCTATCCGTACTCTGGCCGTACCCTGGCCGTACCCGGCCTTACCCTAGCCGTACCCTCTTAATGCGTTCCTTTGATATTCCATAGGCGACACCAGATGCTCCACCAGCGATGGAAGCTGCTCAGTGCTATATGGAACCAACAGAGCCTGTGCTATACGCCCAGGAGCTGGTAATTATATAAACAATTTGTGTATACCCTATACCCATTGAGTGTGGGTAAATGTCAGGGTTGTTTTTACATGCTAATCGATACTTAATCAAATTTCTCTAAAATCGATAAATATCGATTTGCCTTTGAGTACAAACCTGTAGCTAATATATCTCGAAGATTAAGGGGCAAAGAGAGGGAGAGAGAGAGAGAGAGGTGAGTGGTAATGGAGGGGGGGGGGGTGAGAGAGAGAGAGAGGATGAAATTAATTTGGAATGAATATTCTAGAGTGTTTCGGAGCTAAGGGAAAGCAGAAGCACACCGCCATTATTGAGAGCTGGGTACAGGGTATCTATTGGTCGGGCATTGGCACGACTAGAGCAAGCTAACCATGACCTTCACAATTTTGTGCCCCACAGCCCGAACGCATGGATAGCCCACCGAATGCAGCGGATCAATTGGCGCCCGGCTTTCAGGCTTTCAATGTGATTGATCCATCAAATCTGATTGAATGTTCGTTGGTCGCTGCGTCCAGGCCCATGATGGAGCAAAATCCGCTGATTTTGTGCAATGCCGAAATGGATAAAAACTTCAACCAGAGTCCCAACAAGGAGGCGACACCCAAGCCAAAGGATGTGGACAAAAAATTGGATGTCGTTGAGCAGTTTCGTGCTCCGCGTCGCATCATACAGCCCGTCAATCCAATTAGCACACAGCAGCTGAGTCTGGTCAGGTCTGGCAAATCGGAGCTGGTAAAAAACGAAAGTAAATATCTGAAGAATAACTATATAGCGGATGTGGGGCGTGCGGCAAAACAGCCCAACAAGCCGCTGCGTCAGCTGGCACAGCAGAAGCCCGAAATGATTGTCAGGGAAATCCTGAAGCCGCCGCCCAAGCTGAGTACACAGGAGAAGAACGAGAAGCTTCTGCCGGAACTACTAAATATCAGTTCAAGCAAATCGTTTCAAGCGAATGCCGTTAGAGATGCTGTACATCAGAGAGCCGAGCATATGCCTGTCACATTCAAGCCTTCGCTCCAGCCAAAAGCCGAGTCAACGGCTGAGAGCCTTGCGGTAGAGCCAGGCAGAATGGCAGACAAGTTAATATCTCAGGTATTCGCTGGACATATTGTGGCGCAGCTTTGCCAAACGGCAAGCAAATTTCCGGCACCACAATCAACTGGCAAACCAACAGCCCGGGGAAATTCAAATGCCACGCTGTCAATTTTCAAGCTGCCAGCTCAAGTTGGCCCAAACACAAACCAATCAGACTTCCAAGACAACTCGAGCCCCACACAATCCATGTTCAAGCCGCCAGCACAATCAACTAACCCAAACGCAAGTCAATCAAATTTAAAGCTACACTCTACAGAACTACCAGAAGCTTGCACAACACCAGCTGCCGAAACCACCGCAAAGGTACGCCCATCGATTGTCACAACCAATTCACGGGACTCGCAACATTTTCTAAAGCTATCATCTCAGGAAACGCCCAAGGCAACCCAAGCAAGTCAGGAAACGCCCAAGGCAACCCAAGCAACTGCCAAGCAGGCAGCTCAAGAGATCCCAAAGGCAACGCCGGCAGTCTTAAAAATAGCACACGAAAGTTCCAAAACTGTCTCAAAAGCCGCCCACAAAGAAAACGCCAAGGCACTTCCGCAGTTATCCAAGAAGAAAGCCAAGCTCTTAGCTCGGAAAAATCAAAAGCCATTTCAGCCTCAGTGCCAACAACAAACACCAACAAAATATGTACTTCAAGTTGGACCCAAGCCAACTGCAAAGCTATCGCAGACAAATTCGAAAACAACATCTGAAGTTAACCCGAAAGACAATCAAAAAACAATCCTGACAAATTCCAAAATGTCAGCTGATGTGGCTCCAAAGTCTACTCAAGTATCTACAAAAATATCAGCTCAAGGAAGTCAGAAGACATCCCAACCAAGCTCTAAGGTATTAGCTGAAGTGACGACCTCCAAGGTAGCTCCAGTAGCTCAAGATGTTTCCAAGCTGCCAACTCAAGAATATCAAAAGACAACAGAGACAAGCCCTAAATCATCAGCTGAAGAAGCTCCAAAGGCTCAAGGAACTCAAAGGACATCCCACGTAAACTCTAAATTAACGGCTGAAGTGAGCCCCAAGTCAACTCAGGAAGCTGCCAGGCAACCAACTCAAGAGGGTTTCAGGCTACCAGCCCAAGTAGCTTGCAAGCTTCCAACTAAGGAAAATCCAAAGACAGACCAGACTAGCTCCAAACAAGCAGCTGAAGAAACAGCTAAGGTTTCCGAAGTACCTACCCAACAACCGACTCAAGACAACCCGAAGACGACAGCGCAGCAAAACTCGAAATTAACGCCTGAAGCGACCTCAAAGGCAACTCAGGCTGTTGCCAAGCTTCAAAGTCTAAAAACTCTACAGACATCTCCGCCAAATTCCAAATTATCACCTGAGCCGATCACAAAGGCAACGGAAGTGGCTTTCAACCTTCCAACTCTGGTTTCCAGGCTGCCAGAGCAGGAAAATCAAAAGACATTCAAGCCTGGTTCTAAATGGTCAACTGAAGTAATTCCAAGCGCTACACAAGATAACCCAACGATATTCCAGCCAAGTTCTAAATTAAAAGCTGAGCTAATCCCAAAGTCCACTCAAGTAGCTTCCAAGCTATTTACTTCAGAGAATCAGAAGCTATCGCAAACAATTTCCAAGGTCTGCCCTGAAGTAAGTCCAAGGACTTCAAAAGTAGTTTATCAGCTAACGACTGAAGAAAGTTACGAAGAGTCCCAGCTAAATACGAAATTATCACTGGAAGTAAGCCCAAAGGCATCGGAAGCGGCCTTTAAGGTACCAGCACAAGTCAAATCGAAACTTTTGTCTCAAGGAAACCCCAAACTATTCCAACAAACGATTTCCCCCCTACCATCCCAGAATAATGGCAAAGTTCCTGTACCGTCAACTCTGTCAGCTCTTTCGTTGATCAATTCAACTTCTAAGGAAAGATCTGAAATAGTTTCTCCAGAGATAACACGCGCAACAACCCAGATCATTTCCCCGAACAAATCCCAACTTGGCGATGCGACACTAAAGTGCATTCCCCTAAGGGGAGCTAATAGTATTATACTGGCGCCAGCTAAAACAATCAAATCATTAGCTGCCAAGCTGACCATGCCAGAAAAAGCTTTCGGTGCCGAGTTCAAGCCAACCGAAGTAATTGCTAAGCCAAGTCCTGAGTTTAAAATCGTATCGGAGGTTGCTCAATCCAAGCTTAAACTAACTCCTGTGGAAAAATCGGAAGCTTACACAATTAAGGCCATGCAGAAGCCTACTCCTGAGAACAAGTCCGAGGCAGAGATAAATCACGCCAAGCATTTAATTGGTCCGGCAAATGCTGGAGTTGATGCACCTTCTAAGTTTGTTCCTACAGAGCAAGCTAAGCCGAAGAAAGTCCAATGTGGGTTAGCTTTAGGTGGTGAGAAATCGGTAGAGCTAAAAGCAAACCAATTTAAGACAGCTTCAGAAGGTCCGAAGCTGGCAGAGCCCATGGTAAATCAATTAAAAATAGCTTCAGAAGGTGCTCAGACGGTAGAGCTGAAGACAAACCAGATAAAGTGGGCTTCAAAAGGTCCTGCGTCGGTAGAGCTCATAGCAACCCAGATAAAGTCAGCTTCAGTAGTTTCTGAACCCGTAGAGCCCAAGGCGATTAATTTAGAGTTAGTTCCAGAGGTTGCTGAGCTAGAAGTACCCAAGACGAACCAGATTAAGTTTGTTTCAGAAGGTGGGAAAACGGTAAAGTTTGAAGAAAATCAAATAAAGGAAGCTTCAGAGGGTGCAGTACCGATAGAGCCTCAAGAACACCAAATAAAGGTTGATACAAACTCTGCTGAGCTTGTTGAGCCCAAGGAAAACCAATTAAAGTTAACTGCAGTAGATTCGTGCCCGGTAGAGCCCGAGGAAACTCAAATAGAGATAGCTTCAGAAGGGGCGAAACTGGTAGAAAAAGTAGAGATAAATGCCCATCAGTTTAATCTGGGTACTCCAGAGCATTGTAATTTAAATACTTTAGAAGGTGCAAGGCAGGCTGAACTTACAGCAAACCCAACAAAGTTGGCTGTACCAGAGGTTGCTGAGCCGGTAGAGCTTCAGGCTGACCAATCAAGCATAGTTGCGCTGACAAGTTGTGAAGAAGCCGCCAAAGGCACAGACAAGCCAGCATATCAAGAAAAATCAAAAAGCGACTCCAAAAAACAATATATGGCACCCTCTTCACCATCTGATAAGCCTGCCGTACCGGAGACGCCCAGCTTGGAGCAAGCTGCTAAGCCATCGACAAAACAAAAACCACGCAAGATAGATGATCTGATGATAAACGTAATCAGCGAGGAGGAGCCGATCCAGCCTTTTGGTGTGCAGCAGCAGAGTATTTCAAAGAAAAAGCCCGCCAAATTGAGCAAACTAGAGCGTAAGGCCCTGCGACGGGAGGCAAATAAGGCGCAGAATGAGCTGCAGGCTGCTCAAAAGGCCGAAGAGAAGACAAGGGCAAGCGCCGAGCGAATTGCGAACGATGAAACCGTTAGAGAGCCGAAGAGAAAGAAGAAGAAGAAAAATACAAATTCAGATACTGAAGAAGTTCAGGACGATGATAGAAACGAAGACTCCGGTTCCGAACCGGAAATCGAGTGCCCAGCGCTAAAGGAGGTTTGTGATCCGATCTTGCGTCGTAAACTCATGACAATCATTCATAAAATTGTTAATCTGTGAATTTTGAACAAGCGTTCGCAATAAGCAATAAAAAAAACATTTTAATTATAGACTTGCTTATATTTTTTTTTACCTTAAACTGGTTCACAACTGGTTCCCGCCCAGGGAACCAGAAATCTGTAGCGCCCATCTCAATGCGTTTTTGGTTTAACGACTCTGAACCTTAGAAAGTGCGAAATGTAAAACTAGTTCATAATGGTTCCAGTTTGTTTTGTGGAGGTTCAAAATCAATACCCTGAAAGCGAGCGTTGGTTCATAATTGGTTCCAAATGAGAATAAAAAAACATTAGCTCAGGCAGATTTTTCCTTATGTTTAATAGTAATACCTGGTATGAAAAATATTCAACAGGCTGGCTCACAACTGGTTCCACAGGGGAGTAAAGTAACTAGTTCATATCGGCTCCAGTTGGTTTTATAGAGGTTCAAAATCTTAACTGGTTCCAAATGAGGATAAAAGTACCTAGTGCTATAGCTCTGGCACATTGTGATCCTCGGTATGGAAAAATTTTCAAATACAGACTGGTTCACAGCTGGTTCCAAATGTGAACAAAGCAACTGCTGAGGCATATTTGCATTAACAATACGCCAGATTGGAAGGGTTCGGAGCCCTAATACAAATGCCGATTTGCAGCCCAAATACTTGTCCATAGTTCCAGGTGTTGCTAGCACTAATTAAGTGTCGAAAGGATTAGCCACGCCCACAGTTTGAGCTGCGCCCAATTGATTTATGAGCCGAACTACCTGCTCATTAGCAGGCACCTGAGCCTGCCCGCCCGTCCGCCCGCCTGCCTGCCTGTGCGTGTGGCATATTCATTGAGAACAAAAGCGAGGATCACTTTGAATACATTCGTTCGAACATTCATTCACCCATTCAGACATTCATTCATTCGTATCTCTGTGCTGATCTGTGCGTATTCTAATTCTAATCCCTCGAGAAACTCATTTGGCTTAGTTATCGTTCGCTTTCGTATTGCCGCAGCTTGCGACAATCTTGCGACAATCTTGAGTCGGAGCCGCAAAAGGTGTCGGAAATCCTTTTCATGCTTCCCTTCCCTATCCATTCCTTTCCTTTCCTTTCCCAGCGGCAGCTGTGCGGGTGTAGATACCAAATACGATCCCATTGTGCCCAGTTATGCGATCTATTTAGATTTGTTACATTCTCTAATGCAACCTTTTCCTAATCCCGTACCAAAGCTGTCAAAACTGTAACTCTAACTAACTGTAACTCTAATTATTGATCTCTATTTTTTTCGAAGAATTACTTTACTTACTTTATTTATTTAATTATTTTATTCAAGGCTCTGAAAGCTAGAGGCCCGAAGCAAAAACTATATAAAGTTTCCCTTGGTTGGGCTTACAGTTTTAGAGTCACAAATCTAATTACACTATGCTACAAATCTAGCCTTTTTTTCTTTTTCTTTTTTAATTATTTTATTCAAGGCTCTGAAAGCTAGAGGCTCGAAGCAAAAACTATATAAAGTTTCGCTTAGTTGGGCTTACAGTTTTAGAGTCACAAATCTAATTACACTATGCTAGAAATCTAGACTTTTTTTCTTTTTTTTAAATTATTTTATTCAAGGCTCTGAAAGCTAGAGGCTCGAAGCAAAAACTATATAAAGTTTCCCTTAGTTGGGCTTACAGTTTTAGAGTCACAAATCTAATTAAACTATGCTACAAATCTAGCCTTTTTTTCTGCGATAGGGCCCAGACAGCAGAAGCTTCTGCCTCGCCCCGCCGATAAGGCTGCAATCCTAACACTTTGGCAGTTTGAAAGCCAGAACCAAAATTAAAAATCTTTCATCCGCATTGTTCATCCCAAAGCGGCGGATTTCGCGAAAAGTGTGAAAACACGTCTTAAATGAATTTTCACAAAAATCTTTGCTCGTAAAAAAAAAGCTTTTTTGCAACTGTTTTTTCCGCCAATTTTTCATAGTTGCGGTTGGAATTTCCAGAATCGCGCTGTAATACGTTTTCTTTAAGTTCTCAAGTAGAGACATGAAAATAAGTTCCAAGTCAATCGGAAAAAAAACTTAAAACTTTGCCGACAAAATTCACGGCGGAAGCTTGGATTGTGCGCAAGGTGTGAAACTTCACTAAAATGAGTTTGCACAACGATCTTTGAATGTGAATTTGAGAGCGATTGGCTGGTAAACGAAAAAGTACTACGATTGTATAAGACATATATAAATATAAGAGAGAAAGTTATAGATAACAAGCAAGAGGTTCTAGTCGGGAGCTACCGACTAGGAGATACCCTGAACCCTCTTTTTCCAAACAGGCGATAGATATAAAATGAAAGATACTTGATATATATTTGTTATTCTAGAAGCTACATGTCATGTTTGGCGACTCTAGATCTTGTTATTTATCGAAATTGCCCAAAAAAAACAGGATTTCGATATCGATTTTTATCGATAACTCGGAAACGGGGCAAGTTATCGAATATCGGAAACAAGCTCGATCTGCGCGGGCACTAGGAGGACCTACAGCCAAAATTTCAAGTCTCTTGCTCTTATAGGTTTCGAGATCCTTGCGTTCATACATACGGACGGACAGACAGACAGACAGACGGACAGACAGACGGACGGACGGACGGACAGACAGAGGGACATGGCTAGATCGACTCGGCTGTTGATGCTGATCAAGTATGTATATATTTTTTGGGATCGCAGATGCTTCCTTCTGCCTGTTACATACATTTGCACAAATACAGGGTATTAAAAATGTGTTCAATTAAAAAACTTGATTGCTCTTCAAGCCAACGCAACCAAATTTGGCCCAAAGAAGTTCAATCATGTTCTTTACTTATGGGGGAAAAAATCTTTTTTAAGATCGAACGACTATATCATATAGCTCTATAGGTAGAATCGGAATTGAAAAAGGTTTTCCGGCTTGGAAAAATGTCTGGATATCTGGAGAAAACTCAGCTGCGCTCCCAAAATAACTGAAAATCCGTCTGGAAAAAACAAAAATACATATATCTGTATATATCGTATATATATCTTATCTTTGGTCTCTTATCTTTGGTTAAACAATTTAAAATGTTTCTTGGCTTGGAAAAATGTTGTGTTCTTCAAGATATCTGGAGAAAACTCAGCTGTGCTCCCAAAATAACTGAAAATCCGTCTGGAAAAAACAAAAATACATATATCTGTATATATCGTATATATATCTTATCTTTGGTCTCTTATCTTTGGTTAAACAATTTAAAATGTTTCTTCTGTCGAACTAAATTTAGTAGCTTGGTTTTTTGTGCCTCGGCAAATTGTTGTTGTGTCAGCTGGCACGTGGCCGCGTTTACCGAGTTGTTGCACCTCAATTTGGGCCCATCAAACGGCCGACTAACTCGTCTAATTGGCCCACTCCCTGCCCCAGCCCCTGCCCCTGGCCGTGGCTTGACCATAGCGCTACTTTCTGGGCCTCATCGGGCTTATCGTAATTGCATCTGGAGTGCCCGCAATTTCGACTGTGTCATGTCACATGGCACAAGAAAACAACGACAACAAAACGAGTCTTGAAGAAAAACCTCACGCGTATCGATGACGAAAGAAAAGGGGGCGCGGCTGGCGCTGATTGCGAACGGAAAGCCCGTTGGAAAAACGAAAATAATTTATTGCTCAATTTATGTTTGCTTAGACTGCCAATAGTTCAATAATTCATAAGCACGCACACCAAAAAAAAAAACAAAAAAAAAAAGAAAAAGGAAATAAGAAAAAACCGATCCTTGGGAAATTTGCATAAAGGACATTTGCATTTGCCTCTTGAGGGATGCTGTCCGGAGTCGAAGTCGGTGTCGGTGTCGAAGTCGGAGTCTGGGTCGGGATCGGGGTCGGGATCGGGCTCTGGTCTCGTCTGGAGCTAGACAGCTGTCGGCTCTCCGCCCCGCTCCGCTCCGCCCCTGGCTGACTTTGTACCCGGCCCAACGAAAGGTGTGAGCCCATGTAATAGACGAGACGAGCGAAATGCAAATGAAAATGTTTGTCGAGGCGAACCGGGGAAAACGGCTGAAAGTCTGGCTGGGCCGTTGTTTTTGTTTTTGCCATCTTGTTTTGATATGTAAGTTGATATATGATATTTGATTTTTGGGTACCTTTACATTACCTCTCTCCCTCTCCCTCTCCTTCGCCCTCTCCTTCTCTCTTTGCGTGCTCTTTTGCCCTTTGCAATTAACTGGCGTCTAGGCGCACACCCTCTCCAGACGAGGTTTTCTTTTTATACCCTATACCCATTGCAAATGGCTAAAAGGGGTATTATGGCAGAAGGAAGCATCTGCGATCCCATAAAATATATACATACTTGATCAGCATCAACAGCCAAGTCGATCTAGCCATGCCCGTCTGTTTGTTCGTCCGTCCGTCTGTCCGTCCGTCCGTCCGTCTGTATGAACGCAAGGATCTCGAAACCTATAAGAGCTAGAGACTTGAAATTTTAGCTGTAGGTCCTCCTAGTCCTCTCTCAAATCGAGTTTGTTTCCGATATTCGATAACTTACCCCGTTTCAAAGTTATCGATAAAAATCGATATCGGAATCCTGTTTTTTGAGCTCATCTCTTGGGTTTTAAGAGCAAGAGTCACCAAACCTGACATGTAGTTACTAGAATAGTCTGTATTTATATCAAGTATCTGCCATTTTATAGCTATCGCCTGTTTGGAAGAAGAGGGTTCAGGGTATCCCCTAGTCGGTAGCTCCCGACTAGAAACTCTTACTTGTTTTTGGCATAGCTTTTGGGCCAACAGCTGCCGCTCTGACTCAGGCTCTATGCAAAATAGTTCAAGTCCCGCTTAGCCAGGCCCTGTCCGCTTTTTGGCATCTCGCATATGGCGGGGCGGCGGCGCGTAACGCACGCTACCTGTGCGCCCGGTTCCAACCCCGACAGACAGTCACAGTCCAAATGGTCGCTGCTCCAGACTGAAATCCACAGTCAGACAGACAGACAGATAGACAGACAGACAGATAGACAGACGGACGGACGGACGGACAGCTTGCCTGCCAGAAGTGCATTGTAAATTTGTTTGCCAAATCAATTCAAAAAAAAAAAAGAAAAACGAAACAAAAAAAATTGTCACCCTTAACTTTTTATGCTCTTGCAAAGGTCATTATCAATTTTTTTTTTTGCTTGGCACGTAATGAGTAATGCACTGATGAAGACATTTGCGAGTATCTATATATATATATATATATATATACATATATATTTTGTTTCTTATTTGCAAGCCAAGTCCGATTGGGTCTACTCTTTGAGGCTGATTGCAAGTCCAAAATAAAACAAATGAGAGGCCCGACTAGGCTATAGCCTTAATCCTCTTCTACTAACAGCAAATGCAGCTCGCCCTAAAAGGGGGGGAGGGGAAAGGGGCGGTGGTTATAAGATGAAAAAACCTTGATATATATATACATATACTATTCTACTTAGAAGCTAAATGTCAAATTTGCTGACTTGACCCATTGAAACCCAAGAGATATACTCAAAAAAAACCGGTTATCGATAACGATTTTTATCGATTGCTTGGAAACGGGTCAATTTATCGTTTATCGGTAACAAAATGCACTAGGAAGAGTCAAGTCTCTAGCTCGTTTAGGTGCTGAGATCGACACTCTCAAACAGACGGACAGGCGGAGAGACAGACGGACGGACGGACAGATGGACGGACGGACAGATGGACGGACGGACGGACAGATGGACGGACGGACGGACGGACGGACGGACGGACAGATGGACGGACGGACGGACGGACGGACAGATGGACGGACGGACGGACGGACGGACAGATGGACGGACGGACGGACAGATGGACGGACGGACGGACAGATGGACGGACAGGCGGAGAGACTGACGGACGGACGGACAGATGGACGGACGGACGGACGGATGGACGGGCACGGCTAAACCCGCTCAGCTCTTGATGCTGATCAAGAACATATATAAACTTTATGGCTTCGAAAAACCTTGATACCCTTTACAGGGTATAGCGAGAACGGAGATGAAATACCCTTGCAGATATATGTCTAATGCAGCCGTAGAGCAGCTTTATTTGCGACCGATTGTTCCTATAGAAACCATATCATATAAGAGGACTTTACGGACTTTATGTGCCTTGACTTGGAGCAGGGAATATTTTAGAAAACAACTCCTTATCCAACCTAGCCTTACTAGAGTCTGATAACATTTGTAGAGCTGCTCGAAACAGGAGAATACTTGAAAAACAATTGAATTCGTCATGCGAGTATATAATCTACGACCGATCATTCCATATGCATTATTGGTCTGATTCTGGGTATTTCGACACCTATGTAAAAAGTTGACCTACGACCAAGTTACTCTGCTCGGACTAATCCCAGGGTGTCTCGACATATATAAAATCAGACCTGGCTTGGGTTTACTGAACCGGATGTGCTCCAAGATGTCGCCTATATATAATGCCAATCGCATAATTATCAATTGATTAATTCCCATAGCCATATGAGAATTAATTGAATTGTTGCCATTTCTCATGGGATCAACGATGAGTCGAACCAACAAAATTTATGTATCCCAAGGATGGGATACCATATATCATCATCATCATCATCATCGAAAGATGAAAGACGCGCTATCGTTAGGGCGAACAATTCGGGCTGAGGAAATGATCTAACAAATGTGCATATCATTAATGCAAATCTCTGGGCAAGGGCAAAACCGGAGCCAGGTTTTTTTTTTTTTTTTTTTTTGTTTCATCTGCTCTGCTTTTTTTTTTTTGCACTACCCCTAACTGTCATGTCAGTGAAAATATTATTATAACAATTGCAAAACTGACTGGCGTTGCGATCAAAGCAATATCTCAGCGAGAGAGAGAGAGAGAGAGAGAGCGAGGGGGAGAGAGGGAGATGTATTGTGTAGTTCATTAAGTGCGGCTCACTTGACAGCGGAAACGAAGACGATTGTCCTGAAATGCAAGGAAAACCCTTTCGATGGGATTTGCGGCCGAGCCGTGAGAGAAAAGAAAACAGCTTAACCTTCACCCTTCCCTTACCTTCCCCAACCGACGATAGCGCAACCCTCTCTGCCCTTTGGCATTTCGCTTGAAGTGCGCAAAAAACGAAAATTTAAATGATCTCTCAAGATGCTTTCGGATTAGATTTGAATCATTTGCAATTTTCCGCATTTGCGCTAATCAAGCTAAAATGCAAAAAAACCCAACGCCTCGCAAGAAAAGGTCCCAACACCCCATTCATAAAAGTGAACCAAATATGTTTGTTCGCAAACAGTTTTGCATGGAGTAAGAATACCCTAGAAAATGGCAAATATGCCGTATGTTAAATATTCTGATTTTAGGCAAGGCAATTTTCTTTTTTATATCATATATCATATTATATAATTGGGATTAAAGACATTTCGGGAAAGCAAACTAGTTGCTTGAACAAGAGCTCATTATACCCTTTTAGAGGGTATTTTAAATGTTCTATGCAATATGTAACACAGAGAGGAAACCTATAAGCATATCGCATATATGTATATATATATATTCCCGATTAGCATCAATAATGATTATCACAATCGGAAGTGCCCGACTAGGGTATACCCTATGCCTAATTTTCCCAAAGCATTCTAATAGCATTAATAGAAATAAATTTAAGATAGCCCTGAAATGAAAGATAATTGTTCTGGATATACTCTATCAACATTGTTAACTCTAGCTCTTAAATCCTAAGAGATTTGCTCAAAAAACCGATAACCTTATCGATTTCGATAATTATCGATTGCTTGGAAACGGAGCAAGTTATCGATTATCGGCAATAAACTCGTACAGAGATGCTTCCTGCTGGAAGTTGCATACATTTGCATACGAGCATGATACCCTTCTTGTCCATTTTCAATGGATTCAGGGTATAAAATGGTCGTGGCTTCGTTTCAAGCCCGAAACCAATTTCTCGGTCTTAAATTCTTTAAATAAGTTCTTAAGAAATTTAAGTGTAAGATTAATGTTTAGCTTGGATGCCAAGTAAATAAATTTTTGGAACTGGATCTCTTCACCAAATGGACTTTTAATTGAAAACGAGAAGGAAGGGCTATCTTCGGCACGCTGAAGATTTAATACCATTGCAGACCCAACCTTTTCATAATGCTCATAGTGCTTTGCCCGTATCTAAGAAGCACAGGGAAAATAGTTAATGCCGAGTAGGGTTAAGATATCTTGAAAAACGAAAAAGTTTTCCATACAACAACTAATTTTCGAACGATCGTTCCTATGGCAGCTATATGATATGGTGGTCCGATATTAATAGGATTTTGCATATATATGAGGAGCAAGGTAAAACTAATTAATGCCGAGTATGGTTAAGATATCTTGAGAAACAAAAAAGTTTTTCACACAACAACTAATTTTCGACCGATCGTTCCTATGGCAGCTATATGATCCATCTGGCTTCGACATATGACGGACTGACGGACATGGCTATATCGACTCGGCTGTTGATACTGATCATGAATATATATATTCTTTATGGGGTCGAAGATGTCTCGTTCTATGCATTACACATTTCACGACAAAATTATAATATAAAAAAAGATAGATTACTTTAAAAATCTGTTTTTTGCTTGGCAATTTTTTGGGCTTATGGTAAAATAAAATTGACATTTGGAGCGCGAACCTTGTGAAAGTTTTCCATTTTCAATATTTAATATTTCATTTCAAGCTTGGCTTTTCATCCAATATATACACATATATATATATATAGATCAGGTATCTATAACTTGTTTGGAGCTGTGCTTAACTTTGGGCTGGATCTTTTAGCTGTGATCGTGCTGAAATTTCAGCTTGAGTTCAAATTGAGTTCAATTTTTGTGGCTTGGTCAATCGGTCGACGGGTCGTTGGGTTAGTTGACGTGACCTTAACACCTGCTGTCAAGAGCTGGCAATTGGAAATTGGGTCTGACGAATGCCTTGGACAGCAAATAACATGTCGCCCTCTCCCTCTCTCTCCCTCGCTCTCTCTCTCCCTCTCTCTCACATAATTGGGCGAGGATAAAATGTAGCAGCAGACGGAAAACTGTTAGCAGGAGCCCAAACAGGTGAGTTTTTGTGTCTTGAAGGATACGGCTAGTTAGAGCCTTCGCCTTGACCCTGGCCAAAGTCCCGATAGCCAGCAAGAGAGAGAGAGAGAGAGAAAGAGGGAAGAGAGGGAGAGGGAGGAGAGGGACATGCATAGTTAGCGCCTGCGTCTAATGGGCCCACGTTATGCAGCAGAAAGGAGCGCCAGCGACCCGCAGGACATGCCAATCGAAGGCGACGTGTAACTGTTCGAACTGTCTGTCCCAGTGCGGCGGCAGGGCGCGAGTTCTTGTTTGTGCAAATACCCTGTACGCAGTGAACATGACAGGCAAGGGTATATTGTCTCAAACAGGCAGCAGCCGGCAAACTCAAAGATATCAAGGATATCAAGGATATATTCTTCAACTGGAGACAATTCAAACTAGACTTCAAACTGAAAAGGAACTCCCAATTATAGTCAGACAAACTGTATTTCCTTTTCTTGATAGCAATGCCACATTTATCCAAAATCGATATCGATAAATATATTTATCGATTTGATCTTTACGCTTTTTCTTCTTCTTCTTCCCAAATTGATAAAGTTTTGCATGTATATACATTTGAATTTAATATATCTTGATGACTCTCTCTCAAAGTCTTTCCCTCTCTTGATCTATCGATATATATCGATTCGCTCTCTGTTCCTTGCTTCCTGTTGATCATTTTTCCTTGCCCCAAAGTCGATTTATGCTCTGATTCGATCTCTTCTCTAAATATTTTATCCTCATTAATTACCCACATTTTCCCAAAATCGATATATATCGGTCAATAAACTCTTTACTTGCCTAAAGACGATATTATCTATGCATATCGATTTGATCTGCTGTCTTGATCTCTGCATCTTCCCAACTTGCTACATTTTCAATAAATATCGATTAGATCTCTTCTTTTTTTTTATATATACTCTCTCTTGCTCCAAATCCTGATCTATCGATTATCGATAGCTTTCCACGTTTCCCAACAATCAAATTACCACAAATATCGATTTGATCTGTGTTCTTGATTTTCCCCATAATCAATACAAACTGTTCAAATCGCACATGTCTTGATCTTTTGTTCTTTTAAGTTCAACCAAAATCGATATATATCGCGGTTCGATCTCTTATCTTAAAACTGTCCCCCAAAAATCGATAACTATCGACTTTCAGAGCAATTTTTTTTTTCCATTCACATACTTATGCAGGGTAACTGCTAGTCGAGCAGTTTCGACTGAAGCACTTTTATATTTTTTCGCACATGCTGACACATTTGCACGGCCTGACATTCGACTTCCTGACAGGACATGCAGGACTCTGACGCCGCCCGCCTCGCGTCCAGCGTCCATTGTTGTTGTTGTTTCTCCTCTGGTCCAAAGGGACGGACCAAGCTGCCGCACGACCTGACCGGGGTGAAAAAAAGTGGCAAAAACTGAATGAAATGTGCGGGTCGAAAGGTGCGTCGACTTTTCTCACTTCCATCCAAAATCAAGCGGGTGCACTGTGCGTGCGTGTGTGTGCGAGTGTGTGTGAGCGAGTGTGTGTGCGAGTGTGTGTGCGAGTGTGTGGCTCTGTGTGTGCTCGAGTTGTTTCAATTGAGAAATTTTGTCACTCGACAGGAGCGTTTAAATCGCAATTAGAGCCTAGAAGTGTGCCCGCTTTTAATGGCCATTTTCCACTTTGCCCACTTTTCCAGATTTTCATCGTTCGCTTTTCACCACAAACAAAAGTGTGCCACCAAATGGATTTCCAATGAAGCGATCATCATTCCCCATTGTTAAACAAAAAATATAATAAACACAGACACTCCATTAACGCCTGGGCCCGATTTGTAGGGGCGTTGCCAGCCGAATTGAGTTGCAAAGTATTGTCGGTAGTGCGATATGATATGATTATTCGGGCATAGCTCGAGAATTCTTAGCGCCAGATACACCCAACTTGGTGTGTAGCTTCCTTTTTGGTGTATGCATTCGAATGATATTTCACTTTTTGGCTACCTTAATCGATTTCATTTATTTGTGTGTCATATTGAAGGCATGCAAAATTTCATTAAGATCGGACCTTATAGTCCGAACCTAAACGAGCACGCATTTGCCATGCAAGGTGTGGGACGAGGGAAAGAACGTTCAGGGTATCTCCTAGTCGGACACTCCTGAGTCCAGACTCTTATTAATTATACCCCTGTAAAGGGGTATAGCATATATATTCTGGATCTGCTTCTTTCCATGCGAACTAGTCTCTTAGTTCAAAGGCTTCCCTTTCGAAACTTCGGACGGATGGGAATTACCCCGATCGGACCACAATATCAATCGGAACAATCGGTCGGAAGGTAGGCTAAGCTCTTCGTTTTTTGAGATACCTTGACCTTGACACTATGACCTCTATTTTAGATGGGAAAGATCGATCGAATAGTAGGTCTATATTCACATCTAACTGATAAAGTTGAATGCTTAAAGTATCAAAAATATTTCAACTGAAACAGACAAAATTTCTATTCATAAAAATTCGCATAAATTTTCCGGTTAAATATACTGAAATATTTATGAGATATTTTTCTATATGTATATATATTTATTTGCTTTCATTTCTTTTGAGATAGATTCCCATCGAGCGGTCATTCATTTCACTTTCAATCAAAATCAAATTAAGGAGCTGCTTGTTAAGTGAGACGGCGAGTCGGAAAGTCGTCCCGGGGAAATGGAAATGGAAACGGGGAATCAGGGACGGGCAGCAGACAATGACAGGAACAAAGGCGCATCATTAGAGAACCTGATAACAATGTGCAACTGCCCAAGACAAGTAGAACAGAGGCAAACACACATAAAAAAACAAAAACAAAAAAAGAAAAACATGAAAGGAAAAGGTGAAAAACGACCGATGGACGCAACGCAACGGGGTAACCTTTTGTCAGGTCTGTCAGGGATTTGGCTCGCGAGCGAGCCGAAGAAAAAAAAAAAATAATTGTCCGGCGCTGTCCCGGAAAGGAAAAGGGTGTGACAGGCCGGAACATGATCATAGGAAAATCGTGTCGGAAAATACCTGCTCCAGATATTGTTATCTGGCTGAAAGTTGAAGTCCGGCTGCGCCGAGGTGACCCCGCGAGCCAATGATACAATATGATGTCCAGACATATTACATCATGTGAGCAATATGTTGTCCGTTGTCTGTCGGGCCGCACAAAGGCCCAGCTCATATCCAAACAGCTCTCTTCCTCTCTTGTCGGCGGTCGACCTAGTTGGGCTGGGCACTTCCTTGGTAGAACTTTCACGCTCCGTTGCTCGCTCGCCTGGGAAGTCCATCAAGTTCAATGAACATCACAGATGGGCCAATGCGAAAAGTGTTAACGTCTTTGGCTTAGTCCGTGCTGGCATTGGGCCAGCCAAAGGGATGGCACTGACCGCCTCGGAAGGAAGGAAGGAAGGAAGGAGGGAAGGAATTTGCATAACCCTCGGCCTAATGAGGAGCCCAATGTTATGACAGCTCATTTAACGCCCTTTGCCCAATGCGCACCGACTATCTGCTCCATATGTCTACATATGCCATATACATATATGCCCAATTGAGCAGAGATATGTTGGGAATGTTGTCCTTTGAGCACTTGAGCACTTCACAACCTGACCAGCTAATGAGCCATGGCCACAACTGCTCCTAACGAAAAGGGGTTTCCATTTCCAGTTGCTCTGTGGGAAACATTCCAGTATTCATTCATTCCATTTGACTAGACAGCTCGGCTGTAGGCTCAGCGGGTGCTCGGGGTAGGGCACAACATCTTAAGGACTTTGTTGTTTTTCGCCTCTTGACGTTCCCAATGATGCACTATGGTAACAGTCAGAGATTGTGTTCCATGCAAAGGAAGCTAGGAGAGATTAGGAGCTGATCTTGCAAACATTCTAGCTTCTTTCTATACGCACAAATCAACACATTATACAGCAAGCGTGCTTCTTCTTCTTCCCCTTCTGCCAGATCATTTTTGGAAAAAGCATTTCCGCTTAACTTCGATTCGATTTGTCCGATCTTTATAAAATTTGAAGCCCCTAAATGTCGCATACAAAAGTTTGCAGATACCAAAGCACATGGCTCTACCTTTTCCATTTGTGGCGGACAACGGATAGGGGTATTCAAAAAGTGAAATATTATTCAACTGCATATATTAAACGAGAAGCTACATACCAAGTTTGGTGTGTCTAGCTATTATAATCCTCGAGCTATGCTTGAATAATCCATCTCCCAAAATCTCCGAAATATTTATCGATGCTATGCAAATGGAAGGGGGAGACCTGGAAAAGAAAGAAAGAAGAAATTCGTTCAGCGCATGGTTAACTTACAAATATATTTATTGCCAATTTTTGAACCTCTAAAATGTGGTTCGAAATCCCTGACAAGCTACCTGGCTCAAACCCGCGGCTGTCAGCTAAAAAACAGGTTCGAGTTCTTGGCTAGCAATTGAAAAATGTGCTTCAAATCTCTAGCTAACAGATCAACAAAATGGTTCGAATGCCTGAACCAAACGCAACTGAAAAAAATGGTTCAAATCTCTGGCAAGCAAATCAACAAAGAGGTTCAAATCCCCAGCTGTCAACTGAAAAACGTGGTTCGAATCCTTCTGGCTAGCAACTGAAAAACGTGGTTCGATTCCTCCTGGCTAGCAACTAAAAAAAGTGGTTCGAATCCCTAGTTTGCTTCCCTGGTCAGCAGCTGAAAAAAGTGGTTCGAATCCATGGCTAGCGAACTAAAGATAAGGTTAGCAAATGAACAAAATGGTTCAAATCCCTGGCTAGAAAATTCTTAGGTAGCAGCTAAAAAATTAGTTCGAATCCCGGAGCGAACTGTAAGAATTAGTTCGAACTGCTGACGAGCAACTGAAAAAAGTGGTTCGAATCCTTGGCTAGCAGCTACTAAAGTAAGTTCGAATCTCTGAAGATCATAATATTAAAACAATATTAAACCGACTTCAAATGAAATAAAGTCTACAACTTACCCGAACTGTTTAGTTCAAGAAGTCTCTCTCTAGCCTGGCTTTTCCCTGGCTTCACCCTCTCACCTCCCTCTCTCTCTCTCTCGCTCTCTCTCTCACTCATTCTCATTCTTGGCAGCTATCAGGGCATAAAAACGCCCATTAACCTCCGGCGCTGTGGGAAACACTTGCCCTCGGCACCGGGAGACGTCGTCCAAGTCGAGGTTGGGCCCGTTTCTTCTCTTCGAGCAGGGGCCACGCTTCGCTGGATCTCAAGAGGTTGGTTTTGCATTTAATGCCGGTTTCTCGGTTTTCTCGGTACACTCTTGTGGTTTATCTTCTTCTTTTCAAAATCCACCTCTATAAAAATTATGATGGGAATTGCCGGAGCCGGAGCTGTCGCCAATTAAGAAACGCAGCGAAACACAATTTCCATAATTTTCATAATTCAATTATTTACTCTTTTAACAGGAAAAAAAAACTCTTAAATTAATCAAAAAAAAATATTAAAAAAAAAACCAAAAAAAAAAAATTATTCAAGCTATTTTGAAATATTTATGTGATCAGCTTTGCTCGTTCAGCGAGAAGCTGAGACGCCGCTTGGTCGCGTCCCGCGCCTCCGACTGCAGCCAAATGCCGTCCAGCTGCGTCCCGCCCAGCGCCCGTTCCTCCCCCCGCTGCTCCGCCAGCTCCTCCTCCTCTAGCTCACAGTCGCTGGTGGAGTTGTGTCCGCTGTCGGGGCTGATGTGCCGCTGCTTGGCGCGGGATTGGGAGCGGGATGAGTGTGGCAGCTTGTGGGCGGAGCGCGAGGCGGCCGCCAGCAGCTTCTGCGCCGATTGGCGCACGCTCGACGAGATCTTCGTCGCGATCTGCCGCTTGCGCCGCACCACGCGCTGCCTGCGCAGCTGCAGCGAACGCCGCTTGCCCTGGCCCTGGCCCAGGTCCGCTCCAGATCCCGACTGCCAGAGCGGCTGTGGGGAGCAGACCTCGCGCTCCTCGTAGGCATCCGGATGCACAGGTGGCTGCCAGTACTCGCACAGATCGCTGGCCGGATCGAAGGCGGGTCGATAGGTGGGCGAGTGGCTCGCCTCGGCTCCACCTGTCGAGATGAGACGCTGCTGAGGCTGCGGCTGCGGCCTCTGACGTGGCCGCTGGCGCAGACGGACACGAGCTGGCGGCTTGCGCTTGCTCTCCAGTATGGCATCGATCATGCGCTCCAAGGTGACATCGCCCATTTGGCTCGAGCTGAGCGTCGTCTGCTCCCCACTGGCAACAGCAGAAGGAGCAGAAGGAGCAGCTTCTTCCACTTGGCCACTGGGAAGTGGCTTCTGTTCGAGGTAGCGCGGCTTCTCGAAGTAGCTGTCCGGGATGCCCATGCCGCGCAGTGCCAGCAGCGCTCCTGGAATGATGACGTTGTTGTTGTTGTTGTTCTCCCCACTCTGGTCGACCCTGTAGCTGGGCGAGTACTCCGCCTCGAAGGTGGGCAGCGTGGAGGCATACACAGCGGCCTTCGCCTTCGTCGACATGGGCATGGGCATGGGTGTGTGGAGAGGCGACATGATGTTGCTCAGATCCCGCAGCAGAGGAGTACGTGCGGCTGCGGCGGGCAGCGGCGTCGAAGTCAATTGATTCTCCTTGCCCGGGTGGAGGCCCGGCAGCAGCGATTGCCGCTTCAGCTTGAGCCGCTGCATCGGGGGGGCGGCTGTGCGGATGGGCGTGGCCAATGGCATTGGAGCTGCCGCCTGGAAGTCGCTGTAGCTGCTGATGACCTGATGGCCCGGGTCTGGGTCTGGGCCAGCCTCGCCAGGCTGCTCGGCCAGGTAGGAGGGGCGCGGCTGGTTCACAGCCCACTTGAGCATCTTCAGCTGCTTCCTCTTCCTTTCGATGTTGTTGCTGTTGTTGCTGTTGTTGTTGTTGTTGTTGTTGTTGTGGGTGTCTGCAAGTGCAAAGTTGTTGGTTTAGTATTCAGCAGGGTGTATGTGTGTGTGTGCGTGGCCCTGGCTGCGTTCTTATACCCTGTTCACACTGGGCAATGGGGCATATTGGCTTGTACGTCAGCTTAGCTGCTTTAAAGAAGTTTGCTAATATTTCATATGCCACGCCCACTAGTGGGCTAGCCTCTTTTTATATTTCTAGCTAAAGAGTTGAAAATTCACAACGAAAAAGATGTTCGATTTGTTTTTAGCTTGTCTTCCACTTCGAACAGGGTATGTTGCAGTCGCTCATACCCGTTTGTAAAGTTCGTATTTGTTGTTTTTGGTTTGTTTGATTTTTTTTTTAAATGTATTTTTAGCTTTTTGGCTTTTTGTTTGGGCCTCCTGCGCAGCGCGAAGTTGCCGGGCGAGTTTTTGGCGCGCTTTTCGGCGGCCGATTCCGCGACGTCGAACATATATATGTACATATATGTCCATCAATACATATAAATATGTATATGTATGTACATATATATATGCCCTTATAGGGCCGGGCTGTGTTTTTTTTTTGGCTGGCCAAAAAATCAGTGAGGCAGCAAAAATGAAATCAAGAACAACAAAATAAATGCCGCTGCGGGCCTTTTGGCAAAAATCCCCCTTTAGTTTTCACATGCAATTAAATAGGCCATGGGTGTGCGTAAAAGGGCCTACGGCTTAATAACAACCCCCCCCCCCTCCGCCCTCCCCCATCTCTGCACTTTCGCAACCCCCTCTGCCAAGGCTTTGACAAGTCTTGAACTTGGACATGAAATGCATCGGGAAATATTCTTTAAATGCCCAATTAAAAGTTTGAATATGCATATGAATATGCACATATGTATGTGAATATGCATGTGAATATGCGTGTGAATAGTTGTGAATATGAGTGTTATTCATAAAACTGTTTCGTATTTTGCTTTTGGTTATTCCATTTAAATCACTTGCATTTACCTTTTAACAAGAGTTTTTCACGAGTAAAAAAAAATGTTAATAAATATGTTTTAATTTTTCACTTTTGTTTCGTTGTATTTTATTCAACTTGATTTCGTATTTGAATTCGTTTGCGCAGCGGAGCGTCGACGTGTGCTCTGCCCGACTCGTGTTTGGGTACTAACCGACTGAGCTCTGGCAGTGAGCGCGCTGCAAAGCACAAAAACGTGTTGCGTCGACGCAGCGCCAGAGAGAGAGAGCGAGAGCAAGACCAAGAGCGAGCGTATGTGAGTTAGCGCGCGCGCACACGCTCGCACACGCACAGTCAGTGCCAGAGGCAGGCGCGCATAGTCAGAGAGCGCGTGCGTGTGCAGCTGAGAGGAGAGCGGCAGTTGCAACAGTGTTTCAATCAAGGGCAGCGCTGCGCATAGGCATTCATTGAACATGAGAGCAGAGCAAAGCAGAGCAGAGCAGAGCAGAACGTCGACTGAACTGAAATATGCAGCTGGTGGGTGGGCAGAATTGAAGGGGCCTTGCGGGAATTTAAACAATCTTAAAATATAAATGTATATAGAATAAATTAAGCAAATATTAAGCTAAAGGCTTGATTTTAGTTCAATAATTATAGTTGGGAAATTGAAGGAAATATATTGATGAGCGCAGTTCAGATGATAAATATGATCAATGTCTATATAATTAAGTTCTAGATTAAATATTAGTATATTCTAGTTCAATATTAGCCACAATTTTGGGCTTTAATTTTAACTGAAAATTCATATAATAAGACCTGATACCAAAATATGAAATGCCGTTTTTTATAAAAATAAATAAACACATTATTAAAATGTTGTTTTTTTTTACATTAAACTATATTTGAAATTCCATGGTTTATGCAAGAGAAAGTAGAGTTTGTTTCGGCACGCCGAAGACTAAATACCCTGTGTATTTTTAATATATAGCTTTGGATATTTTGGTTGATTTTTTTCAAAATTGAAAATCATTTTCATTCAACTAAATGTTGAATATTAACTTAATTTTCTAACGATTTTTCGCCTGACCAAAAAACTGGACTAATAATAAAATTAATAAGAAAATAAATAAAATTTGATCAATATAGAAGGATAGACAGATAGTGAACTATGCAATTCCTCAATTAAAAATGGGAATATATTATACAAATATATACTTTTTGCTATTATCTTTTTGCTATTACTTAGCAACGATCGGATATATATCGACTATATAGACTCGACTATTGATGCTGATCGGCAATAAGTACACCATATGGATTCGATATATAGATATATGTATATGCATATATATACATATATGTCAATATATAATTTATATATGTCATTAATCCATAATCTTGGTAGTAGGAACGATCGGATATATATCGACTCGACTGTTGTTGCTGATGGGGAATATGATTATGGAATATATGTATATGGGATATGGAATAGGGAATATGGAATATTATTATTATATATGGGCTCGAAGATGTCTTCGGCTAGGCTTGGCGCAACTTGTGACAAAATCAAATGCGTCTCTCTGGCAGGGTATTAAGCCCGCTGACTCTGCTTATATGTGTTAAGATATCACTCTGATCGTACAACTCTGAGCAACTCAACGAGTCTCGAACCTCAACTAAAACTTAGACCTAAAACTAATGAAAAACAAGTAAGAGGTTCTAGTCGGAAGCTTCCGACTAGGGGATACCCTGAACCCTCTTCTTCCAACAGGCGATAGGTATAAAATGAAAAATACTTGATATGTATAGTATTTATTCTAAAAAACAGAATTTCGATATCGATTTTTATCGATAACTTTGAAACGGGTCAAGTTATCGAATATCGGAAACAAACTCGATTTGAGAGAGGACTAGGAGAACCTATAGCTACAATTTCAAGTCTCTAGCTCTTATAGGTTTCGAGATTTTTGCATTCATACATACGAACAAACAGACGAACATGGCTAAATCGACTCGGATGTTGATGCTGATCAAGAATATATATACTTTATGGGGTCGGAGATGCTTCCTTCTGCCTGCCATATATATATATATATATATATATATTGCTTGGGAATTGTTCTAGATAGAACTAAAGAAAACAAATCCTAAGTTGAGGCTGCAACGGGCTGCGATTCGGTGGTCAAAACAGTTGGTCGAAAAACCACAGTTGGCCAAAACATGCAATACGTGTGATAATAAGAGCTGTATTCGTGTGTGTGTGCGTGTGAGTGTGTATTGCTGCCAGCTGCTGCTGCTGCTGCTCCTTTGCCCGCTGCCCGCCCGCTGCCCGCTCGCTGCCCGCTCGCTGCTTACGCCACAAAACATAATTTTCAATTACCTTTCTCGCAGCGTGTGGCTCCTTTCACCTTGAGTTTTCGCCAAGAAAAGGACAACACACGCGCACACACACACACACGCACACACGCACGCGCACAGCGAATACCTTTGTACAATTTAGCTTATTGTTTATGGGACAAGCGCCGCTGGCGCTGCTCGCGTCGCTGCTGGCGTCGCTGCGGCTGCGGCGGCTGCTGCTGCTGCTGCTGTGTGGCAAAAGAAAATGTTGTGGAAAATTGTGCAATTGTTTTGCAATTTATTGGTTAAAGGGCTCTCGGCGGGCAGCATTTCCCATTCCGGATGCTCAGCTCGGCTTCCTGCGTCGCTGCCAACGCCAACGGCGACGTCGACGTCGACGCCAACATTTGTTTAAAGCGCAAAATTTATGAGATTTTGCGGAACTTGAGATTGAAGCAAGGCGACAGCTGTGCAGCAGCTCGAAAGAAAGTGACTGAGCGGGAGAGAGAGAGAGAGGGAGAGAGAGGGAGAAAGGAGAGAGTATAATAAGAGCGTTTTTTTTTTTTTGAATTGATGGCCAAATCTGTAACTTTGAGCCAAGTAAAAAGCAAAGGATTTCACTTCCAAACAGGAAGCCAGCATTTCCGGCATACGAAGACCACCAAGCGAAGCACTTGTCCAATTGCCTTGGATATTTGGCAACAATCGTATATAGATTAATATATATACTCTATTGTATTATTGTGCTGAGATTGTCTTCCAAATAATTTGGTATGAAGTGGTCTCTCTTGGAATTGATCTGCTTGACTTTGTTTAATTGACGTGAGAAAATTACTGACTAATTTTTACGTTTATTTCTTTGCCTGTCGCTTGCAATTCGCAACGAGTTCAAACTTTGTCGATGGTTGAACAAGCTTATTTATGTAAAAGCAAGAGCGCTCTAGTCGGGGGTGCTAGACTAGGGAATACCCTAAACCTTCTTCTGTCAACATGCAGCTCTCTCTAGGGGGGGGGAGAAAGATACTTGATCTATAATTAATCTATTCTAAAAGCTAAATGTCTGATTTGGTGAGTCTAGCTTCTTAAAGCTAAGAGATTTGCTCAAAAAACAGGATTTCGTTATCGATTTTTATCGATTGCTTGTAAACGGAGCAAGTTATCGATTATCGGATTAACAAACTCGTACTGTCCGGACACTGGGAGGATCTACGTTCAAAATTTCCGTCTCCAGCTCCTATATAAATGTCTTGATATCGACGCGTTTATACAGACGGACGGACGGACGAACGGACGGACAGACCGACGAACAGATAGACGGACGGACAAACGAACATACGGACGGACGGTCGTTTAGACGGACGGACGGATAGGCAGACGGACAGATTAGACGGATGGGCGGACGAATAGACGGACGGATAGATGGAAGGATAGATGGACGGATAGACGGACGGATAGACGGACGGATAGTGGGACGGATAAACGGACGGATAGATGGAAGGATAGATGGACGGATAGTGGGACGGATAAACGGACAGACAAACGGACGGACGGCTAGACGAACGAACGGACGGATAGCCAGATGGACAGATAGACGGACAAACATAGCAAAGATAGACGGACGGACGGAAAGACGGACGGACGGATAGACGGACGGATGAACGGAAGGATAGCCAGATGGACGGATAGACGGAGGAACATAGCATAGATAGACTGACGGACGGATAGACGGACGGATAGATGGACGGACAAACGGTCTGACAAACGGACGGACGGACGGACGGATGAACGGAAGGATATCTAGATGGACGGATAGACGGACGAACATAGCAAAGATAGACGGACGGACGGACGGACGGACGGACGGATAGACGGACGGATAGACGGGCGGATAGATGGGCATGGCTCGATTGACTTGCCTATTGATGCACAAGCCATTCGCCCAAGTCAATTATACCCTTTCCTCGGCATTCATAGTGGCAGCAGGGCATTAAAAAAGAACCCAACTTGAGCTCAAGCTGGCCAGCTGAATATTGCAATTAAAGTCTCGGATGCCATTTGAGCTGAGGCATTGTTTTGGTGCCACATTATTCAAATGTCCAGCTGCTGCGCTCCAGTTTTCTGAGCAGCTGAGCTGAATGAAATGTGGACAAATAAAAAAAAAAAGTGCAAGGAGGCGACAGGACTTGAAATAAATCAATAAGCTGTCTCTCGCGATTGAGCTCAAGGAGCAGCTGCTACTGCTGCCACAGAAGCGAAAGGATCTTAACAATAATCTGTCCTCTCTGCCACTCTGACAGCCATTGAATCAAAGCCAATTTAACGCATTGGTCACTACAACGCCCCTGCCCGACAGACAGACAGAGAGAGGGAGAGGGGGAAGATAAATTAGGGCAGGATCAGGATCGGGATCGGGCTGGCCCAGCTTTGCCACTAATAAATTGCCCAACAATTGCGCAATTTCTCATAGCTGAAAATTGCGAAAAACGGTGAAAAATCGCTGAAGGTAAACGCTTCACGCTTTTCTTTACATTTTTTTCCTTCTACTTCTTTTTGTTGTTGTTGCTGTGCGCCTTCTTTCCATTTCCTTTCTTTATTTATATGTGTGTGTTGTTGTTTTTTTTTATTCTCAAACGGGCGTTATCCCTCGCACACACACACACACACACACACACAGAGAGACCCGGCAAGGACATCAAGATAAGCGTTGGGCAAGGGACGGAGCGGGGCAGCTAATCTTATATCATATGTTAGCGCCAGGCCCGGCTGCCCCGCCACCCCGAACAGCTGTGTGGGATTAGGCCCCACGCCCCTCGCCCCTCGCCCATCAGCTGGAAACTCTCAGACTACGCTCAATTCATATAGTCGAGTAGCTCATATCATATATGATATAGGTATATACCCAACTTTCCATAGACAACTTGGATAGTCGGGCCCATTTAAATAAGCTCCAGCTGGGGCTAGTTACCAGATCTAACTAATCTAATTAACTAGATTTACTGACTAAAATTCTAGATATTTACATCTTATAGACAGAGAGAGAGAGAGAGAGACATATTAAGAAGTATATATCGATAAGAAGTATATATCGATAAGAGGTATATATCGATAAGAAGTATATATCTAGAGGCCATCTATAGCTGACATTTACCAGATATGTATATTATACCAAAATTTTAAATGATTGTTATATTATACTAGTTAGCCGACTTTTGGTTCCTGCTCGGAATGTAGATGGACTTGACTATAGTATGCAAACCCCAAAAAGAAACTAGATTTGAATTTCTTCACTTCCTGTTCGATTTTCACGTGAATTTATAATCTATGGAAGGGGTTCCGCTCATAGTACTATATAATCTTCCCCATATCGACAGAATGAGATACTTATCTAACTATATATATTTGACGATTGTTCTATTAAGAATTCCGAATGAAGAGCTCCTGTTGATAATCCTTTCATTAGCAGAGAATTCCATCAATTCAGGAAAACATCCGCCAGAATAATCTGTTGAGCTACTTTATTCTGGACAGTCCCAAGCTACCTTCTCTTATAGTTCTTGGAAGTACTTCAAAGCGAATTTATATGGAAATTGCATTTTTGAAACCAATTTTCACATTTGGATTCGTTTAAAAAGTATTGGAATCATCATGAGAAACTTTTTGATTAAAGAAGTAGATAAGTCTGGAGATATCCAGAAAGCAGAAGAGACGACATGCTCAGAAGATACCCTGGAATCATACTAGCATCAAATTGTGTTTCTTCAATAACTTCGATGCTTAAAAAACATATTTTTAAAAAATTGTCAAGGTCCAAAGATGACTCAGGCCTTAGAAAGGAGTTGTTTTATTTTTCTTCAATTTTTTAAAGTTTTCTGGGCCTATCCAAAAAGTGGACAATTTCGTTAAACCTTGTATATACAAGAGCCGATACAATTGGCAAATAATCTTCGAGTTATGCCCAAATAAGAATATCTCAAAATCGATATTAATCGATATCAAAAAATCGCTTAAGTTATGTCGATCAATAGGCACCATTGAAGGCAAATTGGAAAAAGGGAATCTTATCGAATGTAATTTATAAATTTTATTTCAAAAAATATATATGTATATGCATTTATTTGAAATGTTGGCTCTGCAATTCTGTAGCTTTTGTTTTGGAAATGTGGCCGGGGTAATGATTCAATTGAATGTTGTGTATGAGGCATAGTCACAATGTAAATAAACTTCTTGAAATGCGAACGAAACTCAAATTTGTTTGTTTCAATCACTCCAAATACGAAATTCAGTTGAATGCACATGAAAAACACTTGATGATTTAATTGATTCCTGCAACGAATTGCAATTGAAATTGAAAGCGAAATTGAATGCGAAATTGAAAGCGAAATTGAATGCGAAATTGAATGCGAAATCGAATGCGAAATTGAATGCGAAATTGAATGCGAAATTGTGATTCGATGGACTCACTCAGTTTTCAATGGCGCATCGGTCGACAGCTTCCTGCAATCGTTCCTCCAAATTGACGAGCCGGGGGCCCATGTTCGCCAGGACGTGTATCTGCATGCTGAGCATATCCTCGGCCTCGCGCTGCTGCAGGATCAGGCCATTGAAGTCGATGGTCAGCTGCTCCCGCATCAGCCAGAAGGTGCCCACGCATACGGTGCACATGACCAGCCACAAGTTCAGCAGCTTCTCCCCATCGCTGAGCACCTGGCTGGCCGGATTCTTTTGCAGCTGATAGGCTGCGTCCAGCACCAGATAACTGATCTTATCCTCCATCACGGTGAACATGACAAAGGTTAGCGCAATTACCAACAGATTTGTCGTGGCAAGTAGATTTTTTCGAAAATCGATCATTTTTATTATATTTATCAAAAATTTACTGCTACACGAGACTAGATAAATAGAATGTGTACGGGCGACTGACCTGACAATTCCATATGTGCCTACTCCCAGCACGGGACAGCAGTTGACAGCATTGCCATGGATTGCTATTTGTTATTTCCTATATAATCTTTCAAATTAAGCCCACAGAATCGAATGTACAAACAATTATGAAATAGTTGTCCAAAGCTCTTCATATCCTCCTCTTATGTTAGTTCGACTAGGATTTCTGGATATTCAGTGGCTCGATCTGCTCGAACTCGCTATATATACCGCTTCGAGCTTTAAGTAATATCTGTACCAAGTTTCAACAAGATACCTTCACTGGGAGCCGAGTTCACATAGGCAGCTATATGATCTAGCACTCGGATGCTCAAAAGATTTTGCAGACAAGTTGGGAGAATAGTTATGCTCGCAATTGTTGAATTTGGTAAAGATATCTGCGAAAACAAAAAAGTTATTCACATAAAACTAATTTGTCGAGCGATCTTGCAATGACAGAAAAATCTGGTTCGAAAACGGAACTGGAACTGAACCGAAACTAAACAAATTAATTGTATTTAATTATTTTTACTTTTAATTGATAATTGAACTTTCTTAGATTTCTTATTTATTTTTATGCTGGACTTATTTCAATTTTAATCGCAAGCCAAATCAATTAGTCTTTGCTGCCATTTCAATCGAATTGAATTGATTTCAATTTCAATCTGCTGCGCCGGCAGCGCTCTATGCTGCGCGCTCTCTGCTGCGCGCTCATTTGTTGTTCTTCCCTTGCTTTCATTTTGGCGCGCTCTCCCACAAAATTCCAGCAGCCTAAATACCCATACAAGCAAGGCAACTGAATGCGAATGGGCATAAGAATGGGGAGAGAGAGCGAGCGCGCGAGAGAGAGAGAGCGTAAGCTGTTGGTGGTTGATTGGCTGGCTGGCTGGCTGGCTGGCTGGCTGGCTGCAAGCAGAGCTGAGCACGCAACATGACGTGCCTGGCGAGAATCAGTCACGTTGCGTCTGCGCCTCTGACAGGACGTTCCGTTTCGTTCGTGCGAGAATATTTTTTATTTCATTTTTCGTTTCCTTCCTGCACTTCACGGATTTTTTGGATTATATATACGCTGTTTGTTTTTTTCTGTTGTTTTGTTGTTTTTTTTTTTGTTTGTCGTGTGAAAATTTAGTTTTTTTTTTGGATAAAAACGAGCTGCGTCCGCCCCGAAAACGTAAAAAGGTAAAGATAAGAAGACAAGTGCATTGCGATTAGCTATTAAAAATGCATTAAATATGGAAAAATCAGCCAACCCTCCAGCGAGCAGTCCGGCGCGACTCTCAAGTGTTCTCTGAGAAATTTAATTATAAAACACCCCATTTCGAAATCCGACTCCTTATACGGAAATGCAGTCGGAAGGAAATTGTGCGCGTGCGTCGCGTTTGGGTGTAAAGCTTTTGGGCCTGCCTCTGATACCCTGCCAGAGGGTATGTTAACTCAGACGCGAAATGTGCTAGCCTATAAATCCGAGTATATACATATATAATCCTAATCTCAGTTTTATATACTAGATAGCTCTCGTATTACATAGCTCTCATTGAGAAAATTGCTTAAAAATTTTTTTGTTTTTCAAGCTTAGATTCAAGCAAAATCTTAGGAATATTCGATTGCCATATCGTATAGCTGCCTATGAGAACTCGGCTCCCAGTGAAGGTATCTTCAGGAAATTTGGTACATATGCTAATTGTAGCTCAAAGTCTTATGTATCAACAGTTCGGTCGCATCGGGCTACTATATCGTATAGTTCTCATGGATAAAATCGATTAAAATTGCAGTTTTTGTATGGATAACTTTGTTTGCTTACCCGTATACCAGAAGATATGTCCCTTTTTTTTGCTCTCTCAAGCACATCTGCAAGGCCTGGTAGGAAACAGACTTGAATATCAGATAGCTGCCTATGCGAACTCGGCTCCCAGCGAAGGAATCTTCATGAAATTTGGGATATATGCTTATTTTAGCTCAGATAAGTATATAAGTCGAGTTTGGACGAATCGGGCGACTGTATTGTGTAGGAACCAGAAATTGCTGAAAGAACATTTGATCTTCGGCGTGGCAAATGAAGCTCTTTATCGCTATACATATACATTAGTTTTTTTGTGGGCCAACTGAAGTGCGCTTGAGCGCAAAACGAGGCGGCCAAATGCGCAAAATGCTTTCGCGCATTCTCGAGTGGATCGCATCGTTCCACTTGAGCCACATTTAAATGCCAAATGGCAAATGGGCTGCGAGTGTGCCAAAGGGCCACCATTTTCCATTTCGAACCACCCAGAATAGAGGCCGGATCCCGGGATTTGGCTCCGCTCGCAGCTGGCAGCGGCATCGTCTCCTGTTTTTTTTTTTGTTTTTTTAGCTTTTTGCGCGCCTTCCTTCTGCGGCAGCTTTCAATTGTTGCCGCAGCGAGTGCGAATTTGAAATCCTTGCGAAAAGGAAACTAGTTGCGGCACAAGTTGAGCCTGTTTCCTGCGATTCCCTTTCTTGTTTTTTTTTTATATTTGCTTTGTTGCCCGCAGACAATGGCAATTCAGGCCTAACTGGCCAGATCTCGATCCTGCGCATCTTTAACTCGATCCTTTTGCTACTTTCAGACTCTCGCAACAGCTGCCAACATGCTCAAGTGGGCTGTCAACCAGCCGCGTCCCTCCTACCTGGCCGCACAGCCAGACCCGGGCACAGGCGCAGCCGCAGCTCCAATGCCATTGGCCACGCCCATCCGCACAGCCGCCCCCCCGCAGCTTCAGCGGCTCAAGCTGAAGCGGCAATCGCTGCTGCCGGGCCTCCACTTGGGCAAGGAGAATCAATTGACTTCGACGCCGCTGCCCGCCGCCGCGGGCGCAGCTGCAGTCGCTGCACGTACTCCTCTGCTGCGGGATCTGAGCAACATCATGTCGCCTCTCCACACACCCATGACCATGCCCATGCCCATGTCGACGAAGGCGAAGGCCGCTGTGTATGCCTCCACGCTGCCCACCTTCGAGGCGGAGTACTCGCCCAGCTACAGGGTCGACCAGAGTGGGGAGAACAACAACAACAACAACGTCATCATTCCAGGAGCGCTGCTGGCACTGCGCGGCATGGGCATCCCGGACAGCTACTTCGAGAAGCCGCGCTACCTCGAACAGAAGCCACTTCCCAGTGGCCAAATGGAAGTACCTGCTCCTCCTGCTGCTGCTGCTGCTGCTGTTGCCAGTGGGGAGCAGACGACGCTCAGCTCGAGCCAAATGGGCGATGTCACCTTGGAGCGCATGATCGATGCCATACTGGAGAGCACGCGCAAGCCGCCAGCTCGTGTCCGTCTGCGCCAGCGGCCACGTCAGAGGCCGCAGCCGCAGCCTCAGCAGCGTCTCATCTCGACAGGTGGAGCCGAGGCGAGCCACTCGCCCACCTATCGACCCGCCTTCGATCCGGCCAGCGATCTGTGCGAGTACTGGCAGCCACCTGTGCATCCGGATGCCTACGAGGAGCGCGAGGTCTGCTCCCCACAGCCGCTCTGGCAGTCGGGATCTGGAGCGGACCTGGGCCAGGGCCAGGGCCAGGGCCAGGGCAAGCGGCGTTCGCTGCAGCTGCGCAGGCAGCGCGTGGTGCGGCGCAAGCGGCAGATCGCGACGAAGATCTCGTCGAGCGTGCGCCAATCGGCGCAGAAGCTGCTGGCGGCCGCCTCGCGCTCCGCCCACAAGCTGCCACACTCATCCCGCTCCCAATCCCGCGCCAAGCAGCGGCACATCAGCCCCGACAGCGGACACAACTCCACCAGCGACTGTGAGCTGGAGGAGGAGGAGCTCGCCTCCTTTGGGGCCTGCGTGCTGGAGGCGGCGACCAAGCGGCGCCTCAGCTTCTCCTTTCACGAGGAGCAGTGAAAACGGGTTTCGCGCGGAATTCGAATTCGAATTCGAACTAACTATTTTTGGCTGTCGAAATAATTTTAAACACTTTTTTTTTCTCAGTTGTTTGTTACGTGGCGAAATTTGAGAATTGAAATTTGATTTTGTTCAGTTTTTGAATTTAGCAAAATTGTTGCTAAAAGCTTTCAATTGCCTTCTTCAAGCTGACATTCCAATTTGCGATTTACCAAATTAATTTAATTTATAATCATTTTTTTTTGTCGTAATAAAATTGCCAAGATTGTAAAAAACGTAATTTTTCATTATTAATTCTATGGGAAATAAATTTGCATATTGCAGATCAATTCTTGGTAGCAATTTTTTGGGAACTTTTGAAATTCCAGCTGAGGCAGACAGAGAGAGAGAGGGAGATAGAGAGAGAGAGAGCGACATGCGGAGAAAGATGTAAGATCTTTTTTTACGCATATTTGAAATTATTACCATGCCAGCTATATGATATCGCGCTCCAATCCAGCCGAGCTCGACATATATACTATTTTGAGCTAAAAGAAGCATCTGTACGAAATTTCATCTCGATATCTTCACCGGGAACTGAGTTCACATGGACAACTATATGATATTGTAGTCTGATTTTCATGAAATTTGGCATAAACGTTCAGAGCATAGTAAGCCTCGCATTTCCCAGTTGCTTTAAGAAATGTTGAACAGAGATAAACTTTTTTGCACAAAAAATTATTTTTCGACAGATCGTTACTATGGCGACCATCTGATAAAGTGGTACGATCCGGCCTATCTCAACATATATACTGATTTGGACCAAAAGAAGCATCTGTAGCAAATTTCAGCTCATTATCTTTACCGAGAGCTGAGTTAACATAGACAGTGGTATGATATTGCAGTCTGAGCCTTCAGGTATACTAGAAGAATAGCTGTCAATTGCTGGGTTTGAATTAGATATTGCCAGAAACGTTAAATGGGATTTTAGTAAATAGCTTGTAACTTAACTCTTCTGCAGTTCTCATGGTTCATTTTAGAGGCTATGAACAGCATATTAGCCTAAATAAACTTATGTGTACATGAAATAGTTAAAAACGGTTGCAACACGAATTATTTGTAGCACTCAAATCTTAATTTGTATTCATATCAAATTTGTAGCTGAGCAAAGGGGTGGGCGACCAGGGCACGGTACGGTAAGGTACGGCAGGAGAAGTCGTTGAACTACCCTGTTTGCCAGTTGTTGCTCAGCTATGTGAAATGCGTGAATATCCTGCTATATATATATATATATGCAGCGCATATCCTGTCCAGGCATTTACATGGCATTTATCACACACCTGTGCGGCGCAGCAGGCACTGCGGGTACCCGGCCCTGCCCGGTAGTGCCCGGTAGTGCTCGGTAGTGCTTGGTAGCGCTTCGGCGGGTGCCCCTCCCCCTCGCATTGTGGCTACAAAACGTTGCGCAATTTGCATAAATTTGCATAGACCAAGTACAAATGTTTTGTTGTATATGGTTTTAAGGACCTGGCTAGCTGGATATATGGTGCAGTACTTGTGGGTAGCATAGGTTGTCCTGCGGCTTGTTAAACAGCCAACAGCCAACAGCCTGTGGGGCAGCCGGCCAGAACCAAGTTATGCAAAAGGCATATGGAAAATTGTTGACGCCACCAAACAGCTGCACAGGATTCAGCCGCAGGATCAATGTGCAATGCGTGGGTCGTTAGCTGGGCAAAAGGCTCTCCTTAAATGTCTTTTAAATGCCTTTAAGCAAATATGCTTAGACCTTTCCATTGTCCTGACTGCTGCTGCTGCTGCTCCTCGTCCTTTGTTGCTGTGCGCTCAATTGAGTTTCCCTCGGCGCAGCTGCCGGGCGCACGAGCGGCCCCTGCTCTGATTTGTCACATAAGAGTCGCAGATCCTTGAGCTCCTGAGAGCTCGGCTGCGTCGGCGTGCGGCACACCTTGCGGCAATTGCGCCAAAAATTGGGCAACTGTGAAGCAAGCAAAAAAAAACAAAAAACCTAAGAAAACAAATAGGAGTGCATTAGATTAGGCTGACCGACTAGCGCATACCCTGTACTTCTACTAAAGGAAACAACAAACCAAATCTGATCTCTCTAACAGCTCAAATCCTCGAAGCTAGGCTGTAAATCGATATATATCGTTTTTATGATAAATGTATAAATTCCATATGTGGGCAGAATATCGATATTAATCGATTTTTAGAATATGTTGGGATTTGGCGAAACAAGTTTTGGTTACGAGTTCACTTATTCTACATAATAATCAACTATTCGCAAAAATGAAAGCTTACATTGGATACATATCGATTTGTATCGACTTTGAGCAAATGCGGGTAGTTAGCGAAAAGGTAACATATAGAAACCCTATACCCTACACCCTATACCTATACCCTATACCTCTACCCTATACGCTATACCTCTACCCTATACCTATACCCTATACCCTATATCCTATACCTATACCCTATATCCTATATCCTATATCCTATATCCTATACCCTACACCCTATAAGCTATAGTCTATACCCTATACCTATACCCTATACCTATACTTATACCCTATACCTAACCATACCACATTTGATGTTTCCAGCTTGTCTTGTCTTCAAGAAATGCTCACAATAGATATGTGCCCGAATTCGATATTTATCGATTTTGAGAAAATAATACTTAATATTAATTATATAACTCAGAGATATGCTCAAAATCAATAAGCTGCAATTCGATATATATCGATTTTGGGAAAATTAAACTTATTCCTTGTTTGAAATGCGACCCAAAGGAAAGTCGAAGTTTCTGGCTGTGATCAAGAATATATATATATACCTTATCTTATAGCAGATGCTTTCTTATATGTACACAGCTGCAGAATACCCCATTAGCTCATACACTTTAAGTACAGGGTATAACAAAAAAACGAAACGAAACGAACTCAGGGGACAGCTGTCGTCGCGTATGAGGGTGTGTGTGTGAGCGCAGTGTGTGTGTGTGTGTGTGAGGCTCCTTGGCACGTGGCGTGCATTTGCAACACCAACGCAATGCGAGGCGTGGCAAGCTCTCAAGTGTCTGGCAATTGGTTCAAGTGGCCGCCAGTTGCAGATCCCAGAAATGGGTTAAGTGCCGGAAATAGCCAAGGGAGCGGGGCCAAGCAGGTCTAGTCCAGGGGCCAAGCGAATTAACTAAAATATAAACTGTATAAATACTTTAAAAAGAAAGAAGCAGTTCTCTTTTTATAAGTATTTTGGCACAGATCCGGATCGGAGCAGCTGGCTGAGATAAAGTTGGGTCTGCCGGCGCGCAACTCAATCAATGTCAATGGCGGGGCAATTGCGACTGTCAATAAATGGAGCAGAAGGGGGATATAGCAACAGGGCCAAAGGACCAAAGGACCAAAGGACCACAGGACGACCAAGGAACGAGGGGAGGCAACGAAAGCGCACTAATCCCAAGCGACGTGCGCGATAAGTTCCAGAGCTCGCAGCTCTTGGAATTCCCATTTTGCCAACTATTTGTATTTGTCAAAGGATCTGATTGCGAGACGGAGAGAGAGACAGACAGACAGACAGAGAGAGAGGGAAAGAGGGGTAAGAGGACGAGACGATTAATCAATGTGACGTGTGCGCATTATTCCTGCCATGTCCTGAATGCTCCCTCTCCCTCTCTCCCTCTCTCCCTCTCTGGCCTCACCTTGGCTCACCTCACCTTGTCGCGTCTTGGTTTTGTTTTTTCTTTTTTTTTTTTGGGACATCTTGCCTTGCGGGTTTTTGCGCGCCAAAGCGGGAATTTGTCCTTGGGATTTGGTTTGTCCTGATTGAGTGTGTCCTGTGTCCTGTGCCGCTCTGCTTCTGTCCGAAATGCGAGCGAGCAACGTGTGAAATTGGATTTTCATTCAGTTTTCCCTTTGTTTTATTAATTCTTTTTTTTTGGCTTGCTCCGGGAGTTTCCTCTTCATAGAAGATCTAGCCGGAGACAAGATTGCTGAATCCTTGTCGCACACAGATTTCGTTGCGTTCTTTGGCTTTCAATAAGATCTAGTTTCTACGTAAACTATCTGAGATCCTTTGCCTTTTCGTAAGTTCTATTACCAAAACAGATTGAGATTCGACTATAAAAACTTGTCAGTATGACAACTTTTATCGGCATTAGTTAAATGTATAAGAGTGGAGGAGCCTTCGTCCTTGCTCGAGATCTTGTCATTTCTTGGATTCGAGAATTCATTTCTGTTTTGCTTTAACTAACTAGCGGAGGGATAAGGCAATGCCTAAGACTTACATTGAGTATGCAATTATAGTTCATTATGTATAAGACCTACTACTTACTTATACTACGTCTTATACATATATTATTTGGCATGAGTATTTCATAAGTTTAAGTATTCTAGGTCTTATACAAATCAAAAAAATATATGTATAAGACCTGAATGCATGAGTATTTCATAAGTTTAAGTATTCTAGGTCTTTCACAAATCAAAAAAATATATGTATAAGACCTGAATAAGTATGTACTGGCTCTTATACATAGCCAAATGATATGCTTATACTAGGTCTTATACGTGCCTATACTAGGTCTTATACATATATTAATTGGTATGAGTATATCATAAGCATAGGTATTCTAGGTCTTATACAAATCAAAATAATATATGTATAAGACCTGAATAAGTATGTACTAGGTCTTATACATAGCCAAATGATATGCTTATACTAGGTCTTATACGTGCCTATACTAGGTCTTATAAATATAAATTGTGATTTGAGATAAGTTAATTTGTATAAACACAAGATCAAACATCATTTTTCGTCTCCGCATAATATAGCTTAAACGCATTTGATCGCCGATCTTTGGTTTGTGTTTTTTTAATATAAGATCTGTAAGAGTACAAGATCTATTATAAGTAAGGCTCAACGTAGAGCTTATAAAATCTGAAATAAATTATTATGATAAACTAAATCCATTTAAGTCAATCCTCGACGACCATGTCTTACTATAAAATCAAAAGTCTCTCTCATGTATATAAGATCCTGACATATGTACATATGATCATGTGTATAACATCTAGTATAAGTATCAGATCTTGTTTCTGATTTGCTTGGATTCGAACAAAATCTTACTGTGAACTCCGTCTTGTAAATCTTTTATCTATATGAGCTTCTATAACTTATGATCGTAGATCGTGTTTAATGTGTGTATAAGATCTTAGAACTTTCGCATTTGCATAAGAACTAAAATAATTATGACATCTGAAACTTCTGGACTTTGTATGAGATCTAGGAAAAGTTAAAAGCGGAATATCATGGACTATTCTTGAGTTTTTTTCCTTTCTATTTTCTTGAAATGATATAAAATAAAAAGCTCTCATGAGTATTACCATTTGTTAAGGGATCTTTTGTTGTTTTTTGTACTGAGAATTTCTAAATGCACAGAATCAAGAGGTTATAAGAGGTAATTAGAGATATAAGATGTGGGGAATAAGGGAACTCCGAGGTAGACGCCCACCGGCCACAAAGGATATTCGAATGACTCTCGAATGGTTGCTGCTCCCGTT